>BSYO01000035.1:12543358-12568230 GCA_033239525.1 Nepenthes gracilis | reverse complement strand
TAGGGCTTCGTCAAAACTTTTGGACTCAAATCACTAAACATGTGCTTATTCATGAAATTAATGCCATAAATCCATACATATATACTAAATCATGCAATTTAACCAAAAATTCTCAAAATTTTTGAGTTACGTTTTCACACATACTTTCGGAACCAAATCGAACACCATTTACATACATGTACAAGAAGTCAAGCCAAAACTTGCAATAAACATGAATAAACACAAAATCTAACCGAACAATCGAAGGAAACATGCTTTATTTACTTTAAACATGCATCAACATCATTTTAGCGCATCTTTATCAACTTTAAAGCGAGAGGAAACGGTAAAAACGAAAAACAGCATCCGAAGTACACTTGCCTTGGCCCGATCTACCGTTATTTTTACTGGGAGTGGATTGAAACAAGTGATTTTCCTTTCTCCTCTTCTCTTCTTCCTCTTCTTCCTCTCCTTCGTTCGTGGTTTGCTCTCTCTCTCTCCCTTTTCCTTCGTCTCCTTCATTTTATAACAAAAACGAAGTCAGCACGCGGACAAAAGTCGGGGCCGTGCTCGAGCGCGTCTCGAGTGTGCGGCGAGCGGGCTACATTCCGCTAAAAGCTCGAGCGCTCGAGCGGGACAGCTACTGGATTTTGCACTCGCTACAGCGCCTCGAGCGCACAACAGGCGCCACACGACTGCTTGCTGAATTCAGGTATTTTTTCAACTTCTTACTTTCAACCATCATTTTTCACTACATGTTTGGCCTCTTAATGATACTCATCATTCTAATTACTTTCAATTTTCACGTTTTTCGATTTCGGGGCCTCACAGTTTTGCATGAAAATACTTGTCAAGGATGCCGGTGGGAAGACCTGGCCAAAGGGATTTCCTCTCTTTGCTGCCAAGATTGGATTTTGAATCAAGATTCTATCTGTGGGAGAAACTCTTGTGAAGATCAGAGAGGAAGCTTGATTTTGGATGAGCCGTCACTAAGTTAGAAGCGATCGAGTAAGAAATCTCGAGGCTCCTGTACAAGTGCTTTTTCATTGCATGGTTTAGAAGAGGCATATTTTTCAAAATTCTCTCATTAGAGTCTCGACTAATTGGATGAAAGCTCAGAAGTTGATTGGATAGAAGTTCAGGAGCAAATGATGTCATTAGTAACTATGGTTGAGTTAGAGTAGTCCAAGTTCAAAGTGAACATAAAAAATTATCTACTTAGCAGAGTGGCGAGTCAATAATATGTCTCATGCCTAAAGGAGGCAGTTGAGAAGAAGAAGCCTTCATGATTTTATTTCAGATCGGTCTCAAATAGTAAAGGATTTAGTAGCCATTTAGATAAGGATGAGCTAGCTGATGATGGTTTTGCTGATGAAGACGGTTCATTATTTGCCGAGATTTAGGGCAGATGATGAATGAACTGATGAAGTTGGCTATCGTTTGTCTACCAGGATGTTATTCCCGAGATTGGCTGTCGATATATTATCGAGATGAAGAGATTGCAAGTGTAATGTACTGATTTTTCAAACGTCGTAATTTTGGATAATTAAGGTAATATAATCAAGATTGGATTTAATTCATATGAGAGAATTAAGTTTTGGAGCTGTGGCACATATCGGCGGAGTAGGCCCATCGGGCATTGGATCCAGGCGAGCAGCGCCTGCTGTGCATCGAGTGCCAACCCGCGATATAAGAGCCCAATGGCTCTTTTCGCGTCGTTCCACACGGGGAAAGGGAGAGAGAGGAAACGCGAAGGAGAAGAGAGAAAGGAGAAATTGAAATTCTCGGGTTCGAATCCAACTTGGAGCTAGTTGGAAAACTGATAGATCGGGTCGATGCAAATACACTCATATCCTTTTCTTTCTCTCTTCACACTGCTCATTTGATTTTCTTAGGTATTTTTATCTCGATACCCATCCATACTTTTATTTTCATATTACCTATGACTTGAATATACACATGTGTAAATTTCATGTTCGATTTCTTAGTTTTAATCGTTTTTTTGCTTTTGAAACCCTAACCGGTGCCTGAAGGCTTTTACCCACTTATTTTTCGGACTTTTGTGTAAATTAGCTCTAGAATATAATTACACATGCCTTGAATTTGCTAATTTAACAATTGAATGTCCGATTTGGTAGTCTTATGCGAAATTATGTTCATCGAAACCCTAACCCACGCCCCCTTAGGTTTTATCCGAATTTATTGTAAATTTGTGCATGATTTAGTTTTAAAAATTCTTAACTCTAACTTTATGAATGCGGGTACTCCATAAATTTGGTATTTATGCACATATATTTTATACATGTTAATCTTATATATTCCGGAATATTGTCGACATAAATAGTGATGTTCACCATATGCACGTCAAATATGTTACCTTGTATATGCTCCGAAAATTTTGTTATATGTAATTGTGAAGATAATTATTGTTGGAAGCTTTAAAGTTACGTTTGGTTCATGGTGGTAAGAATTTCTATTTTTTTCATATTTTATGATATTTATGCATATAATTTAAATCATGTGAAGACTTAAACCCATAAGAAATATAAAAGTTATGTAAGTATACGAAGGGAATGCTACAATTTGATATGTTTATGATTCGTTCTCCTAGAGTGAGAACTTTATGAAAGACGTTTGGTGGATTTTTCGTTAAAGAATAAGAAATGATGAATCCTGGACCACGAATTTATATTTGAGAGGATAGTATTTTTTGACATGTCATAGATATTATAGTAAAAATTGAAGGATTATCCTAACCGTATTTTATAGCGGATGATATTCCTTGGCATGCCTTGGTATATTATAGCAGGAGATCGTTGTCTGCTAAGGGCTTCGTGCGGCTAAGGCCCCATCTATAGGAATTATATGTAGATGGTGTGAGATCCTGAAATCAGAAAGGTATAAAATTAGAATAAAATATTGCTACTTAAAACCGGAACGACTTTACGCCACTAGAAGGCTGAACCATTTCATGAAAGTGCAAGAGGCCAGGGTGAATGACAAAAAGTTGACTGGATTTGAAGATGTTGACCGAATTTGAAGAAGTTGACCAAATTTTGAAGATGTTGACCGGCTTTAAGTGGGAAAGTTGACCGGACGAAATCTATAATAAATTGGCTACCAAATTCAGGGCAAACTATCCCGTTGACCATCTGAGAAGAAGTACCAAGTAGGTAACTTATCCCACTTACTCCCACCAAATCTTTAAGAACAAGTACCACGTAGGTAACTTACCCCACCTACTCCACCTAACCTCTCCTCTATATATACCCAGCTTCGATCAATGAAGTTGGCAAGAGCAACCTGCAAGAAGAATAGTAAGGAGTAGAGAAGGAGAGAAAACTTTCAGTCTGTAAGGGTGGACGAACGACAGTCAGGAAAGTGTACACCCACCCTATTTTTAAGTTCATGCAGGTATACTTCCTGTTTTTAAAGCCCATGTTTGAAATGCAAGTATATCTGACTTTGATGAAATTATGTTAAAGTATGTATGATATTATTCTGATCATCTGAATTAAGAAAGAATTTCTGTTAATGCCATGTTTAAAGGAAGCTCTGTTCTGCATTCTCATAAAGACCACCGATCGACCTTACTTGTATTAAGCTGTGAAACCGGCATTTATACGGCACTTTTGAAACAAAAAATTTGCCCATGAAAGTTGAACCGCATTTTGAAACCAAAAATTTGCCCATAAAAGTTGAACCGCATTTTGAAACCGGAAATTTGCGCATGAAAGTTGAACCGCATTTTGAAATCGGAATTTTGCCCATGAAAGTTGAACCGCATTTTGAAACCGAAATTTTGCCCATGAAAGTTGAACCGCATTTTGACACTGGAAATTTGCCCATGAAAGTTGAACCGCATTTTGAAACCGGAATTTTTCCCATGAAAGTTGAACCGCATTTTGAAACCGAAAATTTGCCCATGAAAGTTGAACTGGCCTTAGAGCATTTTGAAACTGGAAAGTTGCCCATGAAAGTTGAACTGCATTTTGAAACCGGAAATTTGCCCATGAAAGTTGAACCGCATTTTGAGACCAAAAATTTGCCCATGAAAGTTGAACCGCATTTTGAAACCGGAAATTTGCCCATGAAAATTGAACTGCATTTTGAAATCGGAATTTTGCCCATGAAAGTTGAACTGCATTTTGAAACCGGAAATTTGCCCATAAAAGTTGAACCACATTTTGAAACTGGAAATTTGCCCATGAAAGTTGAACCGGCCTTAGAGCATTTTGAAACCGAAAATTCGCCCATGAAAGTTGAACTGCATTTTGAAACCGAAAATTTGCCCATGAAAGTTGAATCGGCCTTAGAGCATTTTGAAACCGGTATTTGCACTGTGATTTCGAAACCGGCACTTGTATTGTAAATTGAAACCGGCTTTGTAATGAAATGTATAAGTTCTATGATTTGAAATCGGCTTAAAGTATATGATTTTTGAACTAAGTTCTGTGATCTGAAATCGGCTTGAAGTATATGAATTTTGAACCAGCCTTAAGATATCTGTACACAATCTCTGAAGGGTTAATAGTGATGTTTCCGTCTAATACTGAAAATGGCTTTCAGTAAACGATAAGAAAAAAATGTTTCTGTTTCTATTATTGTGAACCCAGGACTGATATGCAGTCAGGTTAGATTCTCCGATATGCCTTAGAACGTTATGGTGGTAATCAAGGATAACTTTGTCCATGGAGTTATATGTGGTCCGCCCCTCCTCAGGGTGTTATAATAGGATGGTAACTGCTCAAGCCTCGGGTGGGCGCCACCTTGGATTTGGGAAGGATCTTGTGAGGTGGGATAACTGCATTACTCGTCTATTGCCGTTGATCGTGGGGAGATGTATAATCTATCCTCGCTATTCGCCTCCCACTAAAAGGGGATCAACTAGTAGGGTCCTTTACTGATAAAGATGAGATTTCTGTAAAATATGGAGGTAAGACCGACTTCTGCTTTCTGAAACATGAGTACAATGATTTCTGATTTTCGAAACTTGATCGTTTCTATTTTACGTCTATATCGTAATTCTACTTCCTTATGACATTTATTTCTTCATGTTTAACGGTATCTGTTTTATTGAATTCTGTTCTGCATATATGTTTTACCACACACCTGCATATTTTTTGCTGGACCTCAGCTCACTATTTTACTGTTTTTTTCCCTCCAGAGAAAATTGTAGAGTTGTGCCTGACGAGAAAGACTAGAGCTCAATCTAAAGGATTCCTGAAGATTTAAAATACTTTTGGAGTTATCACGGAGGAAGCAGTCTTGATATAATATATATACCAAATTTTAAATGGACCATTACACCTATGTATGCATGAATGAGTTTTTGGGTATGAATATGAATGCTTCGACAGATTTTTAGATCGGCTTCCGCTGCATATTTTTATAGATATCTTATATGGGTCCTAGATGGCATCTGTGATCCTGTGTTTGCTGTTATGATTGTTGTATGCATGTTCTGAGTTATGGTACAGGCTGTTTATTTCTGTCATGACTGACGGAATCATTTGAGGAAAAAAATATCTGTTCCGTTACAATTGGTATCGAGAGATAAGATGCCTTAGGATTTGATCGATCGAAAAGCGGAAGTATAGGTTTGAATCTTTGTACTAAGTTTCTGTTAGAATAGGTCAGGATAACTAAAGTAACTAGAACACTTAAGAAATTAGTCCCTAGGCTAAGTTCAAATTTCGTGAAAATAATGGATACTTTCCTTTCCTTCAACTGACCTTTTTGAGATTTCAATGTTATGCCTGTCTTGAATATAGGATGGCTAATGAAAGGGAAAGAAGAGATGGCCGGGGTGGTGCCAGTACCCCCCATGATCGAGAAACTGAGTATGTGACCTTTGCTAGAAAGGATGATGTATGTTATAGAGAAGATGGAGCAGCATCATGTGCCCTGGTTCTTGCACCACAACCAATTCCAACTATGTACGAGAGGTTTAAGACAGAGGAGGTGTCTGAATTTTTAGGGGAAGCAGATCCGTTGAAGGCAAAAAATTAGATTAGGAGATTAAAAAAAAATACTTACAGTTATCCAACGTTCTGATAATCAAAGAGTTACCTTTGCAACTTATAAATTGGAAAAAGAGGCCGATGATTGGTGGGTTGGGAAGAAAAGAGCAATGGGATGGTTGGATAAGGAAATTTCTTGGAAAACGTTTGAGGAAGCTTTCTAGGAAGAGTATATTCCCGATAACCTTCAGGATTGGAGGGAAAGAGCCCCTATGGAACTTAGGCAAGGGAGTCGCACCGTAGCGGAGTATGTCGCAAGGTTCATCGAATTGTCTCATCATGTACCTTTCATTGGTAAAAATCAATCGAGGATGACCAAGAAGTTCTTGCAAAGGTTAAATGATGAGATTAGGAACCAATTAGTGACCCAGGAGTTTCAAGTTTATACTGAGGTCCTAGATAGGGCCTTGGTATTCAAGAAGGAGTTAGAGACACAAAAATTACTTGCAAAAAGAGCAGCTAGCTGGGCAAGTCCTGGTAGGAGATCAAATGTAGAACCACCTAAGTCATCCAAGAAAGTAAGAATGGTAAATGTGGGGAAGAGCACTACCGAAGCTTTATCGGTGACTAGTTCACAGACATCAACTGCTACATGTGCATATTTTAGGGAGAAGTACACGGAAAAACTTTATTATAAGAAAATTGGAGCGTGCTATCATTGTGGAAAGTTGGGTCACCTGATAAAAGGTTGCCCGTTACCAAAGGGTCGAAAGGAAAGAAGTCGGTGGTTGTGATTAGAAGAGGCCAGAGACACCCCGAGGGAAGACGAAGGTATTTTCTTAATCAATGAATCTTGATTTTGTTACGTGTTTCTTATTCGCCAAAAAAAACTTTTGAATTATTTCCTGATTGTATAGATATATAAATGCTTTGTGGATTTTGTGAGATTTAGGAACTGTAGCATGTAGTTAGGTAAGTATACAGTCGGAAGAACGAATGCTCGATTGATTTGGTCGGCATGGCAAATAAGTAGAGCTGATGGTTTGGGGTTGATTCTTGCGGAAATACGAACCTCTGAAGTTGAATGACGTCGGTAAAAGATGCAGTACTCTGTAATTAGATTATGAAATTCTGAGTAAGAGACAATGTTGAATAAGTTAGGAATAGGCGTTCAGCCTAAATAGAAATAGGATTGCCCTTTTTCAGTCAATAGATGGCCGTTCAAAAATCTGGCTATGAAGATTTTGAGGAGCGTATGTATGACCAAGCTAATCTGTTGAAATGAGCAATTCAAACGAAGTTGAATTTGGCATTGTCTCTAAGAAATTGTGTAGAATTAAAAGAGTATCGACTAGACACTGTTGAAATCGTAGAACCTTCTGGTAATAAGGCTTGCCAATGATCAGGTAAGTTGGCATAAATGATATGCTTGCAAGGAAGATTGGGACATTGCTAGTTCATACTAATAGGCAATCACCACGAGCAAAGTAGGAGAGGAATCCCTTATCAGAGCTACTTTTTTGATTGAAATCGAAAATCATTCACCCACAGTGATTCTAGATGAGGTTTTTGGATTGAGTTAGTTGGTTCATTAGTATACCAACGAGGTCTTAAAGCTGTTGAGTGTAGAGGTATTGAATTGAACAATAAATCTCAAGCCACGTCGAGCCCGTGGTAACCATATAAATTACAATTTTTGATCTTACTACCGGTTGAGAGTTGGTGAAAGTTGTTTCCCTCGGTATATGGATTTGAAGATTTCGAGGCTGTTAAGTGTTAGGGTTTGAGGTCTTAAGCTATGGTCTAAGATTATACCGAATCCGTAGAGACTGTTATAGTTAGAACTTCTTATTCTGTTGTGAATTGAGGACCTGTGAGAAATAAATTCTGGGTCATGGATATCTTAGAATCGGTCTAAATCAAAGATTATCTCATAGGTTGGATGTTCGGAAGGAAGAATGACATTGTACCTTGAATTTCATGTTGGGATTTTAGCTGAGCTAGGTAGAAGAACCAAAATACTAGTGACGGTAAGATATAATCAAAGCTAACCGATTGATCAGAACGCGCAGCGGAAGAGTGATAAACCTGTGCATATATAAGGTTAAGGTTAATGTCCAAAGTAAATGCTCAATATTGAGGTGTTTTGCTAATTTCGAGGATGAAATTTCTTTAAGTGGGGGAGAATTGTGAGATCCCGAAATAAAAAAGGTATAAAATCAGATTAAAATATTGCTACTTAAAACGGGAGAATTTTGTTGAAGCCTAAACCTTAAGGGTTTTGATGAAACCGGAACGACTTTACGCCACTAGAAGGCCGAACCATTTCATGGAAGTGCAAGAGGTTGGAGTGAATGATAAAAAGTTGACTGGATTTGAATATGTTGACCGGATTTGAAGAAGTTGACCGGATTTTTAAGATGTTGACCGGCTTTAAGTGGGAAAGTTGACCGTACATAATCTTTAATAAACTGACTACCGAATTCAGGGAAAACTACCCCGTTGACCATCTGAGGAGAAGAAGTAAGGCAAGAACTTACCCCACTTACTCCCACCAAATCTCTAAGAAGAAGTACTGGGTGGGTAACTTTACCCCACCTACTCCACCTAACCCTCCTCTATATACCCAACTTCGATCAAGGAAGTCAGTACGAGCAACCCGCAAGAAAACAAAGGAGGAGAGAAGGAGAAAAGCCTCCGGTTTGTAAGGGTGGATGGACGAACAACGGTCGAAAGTGTACACCCCCCCTTTTTAAGTTCATGCAAGTGTACTCCTCGCTTTTAAAGCCTGCAAGTTTGAAATGCAAGTATATCTGACTTTGATGAAATTATGTTAAAGTATGTATGATATTGTTCTGATCATCTGAATTAATGAAGAATTTCTATTAATTCCATGTTTAAAGGAAGCTCTATTCTGCATTCTCATAAAGACCACAAATCAACCTTACTTGTATTAAGCTGTGAAACAGGCATTTATACGGCACTTTTGAAATTGAAAATTTACCCATAAAAGTTGAACCGCATTTTGAAACCGAAAATTTACCCATAAAAGTTGAACCGCATTTTGAAACCAGAAATTTGCCCATGAAAGTTGAACCGCATTTTGAAACCAAAAATTTGCCCATGAAAGTTGAACCACATTTTGAAACCGAAAATTGCCTATGAAAACTAAACCGGCCTTAGAGCATTTTGAAACTGGAAAGTTGTCCATAAAAGTTGAACCGCATTTTGAAACCGAAAATTTGCCCATAAAAGTTGAACTATATTTTGAAACCAAAAATTTGCCCATGAAAGTTGAACCGGCCTTAGAGCATTTTCAAATTGGAAAGTTGCCCATGGAAGTTGAACCTCATTTTAAAACCAGAAATTTGCCCATTAAAGTTGAACTGTATTTTGAAATCGGAAATTTGCCCATGAAAGTTGAACCGCATTTTGAAATCGGAAATTTGTGCATAAAAGTGAACCGCATTTTGAAATCGAAATTTTGCCCATGAAAGTTGAACCGCATTTTGAAACCGGAAATTTGCTTATGAAAGTTGAACCGCATTTTGAAATTGGAAATTTTCCCATGAAAGTTGAACCGACCTTAGAGCATTTTGAAACCGGAAATTTGCCCATGAAAGTTGAACCGGCCTTAGAGCATTTTGAAACTGGTATTTGCACTGTGATTTCGAAACCGGTACTTGTATTGCAAATTGAAACCGGCTTTGTAATGAAATGTATAAGTTCTCTGATTTGAAACTGGCTTAAAGTATATGATTTTTGAACTAAATTCTTTGATCTGAAATCGGCTTGAAGTATATGAATTTTAAATCGGCCTTAAGATATCTGTACACAATCTCTGAAAGGTTAATAGTGATGTTTCCGACTGATACTAAAAATAGCTTTCAGTGAACGATAAGAAGAAAATATTTCTGTTTCTATTATTGTGGACCCAGGACTGATATGCAATCATGTTAGGTTCTCCGACATGCCTTAGAATGTTATGGTGGTAATCGAGGGTAACTCTGTCCATGGAGTTATATGTGGTCCGCTCCTCCTCAGGGCGTTATAATAGGAGGGTAGCTTCTATTTTGTTCTGGCCGGCGCCCTCTTGGATTGGGGAAGGATCTCGTGAGGTGGGATCATCTGTTCTGTTCTATCTATTGCCGTTGATTGTGGGGAGATGTACACAATCTATCCTCGATTATTCGCCCCCTCCGCTAGTAGGGTCGACTAGTAGGGTCCTTTACTAATAAAGATGAGATTTCTGTAAAATATGGAGGTAAGACCGACTTCTGCTTTCTGAAACATGAGTACAATGACTTCTGATTTTCGAAACTTGATCGTTTCTATTTTACGTCTGTCTCGTAATTCTACTTCCTTATGACATTTATTTCTTTATGTTCAACGGTATCTATTTTATTGAGTTCTGTTCTGCATATATGTTTAACTACATACTTGCATGTACCTTGTTGGACCTCGGCTCACTGTTTTACTGTTTTTTTCCCTCCAGAGAAGACTGTAGAGTTGTGCCTGACAAGAAAGATTAGAGCTCAATCTAAAGGATTCCTGAAGATTTAAAGTACTTTTAGAGTTATCAAGGAGGAAGCAGTCTTTATAGAATATATATACCAAATTGTAAATGGACCATTACACCTATGTATCGATGAATGAGTTTTTGGGTATGAATATGAATACTTCAACAGATTTTTAGATCGGCTTCCGCTGCATATTTTTATAGATATCTTATATGGGTCCTAAATGACATCTGTAATCCTGTGTTTGCGTGTTATGATTGTTGTATGCATGTTCTGAGTTACGGTACAGGCTGTTTATTTCTGTCTTGACTGACGAAATCATTTGAGGAAAATAAAAATATCTGTTCCGTCACAGATGGCCCGCCTCTAGATCTTGAATATAAGAAGATAAGTTTTGATTATATAGAAGCAAACACAATTCAGACTACGATCAATTATTCCATTAGTCGATAAGGCCTATTGACCCTAGTCACAAATATAATGGAATTTCTGCATGTTTTAGAACCTAAAAGAGGAATAAGTAAAATGGAAAAGATAAATATATTTCAAAAAGTATATTTGATCATGTCTTATGTCTATATGCATTCATACATATTGCTCCTATTCCTTTCTTGTATTTTGTTTGAATATATTGTATATTATTCTTAATTATATTATACTTGCTATGTATTTGGATCACCATTGTTGTTTTTTCTTATATCCTGATGAGCATGAGCTTATACCCGATTGGACGGGATAGAGGATTAGAAGTCGGCTAAATATGAAGATCTTGGAGGATAGCTTCGAGGACTTAGTTTCATAGTTTTTGTACGCTTATGTGGTACTTTTGTATATCTTGTGGAGGATTTATATATTGTAGTTGTATATCTGATGATTTACATGTAGTTTAGCTCCCGCTATATTTGATGGTTGTAAATACTTCCACAGGTTTTTACGATTTGTATAGGTATCTAGTGGCATCTTATTTGAACAGATGTCATACCTAGAGTTATGATGTTGGTGCCACGTGATTATTGTGCTTTTTGGGTTCTATGTTGTGATGTTTTGGTTATACATTGTGTTATATAGGAATAATTGTATAGGTCATATTTGTTTGGCTACCATTTTTCTAGTAGAACTCTACTTGATTCCGACTAAGAAAACGTGATTCATCACAGTCGATCTGAATCTTATACAAAAGTTTAGGTTAAAGTAAGATAGATTGTATAAGTAGATGAAGGTATAGGATAATTGAGTAAATTTCAAGTTAGTGTTTAAGTTATGAACTAACCCATACTATTTTTATTTCAGAAGGAATGTTAGTAGTTGATCACACCACCTAGACAAAGATCGATACGTGGAGGTAGTCAACCATGTGATAGACAGGCCGAGTATCTGAATCTATTGAGGGGATGGCGAGACTTGAAAGTCTTGGAAGGTGTAGTCCGAGAGAGAATCGGGAGAAGGGATGTTGAAGACGGATACCTTGAAGATTAACTTAGGTTGATCTTGATTCAATGGCTTGGACTGAGGTGCCTGAATAGCATGGCAAGTGGGTATGTTAAGGTGGAATCGATGACTTGAGGTTTGGATGACTTCGATTTGATTTCTAGTGTTAGAAAATTCTAGGATGATTGATTTGTGATCGATTTAACAATAATCTAGTGTCTGAATTCTTGGAGGTATGGATCTTGTGGAAGTTAAAATATAGATCCTAAGAATTGGAATGGTATTTGCAATGACCCAATGTTCGGGAAGATAAAGAGATATCGGGGAATATGTTCATGGATGCTTTTAGGAATAAATTTTCTCGCTGACGAGTTGAGAACATGTTTCAATTTTGGGTCAGTGGCCACATGATCAAGGGTTGTCCTTATTTCGTAGGTCGAACAGTGAAGAAGTTTAGTACCTTGGATCGGGGTTTTACGGTGAAGGCACCAAGTGTGGAGGTGCTGTCTACCATGGTGGAAGGAAGGATCTTCAATTTTGACATTTCTGTATATGTGGATTTTGAATGTATATCTTCATTTGTGATTCCTAAGTTTATTCATTTATTTGAGGATCTAGGCTTTGTACTAGTTTTATCAATATCTACGATATTTTCTTGAGTCCATAGGTATGATTGGTTAGGCTAATTGGAATTGTTTTGTGGTACTAAATCTTAATCTGATTTCAATGGTGTTTTGGTTGATGAGTCGCCGTGCTAGCATAAATTGTGTTGATAAGAATATTATGTTCTGTAATCTAATTGTGAAAATTTGAGTGTGAGGCAGAGTTGATCCAGGTATCAGAAAATTAGTATCGTTGTGCCTGTAAGTCATTTAATAATGACATGTGTCTAAATTATCTAGCATATGAAATCACATCTGGAGGTCATTTTATGATCACTGAGAAATTTTGGTCGTCTGAATATTTGAGGATGTTTTCGGAAGAAAGATTAGGTGATTGATCTTTTGATAAGTAATTCAAGGTTGCATCAAAATTGAAATCGATCTTTAATAATTTTGTGTAGAATTAAAGAAGCATAGATTGGGTGCCACTGTGGAGTGCTCTAGAACCTTTGAAGTAGGTAAGATGAATCGTTAAGGTTAATTGTGTATGATTGGAAATTTAGAGTGCTTAGGAGATTAATGACTTATTCTGCGACACTGTGAATGAATAGATGAATCGTTTGGTCTTTTGTAAGGGTTTGGTGTTTTCTAAGATCAATCTATATCCATAGTATTGTTAATTATGGATAATTAGGAGTTGTGGCCATGGCGGTATCTCAGATACGATGCACCAAGTATGCAGTTCTAGTAATGTCATCTAGGATTTTAGGTTTGTTAGCCTTTTTATGAATTTTATGGAGTGGATCTTGCGGCCATATTTAGGTAAATTTTATGATGGCTTCTTCGATGAATTCAAAGAATCATAGGGGATGTGAACTTTGTTTGAGGACTGTATTATAGATTAGGAAGACTTAGGATTGAGTTTTTTCTTACATCTTATGTGGGTAGTCACCCTTGAATTAAGTGGGGGAGAAATCCATGATCTGAATTACTCCACCCGTGATTTGGAGTTAGCAATTAAGGTCTCTGTTTTGAGGACTTAGGTGTTATTTGTGGATATTTGGATAATTGTGGATTAGCTTTCGAGAATGGTTCACTTATCACGAATTTGAATGATTTGAGGCTGGCTCGTTTGTATGCCAATGAGATAATAAGTTTGCAGAGTACTTAGGTTTCAATATTTAGGTAGTGATTTGAGGGTGTGTCGAATTTCTAAGTGATCATTTCAATTATGTTTCTTAAGTTTATTGTAATTTGAGGATTATGAGTTTTGCCTTACATATGTGAATACCTTGAGATTTCCTAGGCCTATAGCTGTCATGTAACTTAAGTGTCCAATATGGATTAATTGAATTTTAGTTGTAAGAGGATTTTTAACATGTTAATAAATGGCCAAATAGAGTAGCGTAGCGATAGTGTGTTGCCAATGGCCCAGAGCTTTCAGAAAAAGATAGAGGATCCAAGTGAACGATCATTTTCGACGCTTAGGATGAACTAAAATAGAAGTTCATCAGTTCGTTTGAGGTTTTGAATTAAGTCAGGAAAATAATCAATAAATTTGAGTTATACCCAATTTGGTGGATTATCATGAAGCCTCATTTGCATTGATGGTTAAGGAAGTATGTGATTGAATTAAGCCTTGAGGGAGATTAGGGATTGGCCTAGTGATAAGGTTCCAACCTAGATCTAGGGAGGGAACATTAGATATTGGGAGTTAGGATAATTCATTTGGTCAAGGTTTTCTAGGAAGGATCATTTCTTCAAGGTTGTGATGTCGAAATGTAAGTAGAAATCTGAAAGGATTTTTTTTTCAATTGCTAAATTTTGAGGTTTGTTAAATTTCGAGATTAAAATTTCTATAAGTCAGAAAAAATTATAATGTATCGGTTTTTCGAATGTTATAATTTTGAGTAATTAAGGTAATATGATCAATATTGGGTTTAATTCATGTGGGAGAATTATGTTTCGGGCCATGGAACGTATGGCCGAAGTAGGCCTGCCGGGTGCCCAAGATGGCACCGTGGGCGCTCGAGCACCAACCCACGATATAAGAGCCCAACGGCTCTTTCCGTATCATTCCACACGAGGAAAGGGAGAGAGAGGAGAGAGGAAATGTGAAGGAGAAGAGAGAGAGGAGAAATTGAAGCTCTCAGGTTCAAATTCGACTTGGAGCTAGTTGGAGAAGTGATAGATCGGGTCAAGGTAAGTACATTCATATTCTTTTCTTTCTCTATTCACACTGTTCATCCGGTCCCCTTTGATATTTTTGTCCCGATACCCATCCATACTTTCATTTTTATGTTACCCATGATTTGAGTATGCACATATGTGAATTTTATATTCGATGTCTTAGTTTTGATCGGTTTTTCGCACGTGAAACCCTAACCAGCACCCGGATATTTTTAATAACTTATTTTTGTTACTTTTGTATAAATTGGCTCTAGAATATAATTACCCATGTCTTGAACTTGTTAATTTAATAATTGAGTGTCCAATTTGGTTTTTTTATGCAAAATTAAGTTCGTCAGAACCCTAGCCCATGCCCCCTTTGGTTTACCCAAATTTATTGTAAATTTATACATGATTTGACTTTAGAAATCCGTAATCTTAACTTTATGGACGCGAGTACTCCATAAATTTGGTATTTATGCACATATATTTTATATATGTTAATCTTATATATTTCAAAATATTGTCGGGTGTAGATAGTGATGTTCACAGTATGTACGTCAAATATATTACCTTGTATATGCTCTAGAAATTTTGTTATATGTAATTGTGAAGGTAATTATTGTCTGAAAATTCTAAGGTTACGTTTGACTTACGGTAGTAAGAATTTTATTTTTTCCATACTTTATCATATTCATGCATATAATTTGAGTCATGTGAAGATTTAAACCCATAAAAAATATCAAACGTTGTGTAATTATACAAAGGGAATGTTATAATTTGATATGTTTATGATTCGTTCTCCCGGAGTGTGAATTTTGTGAAAGTAGTTTACTAAACTTTCCCTTAAAGAATAAGAAATGGAGAAACCTGAACTATGGATTTATATTTGAGAGGATAGTATTCCCTATCATGCCATAGATATTATAGTGAAAACTCAATAATTATCACAGCCGTATTTTGTAATGGATGATATTTCTTGGCATGTTTTGGTATATTATAATACAATATCGTTGTCTACTAAGGGTCGCATGCGGCTAAAGCCCCGTCTATAGAGATTATATGTAGATAGCCCATCTTTGGGTCTTAAATAGGAGGAGATGGCTTTTGACTGTGTAAAAGTAAACACAATCCAGACTATGATCGACCGTTTCTTTAGTTGGTAAGGCCTACTGGCCCTGGTCCACAAAAATAATAAAATTTCTGCGTGTTTTAAAACCTAAAGGAAGAATAAGTAAATCGGAAAAGATAAATATATTTCGGAAAGTACATTTGATCATGTCTCATGTCTATATGCATTCATACACATTACTCTTATTACCTTCCCTATTTTATTTGAATATATTGTATATTATTTTTTCTATTATATTACACTTATTAAGTATTTGGCTCACCCTTACTATTTTTTCTCACTTCCAGATGAGTACGAGCTTATACCCAATTGGATGGGATAGAGGATTAGAAGTCGGCTACGCATGAAGATATTAGAGGATAGATTCAATGACTTAGTTTTATGGTTTTTGTACCCTTATGTGGTACTTTTGAGCACCCGAGGTAGGCGCTGTTTTGGGTGAGCACACGCCCACTGGGAACCGGACTGGCACTCGAGTGCCGGCCCATGTAATAAAAACCTACGAGGGTTTATTTCGGGCATTTTTTGAGCTTTCTAACAAGGAGAAGAGAGAGAGCGTGAGAGGGAGAAGGGAGACAGAGGAGAGATCGAGACTCTTGGGTTCAAATACGACTTGGAGCTAGTTGGAGAAGTAATAAATCAGGTCGAGGCAAGTGCACCCATATTCTCCTCTTTCATTTTTGTTGGGTATCCTCATTCAGATACCTAATTAAGCTTATATTTTGTATTACCCATGATTTGAGTATGCACATATGTGAATTTCGTATCCAATTTTTTAGTTTTGATCGATTATTTGCACCAAAACCCTAACCCCACGCCCAGACATTATCACCTGTAAATTTTAGTATTTTTGCCTAAATTTACTCTAGAATATCAATATCTAAATCTTGTATATGTTAATTTATCGATTAGATACCCGATTTGATAATTTTATGTAAAATTTCGTTCGCCGAAACCCTAACCTGCTCCCAGGCCACTTTTAACCGATTAATTCGAGTTTTATGCATGATTTAACTTTAGATAATAAAAGCTCATATCTTGAATGTGGATATTTGCCGGTTGGGTGTCCGATTTTTCAAGTTTAGTTCGATTTTGCACATACGCCACCCCCACACCCGCACTAGCATTGTTCATCCAAGGCAATTGAGTATTTTTTTCATAATCTCACATTGTTTAACTATTATTTAAGTTATGTATAATTGTATATGCTCATTTGTATGTTCTGAAAATATTATTGGGAACTATTTGTGAAGAATTAGCACCCAAAAATTCTAAAGTTACGTTTAATTATTTCCAAACATCATGCATACATTTAAAGTCACGCGAAGACTTAAACCCTCAAGAAATGATAATCTGATCTTGTATATAAGAATTAAGAAAGATACGTAAAAATACGAAGGGAATGCTACAATTTGTTATGTGTATGATTCGTTCTCCCGGTGTAAGAATTATGTGAAAATAGTTTAGTGGACTTTCTCTCAAAAAATAAGAAATTATGAAACTAAGACTATAAATTTATATTTCAGATGGTAGTATCCCCTGACATGCTATTGATATTACAATAAAAATTCAAGAATTATCCTGACCGTGTATTATAGCAAGTGATATTCCTTGGCTTTCCTTAGGATATTACTGTGGAAGAATGATGATTGCCTCTGAGCCACGGGGGACATGGTGGCATATGTGATATGGCCCCATATATCAAAGTGCTAAATACCGCCTCACTATGGGTGTGAAATGTTACGGATTGTGCCTTAGAATGTGTGAAAGTATATACATGTCTTTTCTCGTTCTCCCGCACCATTAGCTAGTAAAGCCTACTAGCTCTGGTCCACAAAAATAAAAAAAAATTTATACATGTTATAGAATTCTAAGAGAAGAAAGATAAAATATAAAAAATTATTTATATTCCAGAAATGCTTTTGTTTATGTTTCATATTATGCATCATATATCATGTTCCCATCTCCTTCCCTATTCTATTTTAATTGTATTGTATATCATCTTTGATTATATTACACTTGTTGAATATTTGGCTCACCTTTACTACTTTCCTTATCTCTAGATAAGTACGAACTTATATCCGATAGGACGAGGTAGAGGATTATAAGTCAACTAAATAGAAAGATCTTGGAGGATAGTTTGAGGACTTAGTTATGTGGTCTTTGTACCCTCATGTAGTACCTTATATATTTTGTGTTGGATTTGTATATCAAAGTAGTTGTATGTCTGATGATGTACATATAGTGTAGCTCCTGTTGTATATCATAGTTGTAAATACTTTTGCAGGTTTTTATGATTTGTATAGACACCTAGTGGCATCTTATTTGAGCCAATGTCATACCTAGAGTTATGACATTGGTGCCACGTATAGTTGGTGGCTTGTGGATCCTGTTTTTTGTGTATTGTAGATTGTGTGATTGTTGTACAGGAATTTTTACAGATTTTGTATTTATTTGGCAATCATTTTTCTGTCGGAACTCTGTCAAATTTTTAGTAGAAAATGTAATGTAACGACCCAGATTTTTAAAAATATAGAAAATTTCAGTCATCGAGTCCGGTCAATGCCAGTTGACCGAAAAATATAATAAGAAAAGTAACTCGGCCTGAAGATGAAATCAAGTTCGGCCTTGCTTGATGAAAAGAAGTCCGGAATATTTCTTGATGAAAAGAAGTCTGGATTTCCTTGATAAAAAATCTAGTCCAGATTTTCTTGGTGAAAAGAAGTTTGGATTTCTTTGATAAAAATCACCGATTTCTTTGATGAAAAAATGAGTCCGACTTTCGTAATAAAAGAAGTCCGATTTCCGTGATGAAAAACGAGTTTGGATTGATGAAATGAAGTTCGATTTCTTGATAAAAATCAACTCCAGCCATGTAAGGCCGGGCGAATTTTGGTGGAAGTAAGTCCTATGGCCTCAAGGCCGGGTGATTTATGGGAGGAGGGGTAATTTGAGGGATAAGAAAGCCGGTTGATGTTGAGAAGGAGCCGAGTGATAATGTTAGAAAGACTTTACCGGCAAGGAAAATTAATGACTCAGACTTTGGGAATGCACGGCCATAAATAATCTAGCTAATTTCAAAACTTTTTGAAAATATAAAATAAAAATGACACTCTTGAAAATGTAGAGCCATAAAAATGACGGCCACCAAAATCAATGGCTATAAATAAGGACTAGAGAACGAAGAAAAATGCACTCAGAATTTCCTAGTAAAGAAAGACCTAAAAGTTCAATGCAAAGAAAGGAACCAAAGAGAGTACTCACCCCTCGTTTTTAAAGTTCATGATTATGCATGTTTGCAACACGAGTAAATCCGATATTATTATGAAAGTATGTTTTAGAATGTATGAAGTTTATTCTGCCTTTATCCTGAGCATATTTTGATCAACTTATGTTTCGTACGTACGATGTTTGTTCCGCTTGTTTGAATTAAGGAAGAATCGCTGGTAATCGAATCTTTTAAAAAGGAAGCCCCGTTATTCATGATGTCTACTTTGTTCTCGTGGAAACATAATTATTTGTTAATTGTTATGAACTTCGATAAATGCATGTTTATGGTAAAGAATTTCGCCTTAATATGGAACAAGAACTCCCCGTAAATGAACTCCATTTCAATAAAAGATCTCAGGTTTTAAGAAAAAGAGCTCCGGCATTTTTAGAAAGTTACTCCGTCCCTTTTGGAAGAAGAACTCCGTCCATTTTGGAAAAAGAACTCCGTCCCTTTTGGAAAAAAAACTCCGTCCCTTTTAGGGAAAAAGAACTCCGGCTTTCAGTAAAAAGAACTCCGACTTTTGATAAAAGAACCCGGCTTTATTGAGAAAAGCACTCCGGATTTTAGAGCTTCGGAATTTGAAAGAAAATAAACTCCGGATTTTAGAGCTCAGAATTTGAAAGAAAATAAACTTGATTTTAGAGCTTCGATTTTGAAAGAAAATGAGCTTGATTTTAGAGTTCCAATTTTAAACAGAAAGACTGATTTTAAAAAGAAAAGCACTGATTTTGAAAAGAAAAGCACTGGCCCCTTTGAAAAGAAAAAGCACCCTGCTATGAAAAAGAACTCCTGACTACTTAAAACACCATTCCACAGAAAAAGAACTCCGGATTTTGATGAAAAAACACTGGGTCTGCTATGAAAAAAGAACTCCGGACTTTTGATGAAAGTACCATTCTCTTTATTGAGAAAGGATTCTGATTATTGAATCCGGCTTTTTGTTTGAAAGATGAACTCCGGCTTTGATGAGAAAGGGATATATGGACTTCAAATGTTGGAAGTAAAGGAACAAAGGCTATAAGAATAAGGAAAATATATGTAATAATGAATAGCAAGGAACTCTGCGACTTCGACTTCCGAACTATGATGTATTGCCATTAAAGGACAAGAACTATGAACCGAGTCTCTATTAAACTTGTCAGCAAGATGGATGAAAGATATTGGAGTGAACTCGAGATTGCCTCCACAGGAGGGGACTTTCGTGGCACAAGAACTGAGGGATTACGGGCCCCATATGCCGGGTTAAAGGCATTACCTTCCGCCCCGGGGAGCATACCGAGGGGATATGGCTTTAGGTCAGGTTACACACAACCTGGCCCCTCGAGTATTGTCCGTCCGCCTCCCGTCCGATCCCTAAAGATAAGAATTTTCAATGGTTTTTTATGATTCTAATAAGACAAGATAATAAGAAGAAATAAAGATGAAACGACATGATGATTTTCGAGCACTTATGTCAGAGAACTCGTTTTTGATTCATTTATATGTATATTTTGTTTTTCTCGTGTGAGTACCTTACCTGGCTTTGTAGCTCATTCTTGCTATTTTTCGTATGATTAAAGGCTTATGGAGGACGGTTGAGTAGAATCTTTATGGTGTAGCTAAGTGGCTTAGTGGTCGAGTTAGATTTCCCTTTTGAGATTTAATCACGTTGTCTTTTGATGCTTTGAGGATACATGTAATACTGCTGGGCTATTATGAACCTATGAATATTAGCATGTTTCCGTGATTGTTTTTGGATAAGTGAAATTAATAAATTCTAGTATGCATCTCAGGTTTGAAAGAAGAAAAGAAATTTTTTTTTATGTCCACCTAATTATTGCCTATTAAGGAATTTAGACTTGACGGAGGCTTTATGTGATGGATTAAAAGCCGGTCCGTCACATGTAATCTATCACAGTTGGTATCAGAGACTAAAATATCTTATATTTGATCTGAATCTTATACGAAAGTTTAAATTAAAGTAAGATAAATCGTATAGTTCTAGTTAATCTAGTTTAAATGACTTAGGTTAAGATTAAGTTAGGATTAATAGTCAAGTTCGATTGTCTAGTTGCAGTATCCTAGTTAGTGCCTTAATCAAGATAAGTTGATTAACTTAGGCTAAAACTAAGTCAGAAATTAGTGAGTAAGTTTGGTTGTCTAGCTTACACTATTCTAGTTAGTATCTAAGTTATGAACTAACTCATATTATTCTTGTTTCAGAAAGGATATTCATAACCGATCGTGTCGCCTAGGCGAGGGTCAAGACATGAAAGTGGTCAACCGCATAATAGAGAGGCTTTGTATCTAAATCATGGAATGAAATGGCGAGACTTGAAAGTGTTAGAAGGTTTTGTCCGTACGAGAACCGAGGACAGTGGATGTTGAAGAAGGATACCTAGAAGGTTAATTAGGTTGATCTTGTCCTGAGGACTAGGATTAGGGATGTGGAATAGCATGCCCAGGAAGGGATCGTGGAACCTAAGGGCTCGAAATTAGATGACTTGGACAGATTGCAAGGGTAAATCCTAGGATGATTGATTCAGAAGTCAATTTAATGATAGTCTAGTGTTCAATTCTGGGTGGCCTGGGATTCTCAAGGAGTTGAAAATGTATCCCGAGAATTGAGATGGTATTTACGGTGATCTAATATTTATAAGGAGATAAGGTAATGTTGCCCCCTATAAGATAGAATGTGAAGTCAACTTTGGGTGGTTGACGTAAAAAGAGTCATGGGTCTCGAGGATAAAGAGATATCGTAGGATATGTTTGGATACTCTATGGATGAATGTTTTGTTTCAAGGGGATTTTTTGGAGTATGTCTGAATTGTGGACAGTTCGATCACATGATTAGGGATTGTCCATACTCCACGAGTCGAAAAGTAAGAAGTCTGAAGCCTAGGATTGAGGTTTTGCAGTGATGGCTTGAGGCGTAGTGGTGTCATCCACCATGATGGAAGATTAAGTTGATTTTTCTTTAATTAGTAATTCGAAGTTGTGCTGGAGACAATACCGATATTCTTAAGGATTCCTTATAGAATCAAAAAGCATTGATCAAGTGCCATTTTGGGATGCTTTACAACATCTTAGGTGTATAAGATGAACCATTGTGGTTACGTGTGGATTTCTGAAATTTAGGATGTTCAGAAGATTAGTGGTTTGATATGCAATACTATGAATAAATAAGTGAATTGTTTGATCTTTATAAGGACTTGGTATTTGTTTAGGCCGATCTATGTCCAGTATTGCTGATTATAGGTGATTGAGAGGTGCCAGGGCAAGATTCAAGATAAGATGTGGCCATCGCAAGCTCCGCAATGCCGCTTGATTTATAGATCATTGGTATATCCGAAAATTTTATGGGTTGAATCTTTTGGCCATATTTGGGTCAATATTGTGATGGCCTTATTGATGAATTCAAAAGAATCATATGGAATGTGAACTTTGTTTGAGGACTATGTCATGGATTAGGAAGGCTACTAGCCATCTTTTCTAGTGAGGTTAGAGGGTGAGTCTCCGTAAGGGAAGATGTTATATTGGGCATGCGGATTCTTCGATAGTGTGAATCCGATAAGATTTAAGCAACGGCTAATTTAGGAGAGACTGATTGATGTTGCATAGGTACATAATTTTTGTTGTCATAGCTAAATTCGGTAAGATAACCGTTAAGTATCACTTGAGAACTTGCAAATTCAGCAGAGCGGGTGACTTAGAAGCTATTGGTACCCATCAAAGTAAGGTGTGTGGGAATAGCTTTCAAGAATTGAATAGTTAACTGTCAACTCTATCATTTGTGTTGATCCCTAATTGATCAAGTGAGTTATAGTAGAATGTAATGCTTTTGAGAAAGGTTTACGATTATGCCTTTCTCAAGGCTGTATGGGTGGCTACCTCGACTTAAGGGAGAAGCCTTAATTAAATTACTTCTAATCATGATTTGGAGATAGCAACTGGGGTCTTTGCTTCAAGAATTTATAGGTTTTGCTTATGGATGTAGTTATTGTCTAACTAATTCTAAATATCTGAGTGATCATCTCATTTAAAGGATATGATAACGTATTTGTGCAAATAGGCAAACCTATTTAAAAATTATGATGATGAACCTCAATGTCTTTTAAGTAAAGTAGACATTAGTCTGCTAATTGATGTTGGGAGTCTTTTGACTTTATATGCCTTCGATACTTTGTAGGAGCTGTGAAAGGTGAGCCATGAGTAGGTTCTCATATTTGGACTATGGGACATCGTGCTCTTGATTTGGGTACAGAATCACATTTGAAGTACTGAAACTATGAAATTATGAGATGAAAAGTCATTGCGGTTTTGTTTCAGGGTTGTTATAGCGGTTAGAACTCTGAGTGTTTGAATAATTGTGGATTAGCATTTGATGACGGTCCATTTATCATGAATTTGGATAATGCGTACGGGTCAACTAGTTTGGCTCGTTGGTATGCCAACGAGATAATAAGTTTGTCAAGCACTTATTAAGGACCTTGCCGAATTTTTGGGTGATCGTCTCAATTGTGTTTTCTAAGTTAATCATAATCTGAGGATTAAGGACCTTGCCTTAGTTGTGTTGATACCTTTGGGGATTTTCTTAGGTTTATAGCTACTGTTTGGCTTAGGTGTCTAATATGAATCATTGGACAATAATTGCAAGTTGATTTTAACATACAAGTATATAGTCAGTAGGAGTAGTGTAACATTAGCATGTGGCCCTTAGCCTAGAGAATTCAGAATAAGAATAAGAATCCAAGTGGACGATCATTCTTAAGGCTTAGGATGAACTGAAGTAGGAATTCATCCGTCCAATTGAGATTTTGAATTAAGTCAAGGAAATAGCCAGTAATTTGGGTTGCCTCTGAATTTTGTAGATCGCCATGAAGCCTCCCATGCATCGATGATTGATGAAGATATGTGATCGAATTAAGCCTTTATGGGAAATTATGAATTTGGCTTGTGATATGTTTCAACCTAGAATTAAATAGGAATCATTATATTTTAGGAATTAGGATAATTCTTTGGGCTAAGATTTCTAGGAAGGATGTTTTCCCCAATGATGTGAAGTAGGAATTTTAAAGAATATTTCCCCGTTTATCGAATTTTGAAGTTTGTTAAATTTTGATGACGAAATTTTTAAGTGGGGGACAATTGTGACGTATCACTTTTTAAATATCATAATTACGGATAATTGAGATAATATAATCAAATTAATGTCTAATACACATGGAAAAATTAGGTTTCGAAAGCGGTAGGAGGTCTCGGATTGGAGCGCTCGTCGGGAGTCTCGGGCAGCCCTGCGAGCGCACAAAGCAATGCTGCCGCCCCTGTCGGGCGCTCGAGCGCTAAGGGCAAACACTGTTTTGCACGAATGCATGCCCGCTGGGCGCCGGGCCGACGCTGAAGTGCCGGCTCATGTAATAAAAATCCACGAGGGTTTATTTAGGGCATTTTTTAGGTTTTCCAACAAGGAAGAGAGAGAGTGTGTGAGAGGGATAAAAAAGAGAGAGGAGAGACCAAGACTCTCGAGTTTGAATTCGACTTGAAACTAGTTGAAGAAATGATTGATTATGTTGAGGTAAGTGCACCCATTCCTTACACTTTTATTGTTTTTTCTTCAGGTATCCTCATTCTGACACCCAATTAAACTCCTATTTTGTGTGACCCATGATTTGAGCATGCACATGTGAATTTCGTGTTCGATTTTCTAGTTTTGGTTGATTTTTCACACCAAAACTCTAACCCCTCGCCCAGACATTTTCACCCATGGATTTTTAAGGCTTTTGCCTAAATTGGCTCTAGAATATCATTACCCATATCTTGTATATGTTA
>BSYO01000035.1:11836475-11867650 GCA_033239525.1 Nepenthes gracilis | reverse complement strand
AAATATTGAATAAGAAAAGACCTGGTGGCGGCCCAATCCAAAATAGTGTAACTAAACCTAGCAACTAACTTAATAGTGTACATGAGCCTAGCAACAAATTTAATCAGCCAAGACTAAACAATTCAGCCTAGGATGCTAGCCAAGATAACTCTTGAGGGATCAACAGTGGCTTTGACGTGACAATTGATTGTAGTATCCCAAACAAGGATAAAATCGATGCAAACTATGAGTTACACTGCCCTAGAAAAGTTGCCTAAGTTGGGGCCTAATGTCAGTCAAAGCATGATGGTTAAGGGGGGAAATGACCTAGAATATAGCTAGGTAGGGGTGTGATTTCAGCCAAGAGTAGCACTGGCTAAAAAGAAGTAGTGTTAACCGAAAAAGATGTGTGTGATATCTACTAGTGTGGCCAGACCTAGGAAACTATATCCATTGTCGGGATTCGATATAATCTCTTTTGTTCAAATCACACATTCAATTAAAAATTGGCATGCATTTAGGCATGTTTGTGAAAAGAAAGCTCTACAAATTAAGCATCTTAGTCTATAAAAGGAAAAAATGCCCAGGAGAAAGACAAGGAAATCAAGTAGTATTAAACTGCAAAGAAAGAAAGGATTTTCTCCGAGAGGTTTTTGATCGTCATGTAAATCATCTTGCTGAAAATAATATAAGATAGTCATCTCTAATAATAAGAATGATTACCTCTAGGAACACCCTCAAGTAATGGTGTGCTTTTCAACTCCTCAACTGATTGTACAGGTTTGTTGTTTTTTTAATTGTCTTTTAGTAAATTGAGTACATAATAATTTGAACAACAGAAGGGTCTCAAGGAAAAATTCCGAGACCCTTAATGAGCTTCCCTCTATTTATGATATGCAGGATGTCAAATTAATATTAAGTTGGTTGTTTGCTCATTTTAGAAGACCCAAATAAAATTAATTTTTTAGGTACACATTATTGTCATCATCTATCAAAAAGTTTATAAACATTCCATTTATTCTTGTTAAAAGAAATTGCCAAAATGGCAGATAAAGGTGTTCCCAGGTTAGGTTCATAAGAGTAGGATTGCCTCACCAAACAATGAGATGCTTGGGATTTCTAACCCCCTTAACTTAACCCAAAATCAAATAGAATAGCCGCCCTGATGGATAAAATATCATGTATGACAAAAATGCTATTTGTCAAGTTACGGGGTCAAGTCTCAACTAGCCAAGGAAGTTCACTGCTCCCTCTCAGAGCCGAATCTCATGGTCGGATCCTTGCCCTAGCCACATCCAGACCGTTCTCCTTCTAAAAACAATGTCCAAGTGAAAATAAGGTAGGTAAGTTGGAGATTATCTTAGGCATGGTCATAGGATTGATGACCAGCCATCATGAGGACCCTAACTCCTCACCCAAACGGTGCAATCCCAAGACTAGACTAATGTATAGTAACTGACTTGAGGAGGAAATGGCTTGGAGTGCACCTCCAGTCCAACAAGTCTTTGCCAGTCTGAGGAACTAAGGACCTTTTTGAACACTCGAAAGATGAAATCCTCAATAAATATGGAGGAATGAATTCAAAAACTTGAACAATAGTTTTTAGGGATTTGTTACTGAATGGGTATGTTGTGCATGACAGGTAACCCTTAACAACAGAGGTCCTAGTTAGTATATGCCAGATGCTAAGCGAAGGGACAAAGGAATACTTGGCACATTTCAATGCCGAGGTGGGGGATTTCAAACCTCACTAATGAAGCGAAGATAACATCCTTCATTAGGGCATTGCAGTCAAGAACATTCTACAAGTCTGCACATTTGCAGTTGCCCAAAAATTGCCAGAATTAGAGGTTCATGCCAATGTAGTGGATAACAAAACACAAATGATGGAATAGGATCATTAGGACTTGTCCAATAACTTCTAATCAAGACCAAGCCGAATGAGGCGAGGGGGTGTCGATCATAGTATATCCCTATTAAAACCACTCCCCAGCTAGCCGGTTCTGAGGGCTCCACACCCAAGCCCTATGCTTCTTAATGAAACTCAGGTGATCACACTAATGCAGCTCAAGGTTAAGTGCTTTCTCAAGTGGCAAAAACCGGTTTATAAACTGGAGTGACTGATCAAACTAAATATTAACTTTTCCACAAGAGCCTACGTTATAACAAGGCATACTACAAAAACCTTATAATGGAAATTGAAGCCCTTATAACGAGGGGCCTTCTTAATTGATTTGTTTGGCACCCATCACATAAGGTAGGCTTAGGAGACAACTTACCTAGTAATAGGGCATTGATAAGTGTCATTAATATGGGAAACACCCATGGAGAGATCAATCGCATCGGGACTAAAGCATAAAGTAAGCGAAAGAGAATGGGATAGCCTGTGATAGGATTCACAAATGATGATTACTCTAATGTACTTTCCTCAAATTCAAACTTCCTTGTTGTATCATCAATCGTTTTAAATGAAATGAATGATTATCATTTGAAATAAAATTTTATTGATGATAAAAATTTCTCAAGATATTATTTACTTTGATGCCTTTAACTAAATAGGGTTAACATAGAAGGCACTTAACCTTTAGAGGGCCCATTGTACATCTTGGATAATAGGTTGGTAGCTATAGAAAAAGTGATTAATTTGGAGGTGATTCTAAGTACTTACCCTAGGATCATATCCCCCTATTCACCTTTTAGGTAGTAGACTTACAGTGAATAATGCCATTCTGGGTCAGCTTGGCTTGATAGCCTTTGAGGCTATAACATCAATTCTGCACTTAAAAATAAAATTTCTAACCTTGTGGGTTGTGGGAGAAGCTTGAGGGGATTAATCCATGGGTAGGCAGTGTTTTCTAACGCATCAAAGGTACCATGAGCTAGCTCAACCCATTGACAACCTAGATTTGCATGACGAAGTAAAGCCTCAGAAGGAATACCCAAGTGAGGACATAGTCAAGGTCCCCTTAGATCCCAACGTGTTCTAAAAGTTTTTCCAAGTGAGCATTACATTGAGCATGGAAGATAGAGTGGAGCTTGTGGCATATTTCAGCTGCCAAGCACCCATATTTGCCTAGAACTTCACTAATATGTCAAGAATCCTGAAAAAGCGAATGGTACATATAAACTTAACATTAAATCGGGGTACAAGCCTATTAAATAAAAACATAGAAATTATTCTGCGGAGAAGCTCCAAGCAATAAGAGAGGAGGTTAAGAAGTTGATGAATGTCGGCTTTATCAGGGAAGTTTGTTACCCTAAATGGTTATCCAACATGGTAATGGTAAAGAAGGCCAATGAAAACTAGAAAATGTGTATAGATTTTATTGATGTGAATAATGCTTGCCCAAAGGGTAGTTTCCCTCCACGTCGGATTGATTAGGTAGTTGACTCAATGGCAACCGCCAACTTTTAAGTTTCATAAACACATACTTTGGTTACAATCACATCTGGATGGATCATGTTGACAAAGAGTGCACTGCCTTTATAATCAACTAAGGATCATATTACTATAAAGTAATGTCCTTTGAACTGAAAAATATCAGGGTTATGTATCAAAGACTAATAAATAATATGTTTTCTGAACAAATTGGGAGGAGCACGGAGGTATACATGGATGAGATGTTGGTAAACAGTATACACACGGTTTATCATACCTAAGATCTAGCCAAAGCCTTTGGGGGTGCTATGCACATACAGAATGACACTAAACCCAATTGAATGTGTGTTCGGCATCACCTTAGGAAAATTCTTAGGATTCATTATCTCTCACTAGGGGATTAAGGCTAATCCTGATAAAATCCAAGCCACCCTAAATATGGAGTGCCCGAGGACCATTAAGGAGATACAAAGGTTGACAAGACAAGTGGTAGCCCTCACCCATTTTATACCTAAATTGACTGAGAAATATCTACCTTTCTTTCAGACCTTTTGAGGAACTAAGTCTAGCGGATTATGTAAGAAGGAATACTATGAACAAGCCTTTCAAGAACTAAAGAGGTATCTTGCCCAACCACCCCTATCAACTCAGCCAGTCCCATGCAATAATCTCTACCTATACTTATCAATTACGCTGACCACTATTAGTGCTATTCTGATTGAAGAACAGGAAGTAACCCAAAAATCAATCTACTATGTCAGTAAGGTGTCAACCTATCACGTCCCTGTATCAAACCCGAATAATTAACAGAATTAATCTATTTCAAATTAATTTGACTCAATTAATTTATTCCTTTATTACATCATAAGATTTAAAATAAGATTAATAAAGTTTTCTTTTTATCCCAAAACTCTACATACCGAACATAACCCTAAAATCATATATCAACAAGCATATCATAAGACCTAAAAATATCACATCACCAAGTGACTAAAACACCGACCTTACCATGATGTCGGAATATACGTGAGGAGTCATATCTATATTAAGATCAGAGTAAACAAATATCTAAATAACAAAATCCAAGTCCTACTACATTACCAATAAGAGCATTCCAACTATTATACAATACAAACACTACCAACCGAAATATAAATAAACACTCTAAAACTACTATTCTGAATAAAATACAACATTAAAATATCTAAATTTCTAATTCTACATCCTTAAACCATGTTTTATCAATCCACACTACCTGTAAAGGATCTAAGCCGTTAATTTGGAGGGGTTAATAAAAAAATAAACATAATAGTAATCAAAAGTTTAGTAAGATATATAATTTACATAATCAACATACAATTTATCTTAAAATTGTCGAAAAGAATATGATCGAACTCAAATGCAAAATTTACAATTTTTTATAACAATCATGCATAAATTTTATATTTTTAACTCAACTTTTTATTCAAATTAATGTACTATGGAATCATACTTAATTCATATTAATTTTTTATGGACTAATGGCAAGTAGGACCTTACTGATAAAATGAGCAAATAATTAAAATTCGGATTATATTTATTTTCGTATAATCAAAGACCTTATATTATTATCCAAGACCTATAGGTAGGCCGTCATTCATATAACCCTATAGATAGGGCCAAATGCCACTTTCACTTTTGGATAATAGGTTTAAATTTTGATTATCATTATAATATACCATCACTGATTTTCTTACAATGATCAAATATATAAACAAATAAAAACTCTATATAATTACAAATATGTAAACAAATAATCATACAAATAATCTTACCCAAATTTTTTCATGCAATAACTTAAATTTTCTACAAAAATTTAAACATGCTTATTTTAAAATACATAAAAACTATATTTTGTAATTTCCCAACACATGAACTTTTTTGATTGAGAAATGATAGAAAATTAGTATAAGTTTCATAGTTTCAATATTTCAGTTCAAATGACATGCATGTAGGAGTAAATTATAGCAAATTTAAGAAATATAAGGCATATACTTGAGAACTTAAAACATGTTAAATATTGTACAAAATTCATAACATATGAGAAAATTAGTTAAAAACTTAGCACATGCATGGGTGGAAATGTAGAGAAATAACTTAACAATATAATATATGTGAACTATGCATATGAAGTATAAACAATCTAGTTACAAAAATATGACATATATAAATATTTGAAATAATAAATACTCAATAGAGTAGAGAAAAATCAGTAGTAAATGAAATGAGACTTAAGATGCACTTACCTTAACTGTAATTCCATTAAAATCTTACTTAGATTTACTTCAATTAGTATTCTCTATCTTTCTCTCTCTTGTTCTCTTCTCCAACTCTCTACTCTCTCAAAATCTAGTAGAAATGATAAAAAAATCAGTTGGATATGACTTATATAACAAACAGGCGCACATGCGCTCATTAGGTGCTCATTGGGCACCGTAGCCAAACTCTGTGGTGCATAGGTGTCATATTGGGTGCATTTTAAATACTGGCATTCTGTCACAATGCAATGAGTGTCCCTTGATCATACATTGAGCGTGAATACATTGTAAAACACGCTTGAACTCCGGTTAGGCGTTTGTCAGGCATGATCTTTCTACCTAGAACATATAGGTGCGCACATTGGGTGCCGATTTAAAGTTGAATTTGACCCATTTTTTCCCTTTAATATCAATCTTATTTATCTTAACTTAATTAATCATAAATAAAATTTAAAATTTAAAAGTCGTTCCTTACGGATGGGGTTCCTCTCTAGAGGTTGGCTCCTAAGGGTCACCATCATGTGAATTTAGAAGTATGGCTAACAACTGGTGACATAATTTTGCTGGTGCAAATCTTCTTAGACAGTGTCTATCGTGGACTACAGAGTGATAGAAAGTCCCTTCGAAGAATAAATTCGTGTTCCAAGCAATTGTTAACTCATAGCCAACTTTTAGGGTGTCCTTTGTTTGTTTTAGGACTTCTTGATAGTCAAGTTATATTGGAACTCCTTTGAGAGGGTAAGCCTGCTAGTGTGGGATATCTAACTTTGGTTTGCGGATTTATCCGTTGGTGTTAGTCTAAACTTATAGTTCTATCCTAACAACTAGGCCTTTGATACATAGGGCTTTTTTTTTTTTTCTGTTTGGTCTTTATAATATCCAAGTGTAGTGAATTTAGGTTAATTAGACTCTTGACTATGTGAAGTCTTTAATTATAAAAATAACAATAAAAAAAGAAATCCTATGAGATGAATTATTTGCAAGCAAGCATGGTCTAACCTTACAAAAACTCTGGTCAAGTTTAAGCCATAGAAGATTTAAAATGGCATTTTGATAATTTATTCAATAGATTATAGAAATATTTTTGGTAATATATTTTATTTACTAGAATTATTTTAGATGTTAGACTATTAATATATATGTAATTATAATTTTAAAAAAAATCATTAAGATACTAAAACTTACAAACTCCACCTAAACCCTAATTTTTTTTAAAAAAAAAACCTTAAACTACCCCTCCAAACCTTAATTTTACCTAGAGATCCATGCCTTCCCTCTTCCCCCTTATGCAGGCAGCTGCCTCAGCCCATCCCTCTCCCTCATTATCCCTTGTAACAAATTAAATTGAAAGATAGGAGGAAAAAAAACAAGGAAACCCTAATTTCCCCTTTTCCCTCCTAATGTTTTCCCCCTTATTTCATCTAGCCCTTGCCACCAACCCTCCCATCATTCTTCCTCACACTTGCGGCTGCCCTAGAGAGAGAGAGGCATGACCGAGAGAGGGCAATAGAAGAGAGAGATAAAAAGAAGAAGGAAGAGAATAAACCCTTCCACACTCCTAGCCTTCGTATCCCCTTTAGGTGGTTTTTCAAATGTTCCGTGGGTATAGGTACAATTATTGGTCATTTGTGGTGAAAAATTACAAATTTTATGCATCCTAAGGCAAGTGAAAATACCTCTTTCTTGGACACTTTATAATCCTTTGTTAACAAAGGATTTGATTTTTCACAATTATTTAAATTGGTCTAAATATGTTATGTTGATAATAAATAGAGTATAGAGAAGGTAGAATGAATTTTATAGTAGTTTGATTCATTTTACGCCAATTTTGGATAGCGTTTTGATTATCATTCAAGTCAACATTATAGTGCTACACATTAATTTGGCTTGCATTTGAACAGCATTAGAACGCCGCTGTGCTGATGGATAGGTCTACTTATTCACCATGTATTTTATCTTATTTATGAGAATTTTAGGATAGGGGCCTTCTAAAACTATTGTTTTCTTACTAGTATATAACTTGGTGTGGGACTGGCGTGCAAGGCCGCATTCGAATGCTAGAGACAAGCTCAAGTAAATTGTTAGATTTACGAGTCTCATTATATTTTCTTGAGGATGCACCTTACTGAATGTTACTGAATGTATTCTGGATAGACTGTGGGCCTTAAATATTGAATTTCATGAAAAAAGGATGTCATTTTATAAGAGTAAGAGTTGACATTGGATGGCCATATGAGGCAGCACTCAAATGTCTGCCATGATTCGGGGCAGGTTGGTGTTTTGAGAAAATCCACGAGCTAGAGATCTAGTAAGATGTAATACCCTAATCTCCATTTGAATTATTTTGGATGTATTTAATATTTTGACTTTATTGGATGTACCAAATTATTAGTATTTCGTAAAATTTTAAAAGATTTTGGTTCGATATTCAGCACTCAGACTTGTCGACAATGTGCCCAAGGAACAAAAACTAGAAGGTGTGTGCCCGAGTAGAGCCTGAGTAGCGCTCGTGCGTGAGTGCCAGAATGGCCACGCTCGAGCACAAGTTGGGTATAAAAGCATACGTGAGTTAGGGGTTTTGTCGTTTTGCACACAACCGAGCAGAAGGAGAGAGAATGAGGAGGGAGAGGAAGAGAGGGAAAATGGTGATCTAGTGTCTTGGAGCTTCCTTTCATTAGATCTATAGTGTATAAGGTTGAGACAAGTATCTGTAAGTCAAATCCTTAGTCTATTTTCGTATCTGACGATTTTTTTTGTATATTTTAGAGATTTTCTTTACATACATGTTATTTTATACACTCGATCCATTTATTGTGTACATGCATATATGATTTACGAGAATTTTACACGATATTTATAATTTTGGTGAGTTTTGTTATTTATAAAAATCTAGAACAATATATATATATATATATATATATGTATGTATATTTATATATCAATATATTACGGAATCATAAACCAAACCTAACATCAATCCTCATGCATGCTGCTAGGAGTGGGGTCACTGCATGGACCATGGCAGTCCGAGACCTGATGAGTCGATATATGTAATCTATGATATGTGGCATTTGGTACCGCTCTCGATGGGGAGATTTAGTCCCGACGAGAATATATGTGATATGTTATCTCCCTTCTGCTGGAAGGAAAGTTGAGTCATATTGTGATCCGTATATTTTAAATGAGAACTATTTTAAGCAATTAACGAAAATTATTATATTCGGATATCCTAATATATAATTAAACTTGAGGTTTCACCTAAAGTCGCGAGTGACAAAACATTCTAAGCAAATTTTGAGTTAATGACATATAAGGTACATAGATGGCTTTGAGCTGCCGTCCCAAAACGGCAACCGACATTGAGATGTCGACCTAAAATGCAACCGATATAGCTAAGGTTATCAGATGGATTACACTGTTCCTCAAGTTGATCTAATAATCTTTGGTTATCTGATTTCGCGCATATTTTTTTTTCTACATAAATTTACATTGGACTGTGATTTAAGATTTGCGGATTGGCCCACGAATTGGACGATAGGAATGTCTCATACGTATGGGCATACGTCAAGCCCGGAACACGTTTTGATTATATATTTTGTTCCGATTTTCTTTGATTTTTAAATATGGGATTATAAGATTTGAATCCAGACAATACTATGTATCCCACGTGGATGTGGTGATGATTATGGCTTATACAATGTGACCTCAGATCATGATATGCTATGATACGATATGATATTATCTATGAGATTTAACCGGATCATAATTTATAATGAATATGTCTCGAATGGATGATTTGATATGGACGATAATTTTATACGAAACTATTTTTCAATTTTTAGGGATTTTATGGACCTCATGTTTTGTTTTACATGATTGTGATATAGTATCCCTTCCCTTTAATTCATATGTATTGTTTTATATATACGATGATACTTGCTGAGTTTTATATTCACATTTTCATATTTTATCCCTTCAAACAAGTGGCTTGGATACAGTTGCAATAGTTTGGAATTGATTTGATGCAGCTTTATTTTCCTGGTGATTATGGATGTTTATGTCTGTTAGGCTTTTGATCTCAGGGGTATATTTGGTTATTGTGGTTGGCCGGTTGTGGGCCATGGACTTTGTATTAAGAATTATAGGATATTTATATTTTTTAGATGAGCTATAGTTTCATTAAATATCCCCTTTTTGACTTACGGATAACATGTTATGTATTTTGTTATTAGGATTATATCCGATGAGCATCTGTATGAGTTATTTTGTGTCGAGTCCTGTATTCATATGGATTGTCATGTCTGGGTTGAGTTTGTTATTATTGATACATTTATTGAATTTTATATTATAAATTCATATTTATTGATAGGCGTATTATGTCTCAGGGTCGTAATAGCAGTGGTATCAAAGAAGTGTTAAAAAGGGGAATCATTTTGAGTTCCGTTAATTCATTTTTGGTCAATTTTGAAAATATTGTTGATTAAATCTCATGTTTGATAGATGAATAACATGGCAGATAATAGGTCTACTAGAGGTAGACTATCGATTTCTAGTCGGGAATATGATAGTATGAGTAGAACTCGGAAAGCTGCTAGGAGAAGGAGATCAGTCTCTAATCACGAAGACAAGTATTTAGTATTGATGGGTCGCATAAGTGACATTATGGATTGAATGATTCAACGATAAGATAGTGATTCGGAGGCCATGAGGAGAATGGCTCATGAAAGAGCCTATGAGGAGGATGGCAAAGTAAAGCCAATGCAGGATGCCATTTGACCGATTCAAAAGTGAGAATGTCCCAGAATTTTAGGGAGAGTTCGATCCCATAAATGCAAAAAATTGGCTGTAGAAGTTGAAAAGAGTGTTTGAAGTAATTGATTTCCCCAGTGAGGATAAGGTCAAATTCACTGCTTATCGATGGAAAGGCAGGGCTAGCAAGCGATAGGTGGCCCAACGCCACACTTTAGGGCAAGAAAATGAAGAGATCTCTTAGGATATATTTCATGAGGCATTCTTGGACGAAATCTTCCCATCAAGCATTCAAGACATTAAGGTGGATGAGTTCAATCAATTGAGGCAAGGAAAAATATTAGTGGTTGAGTATAACGTGCAATTTTCGGAGCTGTCCTTGTTTGCCTCACATGTTACTGGGGATGAAGCTTTGAAGGCTCGGAAGTTTCTATTGGAATTAAATGATTCAATCAGGAAGCAGTTGATACCCTTCCAATTGAAAACATATAGTGAAGTATTAAATCAGACCCCATTGATTGAGTAAGAACAGCTCAGAGAGAAATATTTTGAAAAGAGATAACAATATAAAGGCTAAAGTTCTCAAGGTGGATATTCGCACTCAAAGTCTAATGGTACGTTTGGTTATTGGAATGAAATAATGTGAAAATAGAATAATTATTTTCGGGGAATAGAATATAATAGGAATAGAGTTGGAACTATTATTCCCATATTTGATTGTTGGAATAGAATAAGGTGAGAATTAGTATTCCATTATTTAATTTGTAGAATAGTATGATGAATAATATGAGAATAGTGATAATAATAATAGTGATAATAGTAGTAATAATAATAATAATGATAATAATAATAATACTGATAATAAAGCGTAGTAATAATAATAATAATAATAATAATAGTAATAATAATAATAATAATAATAATGAACGTAATAATAATAATAATAATAATAATAATAATAATAATAATAATAATAATGAACGTAATAATAATAATAATAATAATAATAATAATAATAATAATAAATTGGATGGATTAATTATTTTCACATATGTAGGAATAAATATTCCCATGAAAATATTTATTTCTGATTAAATTATAGCCAAACAGAGAAATTTTTATTCCCTACAATCAAACACCACCTAAAGGTAAGGAAAAAGGAGAGACGACTGAAGAGATGTCTTCTCCTCTGAAGTTTCATTTTATGAAATTTGCATATGAGCAATGTTGAAAAAATCATGCCGGACGAGTTTGTTTTCGGCAAAGTGGCGCATGCTTCAAGTGTGGCCAGGAAGGTCATCGTGCAAAGGACTGCCCTCAGTCTTCGAGAAGGAAGCGCCCAGATAGAAGGCTAGTGGCTTCTGAGACAGTTTTTGTAGCATCAACCCATGATGTTAGGGCTAATCCGTCTATGGTGGAAGGTACATTACAAATTTTTAATTCTATGACTAATGTATTGATTGACTCTGGGGCCACGCATTCTTTTGTGGCCCACAGGTTTGTGTGTAATTTATGTGTGCCACCTCAATTTTTAGAGATTGCTTTGATGATATTGACCCCTATGGGTAAATTGTTGCTGACTGAGATTATTTATCCCCGTATTTGGTTTAGGTTTGCGGTTATGAGTTGTTAGCAGATTTGATTTTGCTAGATTGCCTCCCAATAAAGAAATTAAATTTTTTGTTGATGTGATACCATGATCGGTGCTGATTTCAAGGACTCCTTATAGAATAACCCCGTCCGAACTAAAGGAATTGAAGTAGCAGCTGCAAGAATTATTAGAGAAGGGTTTTATTCAGCCGAATATGTCGCCATGGAGAGCTCCAATGTTGTTTACGAAAAAGAAAGATGGGTTGTTGAGATTGTGTGTAGATTATAGAAAGTTGAATAAAATCACAATTAAGAGCAAGCATCCCCTCTTGAGAATTGATGCTTTGTTTAATCAGTTGCAGGGAGCTTGAGTATTCTCTAAATTGATCTGAGATCGATGTATCATCAGTTAAGGATCAAGTGGGAGGATGTATCCAAGACAGCTTTCAGGATGAGGTATGGTCATTACAAGTTTCTAATAATGCTTTTTGGATTGACGAATGCTCCGATATCATTTATTGATTTGATAAATTGGGTCTTTCAGCCTTTCTTAGACCAATTAGTGGTACATTTTATTGATAATATTCTAATTTATTCAAGAAGCTTTGTGGATCATGAAACTCATTCAAGGATTGCGGTGCATTTGACCTAGTTGACATAGAAGCAAGAAGTGCTTATCTAAGATGATGATTGTAAAAGCAGTTTTTGAGAATTGAAGAAGAGATTGACTATGGCGCCAGTATCGTTGATCTCTGATGGATCGGCAAAATTTATTGTATATTGTGATACTTCTAAGAGAGGCTTGGGTTGTGTCTTGATGTAGCAAGGCCGGGTGATTACCTATGAATCGAGGCAGTTGAAAGTATACCAACAGAATTATACTACTCATGATTTGGAATTGGCAGTCATGATATTTGCTTTGAAAACTCGAAGATATTATTTATACGGAGAAAAGTTTATAGTTTATCTAGATTATAAAAATTTAAAATATTTATTTTTCTAAAAAAAGCTGAATATGTGATAATGAAGATAGATGAATTTGTTAAAAGATTATAATTATGATATTTAGTATCAGTCGGAGAAAGCTAATGTGGTCGTTGATGTTTTAAGTGGAATGCCTTCTAGGTTGGTAGCTCATTTGATGATTAAGGAGTGGAAGATGTTAGGTGGAATCAGTAGCTGTATTGTTTGATTGCATTCCCAATGGTCAAGAATAATGTTGTCATATCTCCAGGTATAATTGGTGATTTTGGAAAAAATCAATGAGAATCAAATGAATGACCTATATTTGATGGATATTGTTGACAAATTGGGTAATGAAGCTTATGCAGATTTCAATGTGCAAGCTGATGGATTTCTTCATTTTCGGGATACAATATGTGACGACCCCGGACGTATTCCACAACATACGGCCGCTACGGCCACCGTCAAGCCTAACCTTTACAACACATACGGTAAAAATACTAACTAGGTGGGCATAAAAATTTTTCTTTTATATATATACTTTACATTGGGTACACAGGATCGCTTAAGGCCGAACTTCTTTAGTTAGCCATCAAAGTTTAACCCCATACCTGACCGGCCAACATTAAGGTTTGTCAGACATGAAGACCTTGATATGAAATGAGATGCTACTAGGAAAGTCAACTTCATTTTCCCATATTGTAATTACGAAAACATATTAACATCGATTAATTCTTTTACAGCGGAAATGTTTTACAAGTCCTTCCCAAAACATCAAAAGAAAATACATCAATTCCTTCACTCCTTTGCTGATTAGCTCCGGCCAGCTATGCCGTCTAGCTACACCACATGACTCTATTCAATTTCATCCTCCATAAGCTTCTCATCATCTGAAAAACAGTAAGAGTAGGCTACAAAGCCCAACAAGGTACCCACATGTAAAAAATATTAACATACATATCATCGGATCAAAATAACATAAACTTAGCATACGAAAATCACCATATCATTTCTTCTTAAGTTCAGAAATCTTTGTTCTTATTCTTATTATATTGTCTTCAGAAAATTCATAAAATTGTACGAAATTCTTATCATCTTTAGGAACCGGACGGTTTCGGATAACATCGAGGAAGGATTGTGTGCTACCCCACAACCTAAGGCCGTATCCTCCTATTATACTCCCAGAGACTGGTGGTAATGCCTTTTACCCGATATACGGGGCCGCAGTCCATAAGCCTTATAACACCAAAAATTTTCCCGTGGTTCAGGGGCAGTCCTCGAGTGTCACTCTAATATCCTTCATCCAATTTTAATAGCAAGTTTAATGGAAACGCGGTTCTTAGTTCATATCTTTTGATGGCCACTATCATAGTTCAAAAGTCGAAAGTCATAGAGTTCCACTTGCTGTCCGGATTACATACATTTTTCCATGTTTATATATATTTCATCTTTAACTTCAAATAACCAAAGTCCTTTTATAATGTCTTAAAGCCGGAGATCATTTTCATAAAAAAAAGAGGCAGGAGGTCTTTCTATTCAAAAAGCCGGAGATCTTTTTATCAAAAGGCCGGAGGTCATTTATCAAAAGCCGAAAGTCTTTTATTATAAAGCCAGAGGTCTCTTCATTACAAACCAGTTTCAAAGTTTCAGTACAGATGCCAGTTTCAAATTATAATACAAGGCCGGTTTCAAAAATTACAATGCAAATGACGGTTTCAAAATCACAATACAAGGTCAGTTTCGAAATCACAGTACAAATACCGGTTTCAAAATACGATACAAGGCCAGTTTCGAAATTACACTACAAGGCCGGTTTCAAAATCACAAGGCAACGCCGGTTTTAAAATTTCAACACAAATGCCGATTTTGATTAAGGCCGATTTCAATTATTCTATAAGGTCGGTTTCAAATCAAAGAGCTTATACATCACTTTACAAAGCCGGTCTACTTTTTCATAAATAAATAACTGGTCATCATCTAAATCATGCAATAATCAAACTTCATGCGTTGAACATCATAAAATAACTGAACATCATTAGTTATACTTGTATTAAAAATATGAACTTAAAAATAAGGAGTACACTTGCATTAAACACATGATCAAAAAAGGTGAGTACTCTTACCTGGATTTGATCTATGAACCCCCTTACTTGGTTCTGGCTCGGAATTTTTAGCACCTTCACCCGGTCAATTGCCCAACTTCCTATCCTAATTCTCGGGGCCATTACTTATAGACGTTGGAGTTGGTGACAGTAGGTAGGGCAGGTCAATTGCTTGTACTTCTTTGCTTGCTCCCCTTGCATTTCTAGAAGGTCAGCGGGGCGGTTGGGAGTAGGTTACCTATTTAGGCAAGGTCATCCTGACCTTAATCATATTTAGTCATTACGTCAATCAATCGGGCGGTCAACTCTCCCTTGGCCTCTCTTCACGCTTTCCGATCAACTGACGTTGACCGGATTAAATTTTCCTTCTTTCTATCGTATCAACACTTCCGGCCTCCTTCCTTCCTTTTCGGTCAATGCAGACACTTTCGGCCTCCTTCCTTCCTTTCCGGTCAATTGGCGTTGACCGGTTAAATTCTCCCTCACGTTTTTCGGTCAACAGGCATTGACCGGATTACTTTCTTATTATATTTTTCGGTCAACTGCGTTGACTGGATTAATTTTTTTTCACCTTTTTGCCATTCTCTTAACACAAAAGAATTTGGGCCTTATATTTTCGATGACAGGAGGTCCCAAAAATTTGGTACATTACACAATCTGTGTTCTAAATATCGAAGAGTTGAAGGAAGAAATATTGAACGAAATCCATCAATCAAGTTATACAATCTATTTCGAAGTTAACAAAATGTATCAAGATATGAAAAAAAATTTTTGATCTAGGAATATGAAGCGAGAAATTGTAACATTTATGGCTAGATGTATTGTATGTCAACAAGTGAAAACTAAGCATAAGAAACTGCTAGGATTTTTGCTTCCTCTACTAATTTCCAGTTGGAAGTGGAAACATATTTTAATGGATTTTATTTCAGAATTGCCCAAGATGGTGAAGAATATGGGCCCAATTTGGGTGATTGTACACAAATTGATAAAGTCGGCTCATTTCTTACTTGTTCGGATGACGTATTCTCAAACAAGTTGACTCGTTTGTATGTTAATGAAATTGTGAGGCTACACGGTGTTCGAACTTCAATTGTTTTGGATTGAGACCTAAGATTAGTATTAAAATTTTAAAAAAGTTTACATAAGGAGTTAGGGACAAAGTTAAAGTTTAGTGCGGTGTTTTATCTGCAAACGAATGGCCAATTTGAGATGATCATCCAGATTTTAAAAGATATGTTCAGGGCAATGATTTTGGAGATGAAGAAAATTGAGATAATTATTTACCACTTACCAAATTTATTTATAATAATAGTTATTAGTTGAGTATTAAGGTGAACTCTTTTGAGGCTTTATATGTAGACCTCCTATTAATTGGGAAGAGATTGGTGATTGTAAACTTTTGGCTCCTGATATCATTCAAGATGCGTCGGAGAAGATGAAGATTATTCGGGATTGGCTGATGGTTGCGCAAAGTCGTCACAAGAGCTATACGGATAGGAAAAGGTTGGATTTGAGATTTGAAGTGGACAACCATGTATTTTTAAAGATATTTTCGAGGAAAGGAATCTCGTGATTTGGAATGAAAAGTAAGTTGAAGTTGAGATTTATTAGGCCGTTTGAGGTGCTACAGTAAGTTGGAGAGATGGCCTACAGATTGACGTTGCCTTCGAATTTAGGGAAATGTCATGATATTTTTCACATGTCTATATTGAAAAAATATGTATATGATCTGTTCCATTTAATTGAGTTTGAGCCGTTAAAAATTGATGAGAATTTATCATATGTCAAGGTTTCTATTTAGATTTTAAACCGAAAGGATCAAGTGTTGAGGAATAAGGTAATCCCGTTGATTTAAAGTGCTTTAGAGGAACCATGCAGTCAAAGAAGCAACTTGAAAAAGCAAGAGTGAAATTTGGGAGAAATATCTTTATTTATTCAAAGATTAAGGTTCGAAAATTTTAAGAATGAAATTTTTATAAGTGAAAAAGAGTTATAATATTCGGATCTCCATTTGAATTATTTTAGATGTATTTAATATTTAAGGCTTAATGGATCTTCCGAATTAATGGTATTTTGTAAAATTTTAAAAAATTTTTGTTCGGTGTTCGGTGCTTAAGGCTCATCGGCTCTACACCCAAGGTTCAAAAACTAGAATATGTGCACTTGAGCAGCGCTCTAGTGGTGCTTGAGCACAGGTGCTAGAATGGCCATGATTGAGTAAAGTCGAATATAAAAGAAACTGCGGGTTAGGATTTTCGTCATTTTATGTGCAGCCAAGTAGAAGGAGAGAGAAAGAGGAGGGAGAGAAAGAGAGAGAAAGTGGCGACTGAGCAACTTGGAGCATCATTTCGTCAGATTTGCTAAGTATAAGGTTGATGTAAGTATCCGTGAGCCAAATCCTTGATCTATTTTCGTGTTCGACGATGTTTGTATATATTTTAAATATTTTTCTTACATGCATGTTATTTTTATATACCCGATCTATTTATTGTGTATATGCACATATGATTTATTGGTTGTTTTGCGGTTTTACATGGGTATTTGTAATTTTGGTGGGTTTTGTTATTTATACCCAGAACAATATATATATCTATATTTGTGTATCAATATATTACGAAACCATGAATCAATCATTGCACCAATCCACATGCATGTTGCCGGGGGTGGAGTCACTTCGTGGACCATGGCGGTCCTAGACCTGAGGAGTCAATATATCTGATCTGAGATATGTGGCATTTGGTACCGCTCCCGACAAGGAGGCTTAGACCTAACGGGACATATATGGTATGTTGTCTCCCTTCCGCCAATAGGAAGGTTTAGGCATGTTGTAGTTGACCTGCTCAACTATATACTTTAAATGAGAACTATCATAAGAAATTAACAGAAATTAATATATTTGGACGTTCTAATGTATAACTAAATTTGATGTTACACTTAAAATCGTGTGTAGCAAAACATAGTGAGCAAGTTTCAAGTCTATGGGAGACAAGGTATATAGATGGCCTTGAACTGTTGGCCTAAAATGCAGTCGAGCCTTGAGCTGCCTGCCTAAAATGCAGTCGATAATTGGACAGGTGTAACTCTTCATCAAGTTAGTCTCATAATCTTTGATTCTCCGATTTCATACATGCTTTGTATTTCTGTATGGATTTGCATTAGATTGTGATTTAAGATGTGCAGATTGGCCTACGGATTAGGTGATAGAAATGTCTCGTATGTATGGATATGTGTTAAGCCTAGAACACATTTTGATTATATGTTTCGGTTTCGGTTTCTTTTGATTTTCGCATATGAGATTGTAAGATTTGGATCCGAACGATAGTATGCATCCCATGCAAATGCAGAATAGTTACAAGCTTATGCAATGTGACTTTAGATTACAATATGCTATGATATGATATAATTTCGTCTATGAGATTTGATCGGATCATGATTTATATAATTTATATCCCGGAGGGACGATTTGATAAAAATAATGAATTAGTATGAGACTATTCCTCAATTTTTAAAAATTTTATGGACTTCGTGTTTTGTTTTACATGATTATGATATAATATCCCTTTATTTTTTCTATTCAGACTAATGGTTTAAATACGATTATAGGAGTTCGAACTCGATCTGACGCGACATTGTTTCCCTGGTGAGTATTGATGTTTATGCTTATCAGGCTTTTGATCTTGGAGATGCATTTGGTTATTGGGGTTGGTCGGCTATCGGTCAGAGACTTTGTATTGAGAATTATGGGATATTTATATTTTGTGAATGAGTTATTGTTTTATTGGATATCCCCTTTTTGACTTACGGATAGTAAGTTATGTATTTTGTTGTCTAGATTATATCCGATGAGATCCTGAACGAGTTATTTTATATTGGGTCCTGTGTTTGTATGTATTGTTACACTTTGGTTGGATTTTGTCATTATTGATACATTTATTAGATTTTATATTGTGAATTTTTATTTATTGACCTACATGTTATATTCCGAGGATGTAACATAGGATATAGTTCTCCCATCTTATAGCCTTAGTGAAATAGATCATGGGTTAGAGAGTCGAGTGGACTCCCATCGTAGGGTTATATTCTTATGTGTGAATGGCTCCATGTGGCGTTTGAATGCCCTAGTATCAAATTGTCGGTACAGATCTAATGTTAAGTGGAAGATCTAGGGTGCCTATTCTCGGGGTGACATGTTTAGTGTTTAGAGCAGTAGTGGAGGCCGGTGGGATACCACGTGCTAAGTACTCAAGAGTACTCAAAGAGAGTTTCCTCATGTTCTCTTCCAGTATTGGCTTTCTTGCTATTGTTTTGGCCCCGTGAGTTATTTTTAGTATTTATGGGTGGATAAAGGGGATTATATAAAAACATTGCAATATCAAAAAGTATGAAACCTGCTAAACTATGGTCTAGTCTATAGTCATTTGATATCTACACCATATTTTAGTCAATTGAGGTCTAGTTCTTGATGTGATACTTATAGTCTTTTGAACAATGTATAACAAAATATTGAGGGCTATCTTGACAAGGAATGTGAGTTGACATGTTATCAACAATTCTTATACCCTGTGTTTAGTGCTCAAGAGATCGAGAATAGCAATTTTTATGCCAAGGGTGGGCGTTAACACTTTAGTCTACAAGAGACTCCTATACCATAGGTGGGCCATGAGGAGTGGATGGAGTATTTCTTGTACCTAGGGTGGGCATTGAGGATTACTCACATATAAGGTATGGCGAGACTTCTATACCAAATGTGGGCATTAAGGAGCAAGATAGAGTAACTTTCTATACCTAGGATAGGTGTCAAGGATTACTCACATACATAAAATCTTAGAGACTAGTCATGGTTGCATGACAACTTGTTCACATTTGCTACCTCGTAGTGGTTCCCGGTTGATGGAGTTCGATGTGCGTATTTGTGATTCATAGGGATATAATAAATTCCATAGAGATTATTGTTACATCTCGCATAATAGTAACTTTCATTAAAATAGATTTGGTGAAACATATATCCTTTTATTGATATTCTGATTTTGTGAAATCCCCATGGTCTTCTCGTTAGTTAGGTTCGCTGAAATCCTTGATAGTAATGTAGTTCTTAAGTCGTGATAACGACAGGGCATAGAGTCTCGGATAGAATATGGTAATTATTGATTTTGATCATTGCCTAGTCACATTTACATTATTATTTTGAGTTTTGTATTACTTATTATATTATTGTTTATCTATCACTTCTTAAACTATTAACTTATCCTTCTTTTTTATTTGCTCTAGAGTAGTGGTGGTTTGTAGAGTCAGTCAGTGATTAAGTGTGTGCTTATAAGCTTGCAAGTAGATAATCATGAAGCTAGCTGTTTTATTTTGAAAGTTCATTATGATTTATTTCATCATAATAGTAGAGGGAATTAGTTTTATCGGGTTACATCCCTTTGATTTTAGATGTACTAGACATTTTATTTTCATTGTATTTTGAGGAGTTAGACTTTGATAGTTAGTTTTATCATTTAGACTTTGACAGTTAATTTTGAGGACTTAGTTTTATCATTCTGGATTTTCATAGATGTTTCATCTATTATAGATCTTATAATGATTATTTATAATTAATGTTTTTACATGAACAGTTTGGGCTCAGTGTCAGGCACCCCATCTCCAGGCCGCTATAGTCTTTTTTCCAGGATGATGGACCTAAACACTATGAGGAGATGAAGTTGTCTGACTGAATTAAGGCAGTAAATTTCAGTTGACTATGACACTACTTGCGGACATAACTTCATTCTGCTCTTCATTGTCTCTCTCTTGTTTCCTTTGTCCTACTTGCGGATCAAAGATGTGAGCTTGATCCTTTAAGATGTGAGCTTGAACGTTCATGGGTGATGTTGCATGGGCCTAAAGGAGCCTTGAGACTGCACAAATGCGATTGAGGCATAGAGCTTGGGTTCATCAATGAGGTTATAAATCAACTTGACCTTAACATTGCAACGTAGCTAATAGTGGCTGATGCTTTTGCCAGGAGTCTGCTTTATACTAGCGAGATGCCAATGATATTGCTTCTCTGCCATGCTGCAAATGAAATGTGCTAGAAAGTCTTATTGGAATGATCTTATTGAATTCACCTATCTCACCTTTTTAACATTATGGGAGAAACACGAACAGAATGTTACCTCCTCTATGTCCTAAACCTAAGGAGTGTAGAAGTGCTTTAAGTGATCTATTCTATAAAAACTTCTATCATTGAGTTTTAGTATGAACATCTTAAATTTTTTTAGTTAAGGCGTTCCCAAAATTTTTGTAGTAAAGGGAGTCCAATTTATCCTATCCATAGAGACTATCTAACCATCCGCTTCTTCTCCATTAGATTGTTCTTCAATCTTTGTGATTCTCTCCATTATATCTACAAAAAAAGGCTAATTTGTCAATGTTACAGGAAGTTCTTGGCTCAACTTGTTCAGTCAAGATTTGAGGTGCTAGTATTATTAGGTGCAGATGAGGGGTTTTGGTGCACCATCTTTCATCTCTATGCAACTTAAATTTTCAACAGTCACTAAGATCTCAAGTTACAATTCCATTGTTGACTAATCTCTCCAATTAAGAGGAACTAGCTCTAATAGGGATTCGATTAGATCCAAAAGATGTTACCTATTTAGGCACCGATATTCTTGACCTTTTCATGGAGGTTGATGACTGGGGAGATGGAAAATAGCCTCCAAAACCCGATATTCAACTATCTCCCCTAGTAACTTCACCATACAGGTCATTTTGCTGAGTGAAATGCTATAACAGCCAAGCTTAATTTTATCGGCAAGAGAATGTTTTGGAGGCAAGCATCGTCACATAGGGAGACACTAGTTGGAGCATCTTCTGAAACGTGGTTGGAACATCCTTGGGCTTAAGTGTCCACTATGACCTCCAATGTGTTTCTTACAAGTGTGTTCGTCTTAGTTTAGAAGAACAAGTAGACTAACTTGTTTCCACAAATAGTGGCAGTGATATATTCTGTGAATTTTGACTTTAGCTTGAGAGGTTCTAAAGTAAGTTCTTGAATCTTTTAACTTGGTTCTACAAATCACATTCTCTAATGAGGATGCAAAAGTATGAGAATAACTATTGGATTCATCCTCAAAAGCTGTAGTTACTAGACTAGTAACCAAACTAGAATGCTCAATGTAGAGAGAATGATAGAATACTTCGGGATTGAGGCAATTTTCCATATCATGAGATTTTTCTAAGAAGAGGGTTATCCAGGGTGTTACGAGACTTGTCTGAAAAAGTGTTTTGTATTGTTTCAGATAATAGTGGGTTCTTAGAGAAGCAAAATTGTGGAAGATATAGAGGATCCTTTACATAGTAAGAGATGCCCTAATAACAGGTTCCCCTTATAAATTTATAGAGGCTCAATGCTTACCGTTTAGAAATCTCTCATAGAGTTACTAACTGCTTTCCTTATGAGGATTTATCATCTGATACTAAATGAAGCGTTCTCCGTATGAGGAGTTGATGCCCTTCATTGAGAGATGATTATCCTTCCGAATTAATTGCCACATTTATGAGTGTGGACTCAATGAGTGTTTCATCAAATGACAGGTTGAGATCATGGCTAATATAGCCTGCTAGGTGATGCTGACTTCCTTAATTCTAGTCAACCAAATCTCAGGTTTGCTGGTGTTTTATCTAATGCTCCAGGTACCTTATAAACCTACAGATGAATCAATCTTCCTATGCCTTCTCTGGCCTCCTAGGCGTGTTATGGCAACACAATCTCTACTAGGGTGTTCCCACAGCATGGGTATTGTCTGAATGGTCTCCAATAGGACAGCCTAGACATGATGATCAGGGAAATCTTGGTAGGATGGTGTCCAAGCAGCCCGATAAATTGGGGCTTGATGGGTTGACCAAGCAGCCACTCGACAAATCAAACCGAGCAAATATTAAATCTCTGAGTATCTTTGTCTCTGACTCTTATCTTCTTTTTGCTAAACCCATCACTTTCATACCAAAATCCTTAGAGTTTTAACTAGGCATGGATTTTCCATGAGATAATAGTAATTACTAGAGAAACATTCCACTACCCACCTTCACAACTGGCAAATGCCTGACTTTGCTAGATTCTATTTCATTGGGCCTAGTCATCACTTGGGACCAACTTAGTGTAAGGATTGAATATCTAAATTATATTAATCATGATTAATTAAACTAATACAATTAAAATTGAAATCAAAAAAATGTAAAAATTGGGTCAAAAGAGTCAAAATTTTGAATTAGACGATTTGGGCCTAATGCATGCTGAGGCCTGCCTTCGGCCCAAAAACTAGAAGCTGATGGCACTGTAGACCGCTAGACATGCGCCTCGGTGCTCTCTTGGAACAAAAATGTGCATGCATTTTCCAGAGAGTGTGCTTAAGTCTCACCCGAGCGCCTAAGAGGTGCGAAACTCAGAACGGCCATACTTCAAACTTGTGCTCGACGCTCGCACCGGCGCCATCTTGGCACAAAATCACAAATGTATATATGCAGGAGTGCGCTCGACGCTCGCCCCGGTGCTCCCTTGGTGCAAATTCCAGAATCGAGAAATGCTAAGGCAATGTTTGACTCGCATTCAAGTGCCACTTGAACGCCACTCAAGTATAAATAGCACCGAGAGTTTTTCGACCGCTATTTTGAAGCAGTGCAGATAGAGAGAAATGAGAGAAAAGAGAGAGAGAGAGCATTGAAGAGAACAGAGAGGAAGTTAAGAAAGCCCCAATTTGGTGTCTGAACCTATTGAACCATGGGTTAAAAAGTGGCATCCGACCCCATCTATAAGGTTATATGTGGACTACCTACCTTTATTTCTTGAGTAGAAGTACATGACATTTGATTGTGTAAAAATATACAAATTCAGGTATCAATTGATCGCTTCTTTAGTCGATAAGGTTTACAAACCCTGATCTCTAAAGAAAATTAGACTTTATTATATTTTGATAGTTAAGATTAAGAAAAAATAAGATATGAAATCCGAAAACACATTACAAAAGTTTTCCTACTCAAGATTTGTGCCATTGTATTTTATTATGATCCATATTCCTTATGATATATATTTAAGTATAAAGTATGCACGTTCCTTGATATATATATATATTATATCTACCGAGTGTTTGGCTCACACATTATTTTTACTAACCCCTCAGATAAGATGTATGATCATTACCAGGCATTCAGGATTGAAAGATTGAACTAATATGATGAGTTTAGAGTAATGAGTTGATAATGATTATTACCGTTTAATAATTTCGGATAATTTTGAATTTTATTATGTTATGGCTGGACAATATTCAGATGACGGGTAATGAGTCTAATGCTGTATTTTATTTAATTAGACAACTTCAAATGATATTATCTTATATTTCGGTTATTCATACAGCTTTAAAACGCGTTGAACGATGTAATTTGATTTACTTTAGGGATATTTAAGTCCAGAATAGCATGTTGTATCGGTTTGAGATATACTATAGTCTTATGTTATAATTTGATTATCATATATCCATGATTTAGTATCTGTTTGATATTGTTGATGATTTTAGTTTTATTAGGTCAAGTTTATAGTCGTTTAATTGCTTCTACATGTTACGTTCGAAACTTTACAAAGTCTAATTAATTATTATACATGAAACCAAAAATCACAAAAATTTTGGTGTGATCAATACTAAAAACAGGACCTAACAAAATCAAACCCACGCATCACCTCATTGGACAAATGTCTAAATAATATAAATATGACATACTCTAAAATATTATAAGAAAGATATCTAAATATGACAACAACTCATCTACATTATATATATATATATATATATTAAATTTAATGGTCCTTATTACACAATCGAAAGGCCTACTCTCAAAATTTTCATTATCCAGAAATAACAAAACCCATAACAAACTCAATACAACTAATAGAGAAATACAACCAATGTCATTTGAGTCGTAGCAAATACCTAACCCACCGGATCACATGATGCCTCATCAATCTCATCCAAGTTTTACAAAGCATCCCAACTCTCTATGAAAATATGAAAATGTGAATCGGATACTCAACAAGTATTATCATAAATATACACAAAAATAGTATATGCAAATTTAAAGGAGAATTCATAGATGAATATCAAAATAGATGAAAGATACAAATCTTAAATTGCCAATATTAGAAGTTAAATCACCAGCACACCTAAAGTAGAATCTCATTGTACCATCCAACTGACATGAACGCCTAACAAATCGTGATCTGATACTTCGGCACATAATCAAAGGCTACGACACACCCACATAAATAGAAGTCACAACATACCCACATAAACAGATGCCAACGATAAATAGAATCCAAATTTGCATATCATAGCAGCTACGTTTTAGGCTGATAGATTTAGGCCATCTTATATTATTAGCTCCATTATCCCGACTACATTTTAGACCTGCAACTCTCGGACATTTCATATTATTGGTTATCAGCCTAATTATATTTTAGGCCTGTAGCTTTCGACCATCTCACATCATTGACTATCAGCCAAGCTATATTTTCGACATATAGCTCTCGGCCATCTCATATCATTGGATATCAACCCGACTACATTTTAGGCCTGTAACACTCGACGATCTCATGTCATTGGCTATCAGCCCGGCTACATTTTAGGCCTACAGTTCTCGACCATTTCATCTCATTGACTATCAGTTCAGTTGCATTTTAGGCTTGTAATTTTCGACCATCCTATTTTTAATATAGGTTATATTTTAAGCTTATAACTTTTGGTCATTCTATGTTCAATATTGACTGTATTTTAGACTTGTAACTCTCAACCATCATACATCAACCCTCTAAGGCCTCGAACCACCATGGACTCACACATGCACCGACCCACCGGGTCTCAGACCTCACCCATTATTCATACAATATACTAATGTAAAATAAACATGTAGAACATAGCAGATGTTGAAATAAATTAAAATTAAGGTTAGAGGATACTTACCTTGACCTTACTACAAGTAGGTTTGTTAAAAGGATACTCTGAGGTATTCGAACCGTGCACTTCTCTCTCCTCTTCGCATGCGCCCCTTCTCTCTCTTTTTCTTTCTCTTTCCTGCTGCACCGCTCCTCTATTCTACCCTTCAAATTTTCCTTTTGCCAACAGCGATTCCAGCATGGATGATTACCCTAGCCACGGTGGTGGCAACTTTGCAACTGTGACAACTCCAGCAACGGCGACAATGGCTGTGCATGTAAGCACCATCGACATCTCTCCTTCCCTTACTTCTTCCATTTATCCATTTCACGATTCAGCCAATTTTTTCCTAAAATCGGCATTAACAAAGGAAAAGAAAAGATTTACTTACCTTGATTTCACCTATTTCCTTCGGTGACGGAGGGGGCTCCTCTATTCAACTCACGATTTCCTTCCTCCACCCATGCCACTGCGAATTTTAGAAGGTAGATTATAGAGAGGCTTCGTCAGGCTTCCATTTTCCAGCACTGATTTCCTTTGGCCAGCATCGCTACAACTTCCCACGTCATCTTCTCCTTCCTCTCTTTCTTCCCTATCTTTCTTCTTTCCATTTCTCTTTCCTTTCTTTATTTCTTTCCTCTTGCCGCATGGGGCCTTCCCCCCCTTTTAATATAATATGATATATTATTATTATTATTTTATTTTTCTTTTCATTTACCCTCTCTTTTATAATCCAATCGGTACTCGGACATCAACACTAGTGCACCTGGGACGTCAACCCAATTAATCCGAATATTCTTTAAATTTTCACAATTTATATATAGCTTTCATCATTTCTGAATTACTCAGAATAATAATTTTTATCCAAAGCGAATCAAATAAAGATTTGGGGTATTATACCGTAGATAATTATATATTGATTATTGTATTCTACAGGTATTAATCCTTACTTAAGGTCTAATGTTGTGTTGTCTGGGTTGATGTCAGAGTTACACTATGACATGATACATATTTAGATCCAGTGTATAATGGTATGTTATTCTATTTATGGTCGATTGTGATATCAATGTGAAATTCACGTCCAAAAATTATTTAACAAATATTTAGTTAATTAATATTAATTAAGTCTTAATATTGGAATAATGTTATGGGACGTGACAGGAACTAAGTTAGATAAATGAAAAAAATATAGTCACAAATTATATATATACTTATTTATCTTAAATAAAAGATTAATAGAAATGTCACTAATAATAAATTAGTAAAATAGTATCATTATTTTTTAGCTATTTTTTCCAGTCATATATGTCTGAACATTCATGAAAAACTTAATTTTACTTATTTTCACTCGAATTACTAGATATTATATTTTAAATGTAATAAAAATTAATTTCCAATAATTTTAAGTAAAAGGGCAATAGAAAGATTTTAAAAATGTGATTAGTAAATCTTGTAATTTTTTTAGTAAGTAATGTGTATATTGAGATAAAAAAAATTTACACAATCTACGTTCTAAATTCAGGTTATTACTGCCTTGAAATTATAGCATATAAGTTAGGACAAATCCTAAATTTCACATTACATGTCACGTAGACAAAATAAAAAAATAGAAAGAATCAATTTTAATTCCAACTAATACATGTTAAAGACTCACTCCATCTTGTTATGTTGGATTGGTTGTACTGATTTCGCCAAATAAAAGTCGTTTCTAACTTGTGTCTAACTGTCACTTTGATCAAATTGACTAGCTGTGTCTCATCTCTCAGTAAAAACTTTTAAAAAGTTTGCTGATTGTGCGCTTGCCAAATAAAATACATTGTAACTACTAGTGTGAGTCAAAGAGAGTATACTTTGATATTTTTTCCCCTTCCATTTGAGAGTTACCCGTGTTATGCTTGAGTTTTAGTCGTTGTACGACCAATTAGTTCCCACACAGTGACACATTATTCTCCACATGCTATTTGAAAATGGGCATATGAAAAATAGGCGATCATGACTTTTAATTCTATTGCTATAAAATAGGTTGTTGAATGAAGGTATTGATATAATTTTAAATGTTTAATCTCCTCCGAATAACCAACCATAGAATAAAGGCATGTGCTGAAATATGTTGAGGGCCCCAAACAAGATAGCCCCATACTAGTTTGTCTTTAGAACCCTAAAATATTTTGTAGGCTGATTTCACCGTAAAAACATCACTTTAATTATCACACAAGTTGATCTCATTTTTTCAAAATATATCCAGATGATATGTTAGCATTTTTTCCAAAATGCTAGCCACTTCCATGTCAAACTACAAAGTATGACTTACACACCAAAGTTGTAATATCTTATTAAACATATAAGCACATGTTAAGCACCATTTCATTCTTCCAACCAACTAGAATGGCTCATCCCTTAAGTTCCTTGACATTCACATATTAACATCTTAGTATCATCATAAATAAATAAATATAAATAAATATATATATATATTATATCAATTGTATCAAAAATCAAAATTGAATCAAACAATTAAAATTAAATTCTCCGGTCACTTTTGTAAGCAAACTTAAGAAAATAAAAAGCAGTATCTTTCCCTTACATTCTTACACTTCTTTTATCCATTAGTTTATATCCACTTTCCCCCCCACCCCCCTTCAGCATGGCATATTTTTAGTATTAATCATACAAAAATAAAATAAGTAAAACAGGCAAAGCAACAGTAAAATTAGTCTGGAGTAGGTTGACTAGTATAATCTACTTAAAAATTAAAAGAAAAATAATAGCTTTTTAAACTAACTTAGAGAAATTTGGTGGAAATCTTATGAAACAATGTACAATTTTATTTTATTTCCATAAAAATAATATCTTTTCCATGATTTTTGCATACTTATTTTCCAATCTTGCCTTAACATTTTTTAAATAAGAGAAATTTGATGGCAGTCAAAACAAACAAAATGACACAACGTATAAAAAGTTTATTTTCCTAAATTTTTATTTTAATAAATGTAAAAACAAATTACTTATTTTATAATTTATTTCTATCTTTTAACATTTGAACCAACTAAAATAAGAAAAATCCCGTGGAAATCATAACAAGCTAAAACAACAGAAAGTTTGTTTGCTTATTTTCTTAATTTTCAAGTCCAAAAAATTAAAAGAAAGCTTTATCTTTTTCCTTGATTTTCGGATGCTTATTTTACCATTTTTGTTCCAACCAAAACTCGATGAAACTTGAATAGAACTTGAATTCCCAACTTGATATGAAGTAGATACACTTCCAGAAGCAATTTGCGTATAATAAGATAAGCAGGAATAGAACTTCTTTCGATCATTAGAATTGACTTGCATAACCCGATGGCAGTAACTAGGCATTGGTTCAGCAGGTTTAACTTGAACCTTTGCATTAGAGGTTCAAAGAAGAAGGAAGCTGCAAATCAGACTGCATCAACACATCACTCCACAGCAAAGCAGATGAAATATCAGCAACAAATTAAAGAACAGTATGATATTTATACAACATCCCTCCATAGCAAAGCAATTTTTATTGGTTATTTCTTCTTAATATTTATGATGATATAAATTTTGCAGCTGATGAATCAAAGATGAATGTAAATCAGCCTGGTCAAGGGAGTTTTCTTAAATTTTTACCGCCTCATCTTCAAGTTCTTAGATTTAGGGATTTGTAGGAAATATTAGTTGCTTTTATCAAATGTCTGTAAAGAAATTTTATATGTGTAGAATATTAATTTCTTAGTTTACATTTTTTATTGGTTGCTTGTTATAAAGTCATGATTGTATGTATTTTCAGAATATTTTTAAAAATTTTGAAGAAAGGAATTGTTTTTTTAATGCATATATCTATTGTTGGCATTGTTGAATCTGTGTATATTGAGAAGTAATTATGAATTTATATATATTTACTGTTTTCATCATTTTGAAAAACAAAAAATTATATTAATAAATCATTTGCTTTGAACAAATGTGAAGGAAATTCGAGTCAATTAAAGTAAAACTGAAATAATTTTTATATTAAGTACTACAATATTCTATCCAAAATGGATTAAACTAATATATATATATATATATATAGTTTAAGGTTGTATATTTACTTATTAATAGAAACATCAATAATAATTAAAATGGCATCATTATTTTTTAGCTATTTTTTTCCCAATCATATATCTAGAGATTTATGAAAAATGTTATTTTACCTATTTTCAGTATAATATATATCGGGTAAGCAGTTACGATTTTTATAGTATCTTATGAAAGATCACCATGTTTTCTTCATCGCATAATTAGATAAAAGATCGATGGAGCAGCTGCTTTTCATATAGATCATCAAGACATATTTCTTTGCTAACTAAGTTATATAATCTTTATAAAATTTAATTTTAGATTTATATCTTTACTCATCTAATCTAAAACTATATTTGTATAACACAAAGTTCTAAAGTATATTTTTCTATCTTAGTTTTATGGTATGAATTTTATATTAAATCTATTTTTTCAAATTAAGATTGAAAAATTATATATATTTTTTGCTTTGCTATCTATAAAGATTATTCCAAATTTATTGAATTAGATGTAGAAAATTTTACCTGTATAAAATAGTAATGTTGGATGAATGTTGGATAATTTTAATGAACACATAACATTTCTAAAAAAAAAAACAAATTACTTAAAATAACTATTTATTACAAAAAGAATTGATGAAAATTCGGCTAAGTTCTTCTATAAACTATTATTTTTAACAAATTTTAATGTAAATAATTTGATCATACAGATTCTCTCTTTCTTTATCTCCCTTGGATCCTCACATATGAGTTTATATAGAAATTTTGATGTAGATGACAGAAATTAGTGAAGAGATTTTGCATCATAAAAATGCTTGGCTCCGCATAAATTAAGTTGAGGCTACGGGAAAATGAGGAGGGTAAAAAGTGGATATTTTGTTTCCTTTGCTCCTAATTATTTTTAAAATTTTACATAAAATTGAAATTTTCAACATAGATGATTATTAAGAAATTATTTATTTTTAGAAAAAATAAATTATCAGTAAAGAATTGAAAAAAATATATATTTTTTTTGTCATTGCAATCCATTCAATAAAATTATATGCTAGCTAACATAAAAAAAAATTAAAATTTTTTGAGCATGCTTGGTTTAA
>BSYO01000035.1:11535946-11836375 GCA_033239525.1 Nepenthes gracilis | reverse complement strand
TAGACTTGCCAGGAGCAACCAATCTAGTGTGGCCCAGCTGGGATGAGGCCATCGGAGCAGATGGGGTCGGGCTTGTTTTACCAAAGCGCGAAAATTGGTAAAAGCGCGGGAAATGACAGCTGATGTAACAAATCCCCTACAAGATCTAGAGCAGGTGAACGACTTACGGGATTTGGACTAGACTTTACTATAAAGTGCATCAGGTGCTTTAGGGTTAAGTGACGAAAAAAAAAAAAAAAAAAAGGAGCAAAGATGAAGTGCGAACATGAGACTTCGTCGCTATACTTGTAAAATTTGAGAGCAAAGAGCGCTGTAAGTGAGAGACGAAGGAGAGGAGAAAAAGAGAGAAAATAGTGAAAAGGAGAGTTTTCTTACTCTCGAGATTTCTTGCACTGTTTCGGGTCAGTGGTACTTTGCCTTGGGGGTTTGCAATAGATTTTACATAGTGAAATTTTTTAGAGTTTGCTTGTGATTTTTTCCTTGGTTGAAAAGGGTTTTTCACGTTAAAAATCGTTGTATATTGTTTATACCTTGTGCCAAGTAATTTGGTAGTTGACGGCCGACAGGGGATTTGAGTGTTATTTTGCTGTGCCCGGTGATGTGTATCCCGGATGAACCCCAATACTAACTTGGTTCTGTAACAACTATTATCATTATTATTATTTTTTTGCATATCTATTTTTCTTCATCTGTATGGAGGTAATGAAGTTAGGTGATGAGGCTAAAAATTATTGCTAAAGCATGTTGTTAATGCAAGATATGGTTGGAGCTCCCCCAAAAAAAAAACATGTTTTTTTTTTTACAAATTATCCCTTGTAGATATCTGTTAACAGATGGATGAAAATATTGGTATCGGACATATTGAATAATACATATCAACATTAGAATATTAGAAGAAAAACTTTTTCTGCGAATTATAACCTATCAAAGAAATATCGGTTGATATATCGGCCAAATATTAAGTATTTCAGTTATTATTTTGAATATTATCCGACATGTCGCGATATGTGGCCAATATAGTAATATATCATGATTTTTTCGTAATATTGAAAAATATCAGTATCAAGAAAGCAATATTACTATATATCAGCCGATATTTCATTAAAACCAATGGCCTACAAATACAAGGAATGTGGTGGTCATTTAGTTGGTTAGGTTGGATATGGATTGCTGTAAGAGTGCTGTGACTGACGATGATGTCCTCACTGTCCCATCATTTTCTTACAAAGTTGCTTGCTTCCTTTTCTCATATTATAGCTCTGAGTCAGGTAGGAAGGTAGTGAAGTTGATGAGGACAGCACAAATTGTAGTGAAGTTGATAAGGACAGCACAAATTGACTTGAAGTGAAAATAATAAAAACATGCAGTAAAAGCATGTTTTGTTACTTCTTTGTATCTCTAGAGTTGGAGCTTATGCATTTCAAGCTATGACTTATGAGTGTTTTTTTTTTTTTTTTGGGAGGGGCAGAGAGATTCATATATCTCGTTATTGTTGAGTGATGACATATTTTTTTGGAGGGGTGCGCAAAGGAGGGAGAGTGATTAACATGGGGTCTACAAAGCTTGATACTGTGCCACTATGTTAATTGATCATTCATTATTATGGATTTGTTGTTCTACCAGCTCTTTACTTTTGATAAATGCCTCAAATATGGACAGGGTAATCTGAATTTGATAACCCAAGCATTGATGGCAGTTGGGTGTAAGATGCAAGTGGTACCAGACCCAACGACTGTCCATTTCCATCTACCCAATAATCTTTCAGTCCGTGTTCACAGAGAATACAGTGACTTTATCATGGAACTTACAAGTAAATTTCCTCATGAGAAAGACGGAATTCTCAAATTCTATGGTGAATGTTGGAAGGTTTGTGTTGAATGAAGTCTTAGTCACCTCTCTCCCAGTTTAGCATCTTCCAGTGATCTTTATGTTAATACTTGTATATACAGATTTTCAATGCCTTGAACTCACTGGAGCTGAAATCGCTCGAGGAACCGCTATACCTTTTCGGACAATTCTTTCAGAAGCCTCTTGAATGCTTGACACTTGGTAATTGTTTTACTCCTAATTTTGTTTAGTTGAGTGAAATCCAATTACAATAATTATGTTATATAAGACATCAATCAAGATCATACTGCAGAAGGATTGTTTCCTGCTCATTGGCTAATTTTTCTTTTTCATGGTGGGGCGGGGGGCAAAGTTGCCTTAGAAAAGGATAATGAATTGCCAAGTTGATTTCTTTTCCGTCCCTAATGATGTGCCAGAAATGTCAAATTAGGAGTCCTTGTAATTGGGAACTGAGATATAGAGGCTTACAAAAATTTCATTCTCAAAGGAATGCTTTTTTGCATAGGGTTGTAGTTTAGGGGATATACTTTTCTCAGAATTAATGCAGTTGGTTTTTATAAAATTGATATCCACATTGGAGTGCCATGCCATCTGATCTCTTTCTGAAAATAAATGAAATTTTATGTAAATGTTAGACTTTGCACTACTTCTGTGGAGGTTTGTTTGAGATATTAAAATATTTGATGTCCTTAGTTATTGTCATGCTCTTATTTGCACTGCAGTGGGGTTCTTTAGGACAATGGTGATTAATTTTTGTATCCTTCTCTCCTTCATGTGATTGACATTCTCTGATTTTAAATCATTTGAGATGATGATGATCAACAGTTTTATTTATCATTTGCTGGTAACTATATGATTCTTTGGTATGTGGGGTGTTTGGCTGTACATTTTCTTGCCCCATACATCTTATCTCATCTGGATTAACTACGGCTTGAAAAGAACCAAATATTCTATTGATGCATTTTTTATGTAATTTTCTATGCTTTGCAGCGTATTATTTACCCCAAAATGCTGGCGACATAGCTCGAAAGTACATCAAGGACCAAGAATTGTTGTCATTTATTGATGCTGAGGTGCACTCAACTTACTTAATAGACATACCAAAAGTTCATTTGATTTGTCAGCTTTGGATCCTCACAGTTCACTCAAATTGAAGCTTATGTTTTCCTCCAGTGTTTCATAGTGAGCACAGTTAAAGCTCTGCGAACTCCTATGATCAATGCAAGCATGGTATGCTCTATTGGTTGCTTTTACCACTCAGTTAATTCTATTTGATAGACAATAAAACCATTATTGAGCCTTCACCTAATAGTTTTAGATTGTGGATTGATTTGGTTTCTTGACATGGTATTTGAGGATTGTTTACCAAACCGTCTATAGTTCAATTCCTGGACCCTCGTATCAGCACTTGGTAGAGGTGCGCCTATGCTTAATCTGCACTTTGAGCCCACTCAGATTCACATGAAGGGACGTATTAGAGTAAAAAACCGTTCTTGGACTTTCACTTGTGAGTTTAAGCTTTTTGGTTGAGTTGGTTCCTTATTACTACTTACATTCCTCTGTTTTTGCATTTCACATATGCTAGGTCTTGTGTGATAGGCATTTTGGAGGAATCAATTACCCTGTTGGCGGCGTAGGTGGAATTCCAATGTCTCTTGTACAAGGTCTGGTTGATAAGGGGAGTGAGATACTTTATAAAGCAAATGTGACTAAGATCATCTTAGAGTTTGGAAAAGCTGTAAGTTTTTGGTTAATTGGGATTATTGATCATGAAATTGTGACATAATATCAAAGCGTTGTTGCACTAAATAGTGTCATTTATGTATATGTTTTGTAGGTTGGAGTAAGGCTGACTGATGGGAGGGAGTTTTATGGCAAAACAATAATATCAAATGCTACTAGATGGGATACCTTTGGTTAGTTTTGTAAAGGAGCTATGTTTTTATCCCTTATTCCAACTGAGCTCATGCTATTCTCCTGTGGTTCTGGTTTCTTCTGTCCTATCCTATCATGGTAACATTGTTAACGTCGTTGTTTTTTTATAAATAATTGTCTTACCTTAAAGGAAAGCTTCTAAAAGCAGAAAAGCTTCCAAGAGAAGAAGAAAATTTTCAAAAGCTATATGCGAAGGCTCCATCTTTTCTTTCTATTCACGTGGGGGTTAAGGCTGATATTGTGCCACCAGAAACAGATTGCCACCATTTTGTTCTTGAGGTACTTGAATGTGTAGTTATAGAAATTTCAGGATTTTGAAGGAAAAGATTCAATTTAGCATATTTTACTAGTTAGAACTTTGCAATATGTTTTTTTTTGCTGGTTTATTTTACAATTGAAGCCATGCTTTTGCTTATCTTTGACATTTTCTTGTCATGTAGACTGCATGGACAAATTTGGAGGATGCATATGGTAGTATATTTTTAAGCATTCCAACTGTTCTCGATTCCTCTTTGGCTCCAAAAGGACACCATATTCTGCACATATTTACAACTTCCCCCATGGATGACTGGCAGGTAAATTCATTCCTGACTTGATTATAATACATGTATCACTTCTGATAGTTTGATATTGTTAGGTCCAGCTTTGGCACAAAAGGTAAGACTTCTCCCTTTTGATGCAGCGAAACGCCGAATAGATCTGACCATCCCAACAATGTGAGACCCTAATACCCGGGCTGCGGGGTTTTATTGTTGGTTATTGAATTCAACCCTTTAGAAATGTATTAATATTCTAGTATTTTTTTTCGTGTTCTGATTGGGGGCAAAAAATAGAGAGTAAGACCTAAAACCTACTTTTCTTGCTGGTTCTAGACCAATGTGAAGTATTTGTTGGAATGACAATGAAGCTTGTCTGAACTGTTTCAGGGGCTCTCACCAGATGACTATGAGATGAAAAAGGAGCTTGTGGCTGATGAAATCATTAGCAGATTGGAAAAGAAACTATTTCCAGGGCTTAAAGCATCAATTCTTTTTAAAGAGGTATGACTTCATGTCATGCCTTGTATTAGCTGTGACTGCAACTACCCTGGCAGCTCTGTATTTTAAATTGGACATGGTTCATCAGTTTGGGTTGTTATGTAGTGTTTTATGACTATGGCAGGTAGGAACACCAAAGACGCACAGGCGGTACTTGGCTCGTGATGATGGAACATATGGACCTATTCCACGCAATAAGCCCAGGGGTTTATTAGGGATGCCATTCAATACAACAGTAAGCCAGGGGGGAAAAAACATTTCTCCATGGGGTTGCTTTGTCATTTTCCATTTCTAGCTTAATGTTTGAATATGTTTTGGAGCTTGCAGGCTATAGATGGCCTTTACTGTGTAGGGGATAGCTGTTTTCCAGGACAAGGGGTCATATCCGTGGCCTTTTCAGGAGTAATGTGTGCTCATCGGGTTGCTGCAGATATCGGTAACTTACATCAGAGATATTTGTCACTTGTAAATAGAATTCATCTTCGAAAATTGATTCTCAAAGCAAAACCTCTCTTGTGGTTCAGTGGCGGATGTAATATCTTTTGTAGAACCATTTACAACAACTTTTTGCTGTTTTTTCTCAATCGACGGACTTATTTCTTTTTCCTTTTGCTTTCCATTGTGGATGCAGGTCTTGAGAAGAAGTCTCCCATATTGGATGCCGCTCTTCTTCGGCTTCTTAGATGGCTAAGGACGTTGGCTTGAATGGACAGCTTGAATCAAATTCTGTGGTTGCCATTTTCTGAAATTCTGAGCATGAGAAGGAAGAATGATGCATACTTGACCGTAGTGGATGAGTTAATGGCTAAACGACCGAGCACATTTCTCAGTGATAATTCGTTCTGCGGGTATGTAGCATCGACAGCTAATGTTGGGAGCAGAGATTATGGACATGGCTAAACAACCACACAAATGTTTGTGAGACCCAAACTTTAGTTATTTAATAAGGATGAAGCTTGGCAACAAAGAACTGTTAATCCAATTCTGACCATACACCGTGAAGCATGACCTTGTTTCTTAGAAATAAGAACGACCAGTCATGAAATGGTTACTAACCATTTCCCTGGAGCCCATATCACTATGTATTGGATTAAGTGAATGTTATGGAAAGTTACCCTACTATGTGGGTAGATGGGAGGTTATCTATGATAATCTCCATTTACTCTATCTTTTAGCTCTCGTATATATGGATGACTTTCATGACAAGTAAGAAGTTGGGAGTTTTGAAAAATGGTGATCCTGAGAAGATGAGAGAGTTTATAAAGTTCTTTTAAATTATTGGTACTTAGGTTGTGAAAATTGTGTTTTTCTATTTGTGATTATACTGTAACCTTGAGTTTTTTTTTAAAAAGTGGGTGATTCAATTGAGATTTTGAACTTTTTGATCTTTTCTGTGAAAAATAGATTGTACTATATGGCTTGTTAATATTAGTTTTTCTCACAGTACTTTTTAATCCATGAAAAGTTACAAAAATAAAGTTCTTATGGGTTAGATTAATTTTGTAAAATAGGGTTTTAGAATCCTTTAAGGTGTGAGAAATATGGTATCCCAGTTCAAAACTTCAAAACTTTGAAGAGGTATATTTTATTATACAACACATTTTCAGGAATAATTTTATATTACATCCTTACGTTATTTGTGATTTTTGAATTTGTGGATCAAATGCTACGGAGTTCTAAAATTTTTTATAGTAACCGCCATTTATGAAATTATTGGTGAAGGAAAAGAGGAATTGGATTCATATTGTGTGGTGTTTTACTTTATACTTATGACCTTTCTGAAAAGGATAGGAAATTTTTAATGTTGATTCTTTTAAAACTTATAAACTTACGGAGATAATATATATATATATAATACACGTAATATGAGATGAATCGTATTTTCTAATCGAAATTTAACGAGAATTTCGACAATAAAACAATCGTCAAACTAATACAGCCTGTATGAATTCCTATATAGCATATATTTATACAACTGCACATTACAACATACGATCCAAAAGTCATAAAATTACACCGGGTATCAATGTCATAACTTCGGTATAACGTTGGCTTAGATAGGATGTCGCCAGGAACCCTAAACAATCATAGTAACTTGCGGAAGCACATATATCCATCAGAATACAACAAAAAATATACAAGTATAACATTATCATACACATAAATCTATATATGCAAAGCCATCAAGATATACAAATGAGCTCTATAAAGTGCAAAACTACAAAAGCTAACTCTTCAAAGGTCTCCTCTAAGTCTCCATGCCTAACTGACTCTTAGTCTTCACTCCGCCTTATTCAGCATAGTGTGTGCTCATCTGAAGGAAGAATAAACAATAAGGAGTGAGTAAAATACTCAGTAAGGTATAATATAACAAGAATAATAATCAATATATGTAAAATAAAGTAAAGGGAGGGAGTAAGGGTAGAGTATGAATGCATAATGTGAACCATGAGCGAATTCCTTTCCGGAACGCATTTTTGTTTCTCATTTTATTTCTAATTGTTTTAGATTCTAAAATATGTAGAAAACTCATTATTATTACGAATCAGGGCTAATAAGCCTTTCCAGCTAATGGTGCAGTCGAATAATGAAAGAAATGTGGTTGTTTCTACACATTCTAAAGCTCAAACCCATGTAATTCAACACCCCGTGGTAAGCAATATACCTCTAACCCAATATACAGGGCTATAAACATATGCCACTATATCCCTCGTGGTCCAGAGGTAATCCTCATTCTTCCATAGTAATGTCTTGAGATATGCTAGAAAATACTACCCGTATTCTCTCTGAAATACAAATCCTCGGTCCAATTTCATATTCACTTATTCTATCAGAAATTCTATGCTCAATTATAACCTTAGTTCTCACTCCAAGAAAACGATTCATCAAATGTATTATGTCATGGAATTTCCCCTCATATCCTTTTTATCATTTGCATGATTCTCAAGAATTTAGATTCCACATTATTTGAATTACATGTACAATGAGCATAAAGTATGAGGAAAATTAGAAATTCCTTACCACCATGTGCTAAACATAACATTAGTATTTTCGGACAATAATTTTCTTCACAAATACATATAACATAATTTTCGGAGTATATACAAGATAGTATAAATTATGTACATGAGAGTAAATATCTTGATTCACGTCCGATAATATTCCGGTTTATATAAAATTAACGAACATGAAATATATGTGAATAAATATCAAATAATCAAAATACACATGTCCATATAGTTAGGATTTTAAGTTTCTAAATCCAAATCATACATAAAATTTAATTAAAATGGGTAAAAGCTATGGGGTGTGGGTTAGAGTTTCGGAGGATGAAATGCGACACAAATCTTATAAATTGGACATGAAATCGGAATATATGCATGTTCAATACATTGATATCATGAAAATAAAAGTATGGATGGGTATCGGAACAAAAAATATCTAATAGGATTGGAATGAATAGTGTGAAAAGAAAAAGAAAATGGTATCAGTACATTTGCCTCGGTCTGATCTACAACTTTTTTTAACTAGCTTGAGGTCGAATTCGAACTTAGAAGCCTTGATTTCCTGCTTTTCTCCCTTCTCCTTCGCTCTCTCTCATTCATTTCTCTGGACCATTGCAAATGACACATAAAAGTCCCAAACACATTTTTATATTTGGACTGGAGCTCAAGCGCTGCTCAAGCGCTAGTCGGGTGCCAACACACCCGAAGGGCCACACTTGAGCGCCCTTCTGACACTCGTCGAGTGAACCATTCTGCAAGACCACACTCAGGTGCGCTCATACGCGCCTTGAGTGCGCCTCGGGTGCCGGGCCTCCCGACTTCTCTTTATGTTTTCGAAGTTAATTTTCTGCGTGCATTTAAACCTATCATTAGTTATGTTATCTTAATTACCTCCTAATTACTATGTTTGAAATCCCTAACCTCATATAATATATGCTTTTTGATATATATAAATGAAAATAAATATTTATAAATAAAGGTACCAACAAATTAAATTTGAACCAGTAAAAGAAGTTCACAAATTTCGATAATAAAGAAAAACTTTGATAACCAATAGTTATTAAGTAAAATCATTCAAATTTTTATAGTCGGTAAAAATAATATAATATGAAAATCAACTTATAACTAAGATAATACAGATATATCAAACCTTAGTTGACTGGATCTGATTTTGTGACTTTTATTTAAAAACTCCTTAAATTAGTTCATAAAAATAAAATTATAAAACTTTTGATCTTTTAATCGAACTTACTTTACTTATTATTTAATTTTTGTATACTATTGGACCCTAAAATCCATGGCACTAATGTATTAAAGAAGGCTTATATGTTGGACGTAGTATGTAAATAATGAAGAAAATAGTCAGATGAGAAAACTTTGATAATTGATCTCAAGAGCAAAATTTTAATTTTCTCAAATACAAGATGGTTTTCACCTTTAACAATATGAGTTTTGGAGTTACAACTATTATTCACCTGTTGTCCCACTAGTTAATGAATAGAAGTAAGGTATTTATAGAAAAAGTTAGAAATTATATTAAAAACACATAGTACGTTAGAAAACAATACCCAAATGCATGAATGATGAATGGGTGTGTATTAGGCACAAATGTTTTACCAAGAGGGTGGCATTTCAGGACACATACGCCACTAAGGTGTATATTAGTCATGGGTTTTTTGAGTAAAATGCACTTATATGTGGCTTTGGCATATATTAGGTGTAGATATTTTAGATAAATTGAATTCATGTGTGGCTCAAGCGTAGGTCTAAAAGTGTATTTACAAACAATAGACAAGTAACACTCACTTTTATTGGCACTTGAAAATTTTTTAGAACACATTTACTTAGTCACAAAATATGCTAATATTAAATATTCATAATAACCTTCCGTTTTGATAATTTTGTGACAAAACTCCTTATATATATATATATGAAATTACAATTATATGAATTACGAGTTCAGATATAATTAAGATAGAACACGTATATATAAAAATTCATTCTTAGATAAATGACAGATGATGAAACTTAAACATTTGACTTTTGAATACAATAATTCCTATTGTTCATGATAAAAAATTGTTAGTGCAATTATAGGAAATATATACATAAATAAGTAGTAGGAATATTATTGATACTCAAAGAACATTATTATACAACACTAAATCAAATAATAAGTTCAAATACAAAGCAATACATTAAAAAAAAAAAAAATACTCTACTCCCCCACTCTCCAATTATTATTATTATTATTATTATTATTATTATTATTATACTCTCCTTTTTGGTCACATCTATTTTAAAATAAGTACATCAATCAATGTCGGAGCGATGACTACCCATCATATAGTGTAGCTTGTCAAAGATTCGGTTCATGTCCCTCCTCACATATGCCTACTAGGAGTTTAACCAAGCATTAATATGCCGAAAACCCTCAAGGATATGGGACATTGATTGATTTTGATGAGTGGAAAGTCGAGATATATTTTCATTCATAGTGGCAAGCTGGTCAAACATTTTTAAGAGTTGATCCATGATAATAGAGGAGAAGGATAATGAGGATAAGGGTGGTATAAAGGGGTCTAGGATAGACAAAGATGGTCCAGCATAAGAATACTGCTCATCAATCAAATCATGACACTCGGGGGAATGGCAACAGGTATGTACCTAGTTCTATTCATATGTTGTGTGGTTAATAGGTATTCCTAGGAGAATACAGAAAAAGATCCAAAAAAGGATACCATAAGACTCATTATCAACTGTTGAATTAGACAACCGTAAGAAAAGTTATCATTCTTTTTGCTTAGAAATATAAAAATCATATATGAGTAGAAATACAATGAGAGATCAATGGATAGGCTGAGAACGAGAGCATATAAGAATAAAGTCTTGTCAAGAGGTAGGAAGGTGTAGTGTGTCATGAAAAAAAATATTTGTGAGTATAATCTAACATATTATAAGTAGATAAGGAGTGTGATACTTTATTTTAAATGATTTACCATGCCAAGTCATGGGAGTTTTATATGGGAAAAAGGCGATCTCATTATATTGTGGCATGTCACAAAATAAATATGGGTATTCATGATAGGGAACTAGATGAAGATGAAAAGTGCTCACTATCACCTCCGAACATCCAAAGTAATTCGAAGGGTGTTTTTCCTGGAAAAGGTAAAAAGAAAAAGAGTTAGATTCTTCATTAAAATTATGAACATTAGTATAAAACTTTTGAACAAGTAGGATGGTAGGAGAAATCAAGTTAGTGAGAATTAGTTCTCAATGCTAATCAACAAAGACAAAGGAGAATGAACGATCTAATGAAATGAGGTCAACCTCTTATTCCAATGTGACCTGGCAATAGTTCATCTATATTCGATTGAGATTTTTTATAATGGCATTGACAAATTGGCCAGACTCAGAAGAGGGGCTATTACAGAGATGCTTTCTAGAATATTTTTTAGAAGTGGCTATTTATTACAGGGACTTAGTTATCTCCATGAGAGCAGTTTTTTTCTAAAAAAAACCCAAGAAGAATAAAAATGTGTAGGGTAGGCTCATATTTATAGCCTAAAATAAATATTTTATTATATAGATATAGATTGCTACATAAAATCTCATAGTAAGTATTAGATATCTCTATGATAACACGTATTTTTTAAAATTGTGCAGGAAGAACAAAAGTGTGTTCTATGATAACTTATATCTATGGCTAGAGTAAATAATATGCTATCATGTAGACTCAAATTATTATACGATGGTATCATAGACGTTCCCTATCAAAAGTGTGTAGACATGAGCTATCCCAATCTTAAACCATGTAACATGAGATGAGGGTGTCATCCTTAAGTGGCGTGGAGAAGGAAAATTCGTATCTTTTTATTTCTATTATTTTATATCCTTGTTGATATTTTTTTAATTTTTTTAAAATATAAATCATATTCTATTAATTTTGTTATTTTTATATTTGTTCATTTTATAATTATCCTTTACTATTTAATTACTAATTGTTGTGGTAATTTTTTTTAAATCTTTATATTATACTTCTTTTTAAAGTATATATTTTTATGCCATTATTTTTAAGTTTTCATACGTCTCTAGATCCGAACTTCGAACAGATTCGGATGATCCTCTTGATGTGGTTTCGGCTCCGTTCCCTGAATTGGATCCTACATACCACTAAATAGAACAGGAGGTCAATGTGTCGGCAAGAAATTGTCCCACAGAAAACACTCTGACGCTTAAGTCGATCAAACAGTCTTCGAAAGAAAGAAATTGAAATTGAGAGAAAGAGAGAGACAGAGAGTGTTTTTTTCCAGACGTAAGAGAGACGTGGATACCTTCTTGAATCTGGGAGGTGGGAAGGCAGTAAACGGTCGTGAGAGGTGCGCTTATTTTCCTTAGGATTGATGGTGAGTCTATTTGCGTAGCAGAAAGCTTGGGCAATTCTGGTAGTTTCAATGGCAGAGAAAGGGATTCACTGTGAGCACTTGTTTTGCGTTTTAGATGGCGTATGCGTAAGGAATTGAAAGTGTGCGTGATTGAAAGCGTAATTGAGAGCGTGCCCTGAATGACAATTCATGGGCTTATTTATGATTGAGAGGGCGATCTTCCTTCTTTGGAAGGAGAGATCCGCTGTATAATTCTCGGCTGGATTGCCTTTTGGAGTAGGCGCCCGTTGTTAGGCTTTGAGGGATAGTTTCCTTCTAAGGCGGCCAACAGCTTTTCAAACTGGACGCTTTCCTTCATGCATGTTACCGTTGGAGAGCCCAGGTTGGCAAGGATTTGGGAAAATTTGGCGCCTTCCTTATGTGAAGGGCGCTAATATTGTTAATATCCCTTTTGGTGCTAGTTGGGACAGTGGAAAATCCCTGGAAAGCCGTTGTTGGTCTTTTGATGATTCGTGGGCCTAAACGGACGAGGCCTGTTACTGTAGAAAAGCCTCCTTTGGGCCTAAAGTGCAGCACGTGGACAGTCAACGTTGGAGTTGACCGTCTGTGTGTGCGTTGGCCGCCCGATGGTCAACGCCAGCGTTGACTGTCCTGGGCCTTTTAGCTCTTGGGCCTGTTTTCCTTCTGGGCTGTTAAAGTGTTGATCGTCATTTTTAACCCCCGTTGACTATTCGGAGCCAGCCCATTTCCGGCACACCCATCACTAGCCCCCATGCTGGTGGCCAGAAATCTGGCCTCCAGTATGTTCATGATGGGATGTCCTTCCTTGCTCTGAGAATCTCGTGAAACTTTGTGAAAGGCGTGAAGGAGATTTTGATCAGAATTGTTGGCCGCTCTGGTCAATTTTGAAGAATTAGAATTGTTGACCGTCCAGGCTAATTTCGGATAACCAGAATTGTTAACCGTCCTGGTCAATTCTGGAGAACCAGAATTGTTGACCGTCCTGGTCAATTCCGGAGAACCAGAATTGACCCACTCTTGTCGATTACGGAGCACAAGAACGTTTTACCATCTTGGCGGTTAAGGCGTTTTACGCCGGTCTTTGCCGGTTTACGAGGCGAAGTAACATGTGTCTCCCTTTGGTTGGGTGGATATCCTGGCCATTAATGCGCCAGAGATCCGTCTTTTGCAGGGCTAAGTAGGGAAGCGACACGTGGCAGGATTGACGGCGTCCTTAATGTGGGGTTTCGTGCTTGGCGCTTAAGTTTGCCTTCCGTAATTTGAAATCGTTTATGCCTTCAGTCCGTCGTCTTCTTCATTCGAACTCTTAAGGAGAACTTTCTGGAAAACCTAACTTTTTGTGTAACCATGGCTTCCGCCGCCGATTTTGCCTCCATCCTGAGAGAAAATGACGTCAAAGCTCTGTGCGTCGAATTCAATATTTCGAAGGAGATTGCCTGGAGAGTTCTGGGCAAGGACGATAGGGCCTGTGCTCTACCGGAGGGGCATATTACCGTTTACGAGGTCCATATGAGGAGCGGCCTCCGCCTGCCGTTGCCGGAAGAACTGGAGTCGATCATGAAGGCTCTGCGAGTACCCACTGCCCAGCTTCACGCCAATGCCGTGAGGTATCTCTACACTATGTGCATTTTTGCTCGAAAACTTGGCCAGAAGTTTAAGATGTCCGGCGTTAGGGTTTTGTTCAAAGTAAACCAGGGGGGAGAGTGGATATCGCTCTCCCCCCGTACTGGAATAAAAATTAATAAAGCCATTCATGACTCGTTGAAGAACTGGAAGAATCGGTTCTTCTTCGTGAGCGTGGTGGCCAAATGGCCCGTCGCGAAGGAGTGGGGCCAGGTTCCGGAAGCGTACTTCGGGACGCCGTCCCCGGCGGAGTGGGCGGCCTACGCGTGGCTGATGAAGGCGATAAAGGAGAACCCCGACGATTTTAATCAGGACCTTTTGGTTTCTTGAGAGGAAACGAGGAAAGCGAACTGGGGTCCGCCCTCCCCAGTTAGAAAACCTATGCCGCCCGTGAGGATGACAAACCCAGAGGATTCCAAGGGCATCCTCATTCGTATGCGGCTCACAGATGAAGGTTTTATTGGTCCACTGCCACAGAAGGTGCTGGAGACACTTTCATCATCGTCGTCCTTTATTGACTATGTGGTAGCCAGGATCTGCGGCGAGGCCGGCAGCACCGCGAGCCTGGAAAAGACCTACGAGGATTGGTCGGCGGACTCAGGAGTCGTCTTGGCGCAGCCAGTGCCACAAGCGGTTCCTGGTGCTGAATCGATGGGATCTTTTGAGGAGCCAGCCTATAAGTCAGTGACGGTTACGCAGACTTCTGTTGTGGAGCCAATAGTGGGGCTCGACTCTTCAGTAGCTGCTCCAGAGGCCACCAGAGAGGAATCTACAGCAGCTACTCCAAAGGCTGTAAGAGAGGAGCCCGCTGCCGCCACTATAGAGCTTGCAAGAGAGGAGCCTGCGGCTGCCATGGGTGATACTGATGTGTTCTTGGATCGCATTTTGGATGAGGCAGCGACGAGACTTGCGCGAGAGGATGTTCTGGTCACCGCCACCACCTGGTCCACCGCCCGGGCCAGGTCTAGAGTCGAGGCACTGTGAACCCCTTGAGGAAGATTTTCGTGTTCTGATTGGGGGAAAATAGAGAGTAAGACCTAAAACCTACTTTTCTTGCTGGTTCTAGACCAATGTGAAGTTTTTGTTGGAATGACAATGAAGCTTGTCTGAACTGTTTCAGGGCTCTCACCAGATGACTATGAGATGAAAAAGGAACTTGTGGCTGATGAAATCATTAGCAGATTGGAAAAGAAACTATTTCCTGGGCTTAAAGCATCAATTCTTTTTAAAGAGGTATGACTTCATGTCATGCCTTGTATTAGCTGTGACTGCAACTACCCTGGCAGCTCTGTATTTTAAATTGGACATGGTTCATCAGTTTGGGTTGTTATGTAGTGTTTTATGACTGGCAGGTAGGAACACCAAAGACGCACAGGCGGTACTTGGCTCGTGATGATGGAACATATGGACCTATTCCACGCAGAAAGCCCAGGGGTTTATTAGGGATGCCATTCAATACAACAGTAAGCCAGGGGGGGGAAAACATTTCTCCATGGGGTTGCTTTGCCATTTTCCATTTCTAGCTTAATGTTTGAATATGTTTTGGAGCTTGCAGGCTATAGATGGCCTTTACTGTGTAGGGGATAGCTGTTTTCCAGGACAAGGGGTCATATCCGTGGCCTTTTCAGGAGTAATGTGTGCTCATCGGGTTGCTGCAGATATTGGTAACTTACATCAGACATATTTGTCACTTGTAATAGAATTCATCTTCGAAAATTGATTCTCAAAGCAAAACCTCTCTTGTGGTTCAGTGGCGGATGTAATATCTTTTGTAGAACCATTTACAACAACTTTTTGCTGTTTTTTCTCAATCGACGGACTTATTTCTTTTTCCTTTTGCTTTCCATTGTGGATGCAGGTCTTGAGAAGAAGTCTCCCATATTGGATGCTGCTCTTCTTCGTCTTCTTAGATGGCTAAGGACGCTGGCTTGAATGGACAGCTTGAATCAAATTCTGTGTTTGCCATTTTCTGAAATTCTGAGCATGAGAAGGAAGAGTGATGCATACTTGACCGTAGTGGATGAGTTAATGGCTAAACAACCGAGCACATTTCTCAGTGATAATTCGTTCTGCAGGTATGTAGCATCGACAGCTAATGTTGGGAGCAGAGATTATGGACATGGCTAAACAACCACACAAATGTTTGTGAGACCCAAAGTTTAGTTATTTAATATGGATGAAGCTTGGCAACGAAGAACTGTTAATCCAGTTCTGACCATACGCCATGAAGCATGACCTTGTTTCTTAGAAATAAGAACGACCAGTCATGAAATGGTTACTAACCATTTCTCTGGAGCCCATATCACTATGTATTGGATTAAGTGAGTGTTATGGAAAGTTACTCTACTGTATGGGTAGATGGGAGGTTATCTATGATAATCTCCATTTACTCTATCTTTTAGCTCTCTTATATATGGATGACTTTCATGACAAGTAAGAAGTTGGGAGTTTTGAAAAATGGTGATCCTGAGAAGATGAGAGAGTTTATAAAGTTCTTTTAAATTATTGGTACTTAGGTTGTGAAAATTGTGTTTTTCTATTTGTGATTATACTGTAACCTTGAGTTTTTTTTTAAAAAGTGGGTGATTCAATTGAGATTTTGAACTTTTTGATCTTTTCTGTGAAAAATAGATTGTACTATATGGCTTGTTAATATTAGTTTTTCTCACAGTACTTTTTAATCCATGAAAAGTGACAAAAATAAAGTTCTTATGGGTTAGATTAATTTTGTAAAATAGGGTTTTAGAATCCTTTAAGGTGTGAGAAATATGGTATCCCAGTTCAAACTTCAAAACTTTGAAGAGGTATATTTTATTATACAACACATTTTCAGGAATAATTTTATATTACATCCTTACGTTATCTGTGATTTTTGAATTTGTAGATCAAGTGTTACGGAGTTCTAAAATTTTTGATATTAACCGCCATTTAAGAAATTATTGGTGAAGGAAAAGAGGAGTTGGATTCTTTTTTTTTTTTTTTTTGGGTAAGTAATTAAATGCATTAAAGTTAAGAAAAATGTACAAAAAATTATGTTTTTAACCAAGTGTTTTTTCGACTTTGGAAAAGAAACATAGTAACAGGGGGAGGCGCCTAAACCAATAACAACAGATATTAAAAAATAAGATTACAAAAATATTCGATCATTGTAAGAAAAAAACCCGATTGGCCAAAGTGAATGAAAAATCACCCTGCCACAGCAGCTATTCCATGACCTCTCCAGAATCACTCATTATAAAAGAATAAAGGCGCTCCGGCTTCAAAATCCACCCCGCCTCGTAATGCACTCCGACTTCAAAACCACACCGCCTCTGGAAGGCACTGCACGTATTGCAAAGCCACTCCGTCCTCGTGACGCAGCCACGAAATCCACTCCGCCTATTAGAGAGTAAATGGCGCTCGGCCAATTAGAGAACAAAAGTCACTCCGGCTTCAAAGCCATTCCGGTCTCAAGAGGCACTTCGGCATTAAAATGCCACTCACTCCTGATTCACACCGGCTTTAAAAGCACAAAGGCGCTCCGGCTTCAGAAAGGCACTCCGCCTCAAAGTGCACTCTGTCTTCAAAAAACCACTCCGTCCACTGAAGGCGCTCGTCCACTGAAGGCGCTCCGGCATTGAAATGTCACTCCATCCTCAGCACACGTAAACCACTCCGGCCTTTTAGCAAGTAAAATGCACACCGGCTTAAAAAATAAAGAGTCTCCGAAAATAAAAAAGAGGCTCCGGAAAGGAACAGCACTCCGAAATCAAAAATGAGGAGGCTCCGACCAAGCGATGGTCACAATAAAAATTTAATTAATTAATTATTTTTTAATTTTTTTTGAATAATTTTTTTTTAAACACTTCGGATAAGAAATACAAAAGAATCAAGAAACCAAGGCGCTTCGCCAAATAGGCGAAACCCCACTCCGGCAAAACCATTCCGCGCAAAGAAGTGCACTCCGAAAAAAGCGGAAAAATCTCAAAGATCAAGCAGAGAAAAGCACTCCGCCCAAAAAGAAAACCCACTCCAGCCAAAAAGACACAGCGGTTTTTTTTTTTCAAGAGGACCAAGGCCACTCCAACCTAAAAGAGAGAGCACACCGCTCAATGAGGGCAAAAACAAAAAGGCACTCCGGAAGGCTCATGACATGTCACTTGGTCCCGAAAAAAACCATGAAGCAATCCGGCCAATTATAGTCCAATCTGCGATGAAGGCACCGTCTAATTCGCACTCCGGAAAAGAAAGGCAAAAAGACATTCCGTCATTAAGGCAAAGGCACTCCAGCATTCCGTCCGAAGAGGGCAGGAAAGAAGCACTCCGGAAAGCTGCACACTTTCACTCCGTTCAAAAAGATCCTGAAACAACCGCCCAGCAAAACCCAACCTTTAAAGAAGCAAACCACTCCGTCCAATGAAAAGCCGGGAGGGCACCCCGAAAAAGGAGCATCAAAAAAAGGAAAAGGAACCACTCCGTCCAAGGAAACCTGAGAACTCTGTTCCAGAAAAAACGCACCGACCAGACAAAAGCTAAGCCGTTTTTTTTTTTTTGAAACACCAACTTCAGCCGCTCGAGGATCACAAGAGAGACACCCCCAAGACACCCTCCAGTTGTCACCAAAAATCCCACCCCTCCGAATGAGAGTTAGAGCTAGAAATGTTCCATCTTTCCAAAATCTGCTGTCTGCACCGTAATCTAGTAGCAGTGGGAAGCCTCAATCTTCCCCGGACTGCCGCATAAATCTGGGTAACCATTTGGGTTACATCAAGATTCCTCGAACCCCTAAACATACGATGATTTCTTTCGTTCCAGATAAAGTAGACGGAAGCAGCAATGGTGAGGCGGAATGAAATAACCTTGAGATTTTTGCCCTTCCAACGTTTGGCAGCCCACAAGATGTTTGAATTTCAATTAGGGTGGGGCCATTTACACCCTGCTTTGTGGCGCATTTGCCGCCAGACGGACGAGGAAAAAGGGCAGTTGAAGAAAAGGTGGTCATGACACTCCCTTCCAGAGGAACAGAGTATACATAACGCAGAATGTGAATGTAAGTGCCAATCCTATCGAGAGTGCTAAGTCTCTCGGATTGCCAACCGGAGAATAAATGTGTGAGCCGAGATTGACATAGGGCCCCAGGACAATGCTAGACCACTCCTGAACACCTTTGGAGTACGGAAAAGCTCATAGGCGGATTTTGAAGAGAAGATCCCATCTTTGAGTCATTTGTCCAAACTATCACATTGTTGCGATCGGATCGGGGAGATATGAAGGCATGTTATTTAAGATCCTATCAACCTCCATATCAAAAGGTTAGAAGGTTCCATGTTCCACTCTGATGATATCCTTGACCTTAGCATCCAAGGTAATTCAGTGATACATCTGATTCTCTCATTAAATCTTTCATGAAGCGGACCGAGCGGGTGCCAAGAATCAAGCCAGAAAGGTGTCGCCACCGTTACCAATATGATGCCGAATTTTATCAAGCGAGGGTAACACGGAGCTTCATTAACTTTTTCGGCTCACGGGCGGAACTGGAACCTTAATGGTCCAAATGCAGCGGTCATTGATACGGTGGACATGACACCAAGAGACCCAAATGGAGTTTAGGTCCTTGGTGACAATCCTCCGTAAGTGACGGGCCGCGAGCCTTATTAGACGCACTCAAATTTTTATTCCTAATCCGCCCTCCTCTTTAGGGAGCTCACATCAGCCCGAGGCAACCTTTGCGGAAGAGAGACCCAGCAGAACATCCGTGCCATAGAAATGAACGGATGGATTTTTGAATGCGCTTTCAAATGGCTTTTGGAAGTATGAAGAGGGAAGCCCAATAGTGGTGGATGGTGGAAAGAATGGAGGAAATCAATTGGAGCCTACCCGAAGGAGAGCCAACGATTTTTCAAGAAGAAATTGATCGACTCTATCAAGGAGTGGTTTACGGTCGGTTGATAGCCATTGTTATTACGAGGGGACTCGAGATATTTGACCTAAGATTACCCATCTCAATTCGAATCTTTGAGAATGCCCCTCCTAGTGGTCTCGCTTGTAGAACAACAGAAGACCGCACTTTTATTCGGGTTAGGAGTAAGCCCGGATAGAGAATCGAACATTTTGAGACACTCGTGAAGTGCACGGATGGACTTACAATCAGCTTTAGCAAAGAGTAGTATGTCATCCACAAAGCCAAGCATCATGGTTCTTGTAGCCGCGCATTTCCAGTGAAATTGGTACTCGGTTTGATTGAGTCATTCTATCAAGAATGCCATTAAGGACTTCCATCCCTAAGACGAACAAATATGGTGAAAGCGGGTCCCCCTGTCTTAGTCCTTTGGCACCACGGAAGAAACCCATCGATTCACCATTGAGGCTTATAGAAAAAGATGTTGTGGAGATGCATTGACTAATCCATTTGATCATAAGAGGAGGGAAATTCATCAGCTCAAGAACCGCTAAGATGAAATCCCAGTGAATGGAGTAGTAAGCCTTCATCAAATCCACTTTAATAGCGCAACGGGGGACACCCTTATTCAGGTGGTATTTATGAAGAAGTTCTGCAATAAGAATGTTATCTCCTATGCATCTGCCGGGGAACAAAGGCGGTTGCCCTTTGCTACCGGGAAAGGAAGAGAGGGTTTAAGGCGGTTGACAATGACCTTGGAGATAATCTTATAAAGAACGTTGCAACAAAGATGGACGGAAATCTGTGACCTTTGAAGGGGATTTGATTTTCGGATTAAACATAGCAAGGTCGCGTTGATTTGTTTTAACATCTTCCCATCTTGAAAGAAGTCAATAATGGCTTGATGATGGAGGGGCCAATTACGTTCGGGAAACTTTGAAGAATTTGGCGAAAAGCCGTCCTACCCAGGTGCTTTGTTATCATCAATGGAGAAGAGCGCCATCCGGACTTCTTCATCGAGATAAGGGCTTCTGAGCTCTGGCGGATGCCGGGGGACGGAGAAGGATAAAAGGGCGGAGACGCTCCTTAGGAATGGCCCACTCGGCCGGGAGCTTAGAAGATGTGAGAAGTGATTGATGAAAAGTTGCTGAACTTCCTCCAAGCTACTAGTAGACGATCCATCATCTTTGGTTACGGATAGAATTCGATTTTTATTGCCATTGGCAGCGACTGATTGGAAAAAGTATTTCATGCATTGATCACCGTTCCTGATCCATCGGATTTTCGCCTTCTGTTGAAGGAGATCAAGTTCAAGTCTCAACGCTCTGCGATAATCAGCAATAAGAGTAGCCTCAACATTAGTCCCGAGTTGAGGGACAATGGACGGGCCATTCTTCTGGAAGTCTACAAGGGCCTGTCAAGTACGAGAGACACCTTCCGAGACGTTTCCCATGTTGCAATTGATCTCTTTAAGTCTTTCTTTTAAAAGTCTCAGCTTAGAGACAATACGGAACATGGGGACCCCCTGGATATTACAAGTCTAACATTGTTGAACTATGGAGGAGAACCTAGGATGCTGAGTGAGAAAGTTGTTGAACCGAAAACAGCCAAGTTTTTTGGGCCGCGAGGAGATGGGGATCATTAAACATGGGGAGTGATCCGAAAGACGAGGCAGGGGGAAAGAGGCAGAGTAGTGGAGCTCCGCCAACCAAGGACCATTAACAACAACTCTATCCAACTTGCGAAAGATGCGGGATCCAGGATCACGACGATCATTCTATGTGAAAAAAGCACCATCAAAGCACAGGTCTTGGAGACCACAATCAATGAGGCAATTATCAAGGTCCTTAGCACTATTACCATGCCAGCAACCACCCAGGTTCTCGGAAGGCGCTCTAATGGCATTAAAGTGGCCCAACACAGCCCAAGGGTCACTAGATGAGCGGTGATGGATGGCGCGCAGATTATCCCAGAGAGTTCTCCGAGAGATCTCAGAGTTGGAGGCGTAAATGAAGGAAGTGAGAAAGGATGAGTTGTTGATTCTATTGAAAATCTTACAATGAATGAATTGGTTAGATTTAGATAAAATGCTTAAGTCAACATTGTTATCATCCCAACCAATCCAAATACGGTCAGAAGGGCATTCAGAGTAATTCATCACCCATTTCCAGGACGGCATCAGCATGTTTAAAATGTAAGATGCCTTATTCTCCTTGACCCGAGTCTCGACAAGGCCAAAAATGGAGCATCGGGAAGACCTAATGACGTTCTTGACTTCATGGGTTTTGAGCGCCCCATTAAGTCCACGGACATTCCAACACGCGATACTAATCATGGGAAGGGGGGAGTTTTTTTCCTTTTTGGCCCCTTTACTTTTTTGATGATTGAATCATCGAGGGAGGCCCAATTTCCTTATCAACACAGGTGTGGGGAGATTTACGGGGGTGGTCAAGGCGAATCAGCACCCGCCTGGCCGTGTGAGAGCTTCTAGGGGCTGCGAAACGCTAATTGAGGAGGGACCTATGGGGACCTCCTCCAGGTTGGTGACTATAGGCAAGGGAGGCTCACAAGAAGATGGTCTATGAATTCTACTTCCCCCTGCAAGTCCAGCAGATTCAATATCCAAAGGAAATTCATCCAGAGGCTCGACCTCTTTGTTAGGAAGGGGCAGGCAGTCCGGATCAGCCAACTTATCTCCCAAGAAGGAGGTGGACTCAAGCTCGACAAGAAGGTTGGCATCCGAATTGCCAGAGCCTTCATGAAGGGAATCTAGGAGGTCCGCCCCTTTATCAGGAAGGGGCAAGCAGGCCGGATCAGTCGACTTGTCTCCCAATATGGAAGCAGACTCAGGCTCGACGTGAAGGTTGGCATCCGTTATGCCAGACTCTTCAGGAATAGAATCTAGGAGGTCCGCCTCTGAGCTTTGTAAAGCAGCAAAGGGATTAGAATCTTGCGCAGCACCAGCATCCTTCATCAGCAAAGTAGAATTGCTTTTAGAGTTCCTAGGACTTTTTCCTCCATGGTCGTTGACCACAGATGTTTTAGAGAAAATACACCCAGTTGGTTTATATTGTGGGGCTTTCTTGCTCAGGCTCTTTGGGGGCCCACCCTTCTTACTGGAAACACTCTGGCCAGGTTTCCATGAATATTCAGCCACAACATCAACACCCAAGGCATCCCCCAATTGACTCCCAGGGTTAATCCTGATTCCCTCAGGCAGTTCAGAAGTGGCCTTCACTTCAACACATATGCACGCAACCCGAAGTCGGTCCCCTTTGGCTGTGGCCGGATCCATATGAAGGGGAATGCCAATGGCACTGGCAATCTAGCTTAGACCCAGAGGGGTCCAAAATTGTATCGGGACCCCCTTTAAGTGAATCCAAATAGCGAAGGTTTTGTGCTCCTCCTTGGAGGGAGCCTGGTCCGGAGACCATTCCTTTAAGAAGAATGGTCGTCCAGCAATGGTCCAAGGGCCATGATTTAGGCATTCATGGATCTGATGCTCATTAGAGAAGCTAAAAAGAAGGAAACCGTTTTCCAACTCGGCTACATGAGAGAGCCCATACTTAGCCCAGATCTTCCGAGTGATATGATTAACCACATAGAAATTTAGGGGAGAATCCAAGAAGTATCCCGCAAGAGAGTTACACCAGGTGATTTTACCCTGCTAAATAACTTTAACAGGGGGAGAGAGTACAGTAACAGTACCATTCGGGGGAGGGGAGAAAAAAACTTAAGCTGAGTACCTGCAATCAGAGAATCCTGGCATACGATAGAGGCCCACAACGGAGGAGGCAGCGCATCCGTCTTCGATGCCACTTCCTGCGAAGGAGGGATGATGCTCGACTTAGAGTTAGAAACACCACGAGAATCAGCCGGGAGAGCCTCGACACCAGAAACAGAGGGGCACGGCGCACAACCGGAGATGCCAAGGTCAACAGACCTAGAGTCCACACGAATAGGACTAGAAGCCCTAGCAGGAGAGGGAAGAGGGGGGAAGGGTAGCGCAAGAGAAGAATGGAGAGGAGAGGGGGGGAAGAGCGAAGGAAGGAGAACCAGGAGCGACGATTGGGGGCGGAAAGGAGAGCGGGTTGGAATCTGCTGGAGGAGAATCGGCGCACGGACGGTGGACCGGCGCCATGGGCCCCGGTGAGGAGAAGGGAGGCGGGAAACGACGAAAACCAGCAAGTTTGAAAAAAAGCAGGGAAGAGAGAAGGAGGAGCTTCTCTCTCTAGGCTGATTAGATTTGGATTCATATTGTGTGGTGTTTTACTTTATACTTATGACCTTTTTGAAAAGAATAGGAAATTTTTAATCTTGATTCTTTTAAAACTTATAAACTTACAGAAATGATATATATATATAATACACGTAATATGAGACAAACCGGGTTTTCTAACCGGAATTTGACAAAATTTTGATAGTAAAACGGCCGTCAAGCTAATACAGCCTGTATAAATTCCTATATAGCATACACTTACACATTTACACATCACAACACATGATTCAAAAGTCACAAAACTACATGTGGCATCAACATCATAACCTCAATACAATATTGGCTTAGATAGGATGCCACTAGGAACCCTAAACAACCATAGTAACCTGCGGAAGCACATACATCTATTAGAATACAGCGAAAACTATACTACGAGTATATCATCATCATATACATATATTTATATATACAAAACTATTAAGATACACAAATAAGCTATATAAAGTGTAAAACTACAAAAACTAACTCCTCAAAGGTCTCCTCTAAGTCTCCATACCTAGCCGACTCCTATTCCTTACTCCGCCTCATTGGGCATAACTGTGTGCTCATTTGAAAGAAGAATAAATAGTAAGGAGTGAGTAAAATATTCAGTAAGGTATAATATTACAAGAGTAATAATCAATATATGTAAAATAAAGTAAATGGAGGGAGTAAGGGCAGAGTTGAATACATAAATGTAAAACATGAGCGAATACCTTTCCGTAACACATTTTTATTTCTCACTTTATTTCTAATCATTTTAGATTCTAAAACATGTAGAAAACTCATCATTATTATGGATTAGGGTTAGTAGGCCTTACCAGTTAATAGTGTGGTCGAATAAGAAAGTGAATGTTTTTATTTCTACACATTCTAAAGCGTAAACCCACGTAATTCAATACCCTATGATGAGCGGTATATCTTTAACCTGATATACATGACCATAAATATATGCCACCATATCCCTCGTGGCCCAGAGGTAATCCTCATTCTCCCATAGTAATGTCCTGAGGTATACTAGAAAATACTACCCGTATTTCCTCTGAAATACAAATGCTCTGTCCAATTTCATATTTATTTATTCTTTGAGAAATTTTATGCTCAATTATAACCTTAGTTTTTATTCCAAGAGAACGATTCATCAAATGTATTATGTCATAGAATTTTCCCTCATTCTTTTTATCATTTGCATGATTCTCATGAATTTAGGTTCCATATGATTTGAATTACATGTACGATGAGCATAAAGTATGAGAAAAATTAGAAATTTCTTACCACAATGTGCCAAATATAATATTAGAGTTTTCGGACAATAATTTCCTTCACAAATGCATATAACATAATTTTCGGAGTATATACAAGATAGTATAAATTATGTACATGTGAGTAAATATCCTGATTCACATCCAATAATATTCTAGTTTACATAAAATTAACGTATACGAAATATATATGAATAATTATCAAATAATCAAAATACCCATGTCTATATAGTTATGATTTTAAGTTTCTGAGTCCAAATTATGCATAAAATTTAATTAAAATGGGTAAAAGCCATGGGGCGTGGCTTAGGATTTCGAAGGATGAAATACGACATAAATCTTACAAATCAGACATGAAATCAGAATATATGCATGTTTAATACATTGGTATCATGAAAATAAAAAGATAAATGGATATCGGGACAAAAATACTCAATGGGATTGGGATGAATAATGTGAAGGAAAAAGAAAAGGGTATGAGTGTATTTGCCTTGATCTGATTTATAACTTTTTTAACTAGCTTGAGGTCGGATTCGAACTCAGAAGCATTGATTTCCTCCTCTCCCTTCCCCTTTGCTCTCTCTCTCTCTCATTTATTTCTCTGGACTGTTGCAAATGACGCATAAAAGTCCCGAACATGTTTTTATATTTGGACTGGTTCTCAAGCGCCTCTCGAGTGCTAGTCAGGCATACCCAAGGGCCACATTCGAGCGCGATTCGAGTACTCTTCAAGTGAACCATTCTGCCAGCCCACACTCGGACGCCACCTAGGTGCCGGGCCTCCCGACTTCTCTTTATGCTTTCGAAGTTAATTTCCCGCGTATACTTAAATCTATCCTTAGTTATATTATCTTAATTACCTCCTAATTACTATGTTTAAAATCCAAAACCTCATATAATATATACTTTTTTGATAGATATAAATAAAAATCAATATTTATAAATAAAGGTACCAACAAATTAAATTTGAACCAGTAAAAAAAGTTCACAAATTTTGGTAATAAAAAAAAACTTTGATAACCAATAATTATTAAGTAAAATCATCTAAATTTCTATAGTCAGTAAAAATAATATAATATGAAAATCAACTTATAACTAAGATAATACAGATATACCAAACCTTAGTTGATTGGCTCTGGTTTTGTGAATTTTATTTAAAAACTCCTTAAATTAGTTCACAGCAATAAAATTAGACAACTTTTGATTTTTTAATCGAACTTACTTTACTTATTATTTAATTTTTGTATACCATTGGACCCCAAAATCCACGACACTAATGTATTAAAGAAGGCTTATATGTTGGACCTAGTATGTAAATAATGAAGAAAATAGTCGGATAAGAAAACTTTGATAATTGATCTCAAGAGCAAAATTTTGATTTTCTCAAATACAAGATGGTTTTCACCTTAAACAATGAGAGTTTTGGAGTTACAACTATTATTCACCTGCTGTCTCATTAGTTAATGAATAAAAGTAAGGTATTTATAGAAAAAGTTAGAAATTATATTAAAAACATATGGTCTGTTAGAAAACAATATCCCAATGCATGAATGATGAATGGGTGTGTATTAGGCACAAATGGTTTACCAAGAGGGTGGCATTTCAATGAACAAACGCCACTAAGGTGTATATTAGTCACGAGTTTTTTGAGTAAAATGCACTTATATGTGGCTTTGGCATATATTAGGTGCAGATATTTTAGATAAATTGAACTCATGCGCGGCTCAAGTGTAGGTCTAAAAGTGTATTTACAAACAATAGACAAGTAACACTCACTTTTATTGGCACTTGAAAATTCTTTAGAACACATATTTACTTAGTCACAAAATATGCTACTATTAAATATTCATAATAACCTCCCATTTTAGCAATTTTGTGACAAAACTCCTTACATATATATATAAAATTACAATTATATGAATTACGAGTTCAAATACAATTAAGATGGAACACTTATATATAAAAATTCATTCTTAGATAAATGACAGATAATGAATCTTAAACATTTGACTTTTGAAGACAATAATTCCTATTGTTCATGATCAAAAATTGTTAGTGCAATTATAGGACATATATGTATAAATAAACAGTAGGAATATTATTGACATTCAAAGAACATTATTATACAACAATAAATCAAATAATAAGTTCAAATACAAAGCAATACATTAAAAAAAAAAAATACTCTACTCTCCCACTCTCCAATTATTATTGTTATTATTATTATTATACTCTCCTTTTTGGTCACATATATTTTAAAATAAGTACATCAATCAATGTCGAAGTGATGACTACCCATCATATAGTGTAGCTTGTCAAAGATTCGATTCATATCCCTCCTTACATATGCCTACTAGGAGTTTAACCGAGCATTAATATGTCGAAAACCCTCAAGGATATGGGACACTGACTGATCTTGATGAGTGGCAAGTCGAGATATATTTTCATTCGTGGTGGCAAGTTGGCCAAATATTTTTAAGAGTTGATCCATGATAATAGAGGAGAAGGATAACGAGGATAAGGGTGGTATAGAGGGGTCTAGGATAGACAAAGATGGTTCGACTTAAGAATACTGCTCATCAATCAAATCATGACACTCAGGGGGATGGCAACAGGTATATACCTGGTTCTATTCATATGTTGTGTGGTTAATAGGTATTCCTAGGAGAATACAAAAAAAGATCCAAAAAAGGGTACCATAAGACCCATTATCAACAGCTGAATTAGACAACCATAAGGAAAGTTGTCATTCTTTTTCCTCATAAATATAAAAATCATATGTGAGTAGAAATATAATGAGAGATCAATGGATAGGCTGAGAAGGAGAGCATATAGGAATAAAGTCTTGTCAAGAGGTAGGAAGGTGTAGTGTGTCATGAAAAAAAATATTTGTGAGTATAATCCAACATATTATAAGTAGATAAGGAGTGTGATATTTTATTTTAAATGATTTACCATGCCAAGTCATGGGAGTTTTATATGGGAAAGACGCAATCTCATTATATAGTGACATGTCACAAAATAAGTCTGGGTTGCCATGATAGGGAACTGGATAAAGATGAAAAGTGCTCACTATCACCTCCGAACATCCGAAGTAATTTGAAGGGTGCTTTTCCTTGAAAAGGTAAAAATAAAAAGAGTTAGATTTTTGATTAAAATTATGAACATTAGCATAAAATTTTTGAACAAGTAGGATGGCAGAAGAAATCAAGTTAGTGAGAATTAGTTCTCAATGCTAATCAACAAAGACAAAGGAGATTGAACAATCTAATGAAATGAGGTCGACCTCTTATTCTAATGTGAGCTGACAATAGTCAACTATATTCGATTGAGATTTTTCGTAATGGCATTGATAAATTGGCCGGACTCAAAAGAAGAGCTATTACATAGATGCTTTCTAGAAGATTTTTTTAGAAGTGGCCATCTATTATAGGGACTTAGTTATCTCTATGATAGCAGTTTTTTTCTAAAAACAACCCAAGAAGAAAAAAAATGTGTAGGTGTAGGCTTATATTTACAGCCTAAAATATTTTATTATATAGACATGGATTGCTACATAAAACCTCATAGTAAATCTTAGATATCTCTATGATAACACATATTTTTTAAAATTGTGCAGGAAGAACAAAATAGTCTAGGTCCAAACTTATATCTATGGCTAGAGTAAATAATATGCTATCATGTGGACTCAAATTATTATATGATGGTATCATAGCCGTTCTCTATCAAAAGTGTGTAGACATGAGCTATCCCAATCTTAAACCATGTAACATGAGATGAGGGTGTCATCCTTAAGTGGGGTGGAAAAGGAAAATTCGTATCTTTTTATTTCTATTATTTTATATCTTTGTTGTTATTTTATAATTTTTTTAAATATAAATCATATTCTATTAATTTTGTTATTTTTATATTTTTTTCATTTTATAGTTATTCTTTACTATTTAATTACTAATTATTGTAATAATTTTTTTTAAAAAGATCTTTATATTATACTTCTTTTTAAAGTATATATTTTTATGCCATTATTTTTAAGTTTTATTTTTTTTATTCATATATGATGTTTTTCTTTTTCTGAATTTCTATATTCCTTATATTGTTTTTCTTTTTCTAAATTTCTATATTCCTTATTTTGTTTTTCTTTGTTCATTATAATTTTTTATATAATTTTTATATTTAATATTTTAAATTTTTAAAATTTCTTATCACTTTTTATTCACTATTTTATTATACTGAAAATAAGAAATTAAAATTGAAGAAAATAGAACTAAAATTATTTCAAAAAAATAAATTCTAAATTTGAAAAAAAATAGAAAAATTTAAAAATCAAAAATAAAATGATAAATTGTGAAAATCACAATAAAGTAGGAATATTTCTATATTATTAATTTAAAACTAAATATAATGGCTGAAAATATAAAATAAAAATCAAGGAATATAAAATACAAAAAAATATATAAAAATATAAAAGTGATTGAAAATAAAAATTTTAGAATTTAAAACTTGTCTTTAAAAATATAAATACGTGAATACGATAAAATTAATTTTTTATTTTTTATTTCTCCCTCATATGTTATTTTCAATTTCATTCAATATTTATATTTTTAAATCATCACTTCTAAATTATTTTTTATTTTTAATTGCTAATTTTTAACTTCAATTTTTAGAGTTTTTAGCTGTTATGTCTAAGTTATAATTTTTATAGATTATAGTTTTTCTTTTAATTTTATTATTTTTAATTTCTATGGTTTATTTTTTATTTTTTTAATATTTAAATTTAAATTTTTTATTTATTCTTTTAACTTTTATTTTTATAATTTTTCTTTTTCTTTTTATCTCTCTCATTTTATATTTTTGTTGTTATTTTTTTTAATTTTTTTAAAAAATGTAAATCTTATTCTCTTAATTTTGTTACATTATATTTTTGATTTCATATAGTAGCGACTCTATTAATTTTGGTTTAGTGGAACCTATATTTTTCATTGATATTTAAATTTTGTAAAATCTCCTTTGTCTTCTTAATAGTCATGTTTAATGGAAATCCTCTATAGTGACACTTGTAGTTCCTGAGTCATGGTAATGATGTGGCATGATGTCTTGGATAGGTATGGTGGATTATTGATTCTGAATGTTACCTTGTCATGTTTATATTAATTTTTGAGATTTTTATTGTTCATCACATTGTTAATTATGTATCATTTGCTTATCTTTTGGGTCACCCTGACTTTCTATTGACTACAGACTACTATAGTGTTGTAGAGCTAGCATCAACTGTGTATTTGCTGCGGAACTGTTGATAAAGTTGATCTCAGTGTCTAGTTGTTCCTTTTATTTGAATGTTAAGAGATTATACTTTACTAAATGGAAGTTAGAGTATTTATTTTTGGGTTATCACCCTTTAGTTTTGGATGTAAGTACTTTATTTTTTTACCACATGTTTTAAGGAGACAATAATTGATGATTTTTTGTTATGATTTTATGATGACTAGTATGTTTGAGGTTCTTTTTATGAGCAATCTACGCTAGGCAGTGGGCATCATACATATGGCTGTCATAGTCATGGTACGAGAAAGATAAGATTTTGTAAAATATTTGAGGATATAGGAATCAAAAATATTTGAAACATATTATAATTTACTAAGTAATTGAGGACATACGGTATTTGGGGATATTCTAGGTTTAAAATTATTGTATCATATTGAAATTAGAATAGGTGAGAATTCTTAGCCCCTTTTTGCATTCTTTGTAGATGTTGGAGCTACAAAGCGTGTGTGGAGACTAAAACTTGAGCACCTAGTATCCAACTCAGACTGCTTCCATAAAAACTTGAACAATAAGGTAAAATGTAATGTCTAGTGCATTCAAAACCAAAGAAACACAGCCTTTAGACACCAAGTGTCTCTACTACCATAGTGAGAATAAATCCTCTCAAATTCTCAAAATAAAACAATTAGCTTTGAAATCACTACCTATAAGGTCCTCAACAAAAAATCAATCAACAACTATCTCTACAAACCTAAACTACGGTAGAGCTAATAATATATGAGATTAAACTAAATATCTAACAAGTAATAAATACATAATCAATAATATGATAGTTGATACAAAACTCGAAAAGCAATGTAAACATGGCAAGGTAACAATTGAAATCAATAATCACTATAATTCATTGAAGACTCAATGCACTATTATCACCATGACTGTAGGCCTACAAGTATCACTATCAAGGATTTTCACTAAACCCAACTATTAAAATGATAATGAGGATTTCACAAAATTTAAATATCACTAAGAGGCATAGGTTTCATAGATTTTATTTCAATAGAGGTCACCACTATGCAAGATTTCATATCAATCTTCTTAAATCTTATTATATCATTATAAATTAAAGACTAAGCTCATCCTAGTCCACTGATTGGTTAACCATTACGAGGTAACTGATGTTAATAAGTTATCAAGCAACCAATACTAGTCCCTTTAATATTATGTACATGAGTAATTCTCAATACCCAACCTAAGTGTAGGAAATACTTCGTCTTGCTCCTCAAGGCAAACCCCATGTATAAGAGTATTACTAGGGTTGATTTCTCCAATACCCACATGAGATATAGAAATCGCTACATTTGATCCCTATGTTGTCCACTTTGCAGAATAGGAATCATTAGCCTTGATTCCTCCAATGTCCATACAAGTTACAAAAATCATTGACAAGATGATAACCCACTTCCCTTGTGTAGACATCTCTTGATATCTTGTAATGTATTGTTTATAAGACTATAAGTATTCCACCAGAAGTTAGACCTCAATTTATGGGATATGGTGTAGATGTCGGATAACTATAAGTTACATTACAATTCTATAATTTTTATATTTCTTAATAAGATAATATATTTATATAAGCTCAATTACCTACCTATGAATGCCAAAGGCAACTCACGTAGCCAAGGACAATACTAAGGAAGTTCATTCTAGGAAAGAATATGAGGAGGCCCTTTGAGTACTCTAAGTGCTCAACACATGGTACCCCAATGGGTTTGACTGCAGCTCTAAACACTAGTTATAATGTTATGTTAGTCACCCTAACACTTATGATGAAAACTCTTACCGTACCAAAAATCTGGTCTTCTAACATTCAAATACTACGTTGTGTCATTTGCACCAAGAATGTAACTCTACCATGAAGTCTACTAGATACTCTAACTCATGATTTAATCCACTAAAGCCAAAAAATAATAAAAAGTACAACTTATTAGGTCTCTATCCTATAGATTTCCCTAAAACTCAAATTTGCCATGAAATACAATTGACGTCCGAATACTGGCTTGCATGTTGGTCAGACATTGACTCTTAGCCTTATGACAAAACATCATTTTTCCACGAGATTTAAGTATAGAGCTTGTAATCCACCCAAATGTCTACTCTATCCTCTAGAAAACCTGACTAGGCCCATAACTCTACCAATTTACCTCAAGTTTGTCCTTGACATTTAAATGTGGCCTTGCATGCTTGTCTCATGTGAATCAAACATTTCATAAATCCACTGATTTATGAAAAACAAGAATAAATTGATTATATTAGAGGTCACAATTCTAAATGTTTCATTAATAAGGCCCAATATAATGATATAAAGCTTAAAAACTTGAAATAACCAAGAATCATGTGAGAATCAAGCGAATCTAGCAATCAACACTTCAACATTTGAAAACTATTCAAATTCTTGCCAAATTATGGTGCAGCGTCCAAATGTTGGCATGAACCCTAGTCAAATATCACCTCAAAACCAATATAAAACAAATCAAATGGTCAAGAAATTTATTATATATTGTCTATTATTTATTATCAGTTTAAATTATTGAAATCAATTAGTGATAGTGAAAGATCAAGTTTTTTTATTAACAATAAGATTAAAGAGCATCTAAACAAGAGGTGAACTTCCACTTGTCTTGGGATGCATGCGACAGTGGTTATTAACTATACACGGCCATCAAAAAGTCCTCCATAAAGGAATCTATGAAGGCACCACCTTCATCCCAAATCTCTAAGAATGAGGCCAGGAATTTTAGAGACTTTTCTCTATTCTTTCTTCTCTTTCTCTCTCTCTCTAGGTTGTTACAATAAGTGTTTCCAAGGAGCAAGGGGTGGCTAGGGCTAGGTTATAGTGTTGAAGAAGAACTAGGGTTTTTTAGAATGACTCCCCTTTCTATTTCTTTTTAATTATTAAGTGAGGGAGAAAGAGGGGGAAGAGTGGCAGCTACATGCTTGAGGGAGGGGGCATGTGCATCTCTAGGGCAAAATTACAATTTACGCAGATTATGGGACTTCAGGTGAAAATAGGGTTTGAGGTGAAGTTTTATTAATTTAAGTGCCTTAATGAGTGTATTTTTCAATTCTAATTGTAATGTATCGGTTTTTGAATATCGTAATTGTGGGTAATTAAACTAATATAATCAAGATTAAGTTAAAGTGTATGCGGGAAGTCAATATTAGAAGCCAAAAGAGAAATCGGTGGGCCAGCACCCGAGGGGCGCCTGAGGTGTGCCCAGGGCACACCGGGCAGAACCACCACGACCGAGGTGCGCTCAATCTGCGCGCTCGAGGCTCACTTAACGAGCACCTGAGTGTCAATCCGCGTATAAAGACGCGTTTAATTTTTCACCCGTCATTTGGCAATGGTTTGGAGAGAGAGGGGAGAGAGAGAGCGAAGGAGAAGAGAGAGAAGGAGTAGGTCGAGGCTCTCGGGTTTGAATTTGGGTTCGAGCTAGTTAGAAAAGTTATAAATTCGGTCGAGGTAAGTGCACTCATATCCTTTTTTTTTCTCTCTTCACACTGTTCATCCGGTCCATTTGGGTATTTTTGTCCCAATATCCATCCATACTTTTATTTTCATGTTAGTAATGACTTGAGTATGCACATATGTTGATTTTATATCTAATTTCTTACTTTTGATCAGTTTTTCACACATGAAACCCTAACACACGCTCAAATGCTTTTATCCAGTTATTTTTAAAATTTTTGCATAAATTGGCCATAGAATATGATTATCCATGTCTTGAACTTGTTAATTTAACAATTAGGTGTCTGATTTGGTAGTTTTATGCGAAATTATGCCCATTGAAACCCTAACCCGCCCCCCTTTTGAATTTTATCCAAATTGTTTATAATTTATACATGATTTGTCTTTAAAAATTTATAACTCTAACTTTATCGACGCAGATACTCTGTATATTTGATATTTATGTACATATATTTTATATATATTAACTTTATATATTTTAAAATATTATCAGACGTAAATAGTGATGTTTACCGCATATGCGTTAAATATATTAACTCGTATATGCTCCGAAAATTATGTTGTATGCGTCTATGAAAGTAATTATTGTCCAAAAGCTCTAAAATTATATTTTGCTCATGATGGTGAGAATTTCTATTTTTCATACTTTATGATATTCATACAAATAATTAAAATCATGTGAAGATTTAAACTCATAAGAAATATAAAAATTATGTAATTATACAAAGAAAATGTCATAATTTGATACGTTTATGATTCATTATCTTGGAGAGAGAACTTTGTGAAGAAATTTGGTAGACTTTTCCCTAAAGAATAAAAAATTATGAAACCTGGATCACAGAATCATATTTCAGATGGTAGTATTTCCTAACATGCCATAGATATATAGTGAGAATTCAAGGATTATCCTAGTAGTTTATTGTAGTGGGTGACAATTTTTTAACATGCCTTATGATATTACTGTAGAAGCACGAGAACTGCCTCTGGGCCATGAGAGACATGGTGATATAAGTGATATGTCCCCGTATATTGGGTTAAAGGTATATCGCTCACCATGAGGTATAAAATTTCGTGGGTTTGTGCTTTAGAATGTATAAAAATAAACACATTCCTTTTTCCATTCTACCATACCATTAGTTGGTAAGGTCTATTGGTCTTGATCCACAAAGATAATAAAATTTCTGCATATTTTAGAATCCAATCCCTTCCCTATTTTATTTTGAATATATTATATATTGTCCTTAATTATATTATACTTGTCGAGTATTTGGCTCACCCTTATTGTTTCCATTCCTTCGAATGAGCACGAGCCTCTGCTTGACATGGCAGAGTTGGGCTTAGGAGTTGGCTAGGTTATGAATCTTGGAGGAAGAGCCTTATGGACTTAGTTTTGTAATTTTTCACTTTTCTTATGGAGTATTTGGTTCATTGAGATGATTTATATATTGATATATAAGTATAATGGTGATGATGATGTACATGTATTCTAGCTTCTACTGTATTTGATGGATTAGATGCCTTCATAGGTTTTTTCGAATTATTTAGGTACCTAGTGGCATCTTATCTGAGTCGATATCATAATTTGAATTATGATGTCAAGGCCACGTGTTTTGTTGTGGCTTTTGGATCCTGCATGATGATATTGTGGCTATATTTTATACTATATAGGGATTTTGTATAGGTTTGTATCAATTTGACGGTCATTTTACAATCAAAATTTTACCCGATTTCGGTTAGAAAAAAGCATGATCCGTCACAGTTGGTATCAGAGAAAGAAATACCCTAAGTTTGATTTGAATTTTATACAGAAACCTAGGATAGTATAGCTAGTTGCAAAAAAAAAGGACAGATGAAGGCGTATGATTATTAAGGTAGAATAGATAAGGTAGACTGGATAGTTCTAGTTATCCTAATTTTAATGACTTAGGCTACAACTAATTCAGGTTTAGTAGCTAGGAGTGAGTATCTAGTTGTGGTGTCACAATTACTGTCTTAATCAAGTCAAGATATTTCTCTCAGTCTGTGATTAAATCAGAATTCATTAGTTATATTTGATCGCATAGTGTTTAGTGTCATTGTTAATATTCTAGCCAAGTTGCAATTTAACCCATATCATTCTTATTTTAAAAAGGATATCAGTAGCCGATTATGCTGCCTAGATAGTGGTTTACGCATGGAGGAGGCCAGCCGGATGACCAAGAGGTTGGGTATCCGAATTTGCTAGGTATGATGGCGAGACTTGAAAGTCTTGGATAATCTAGTCCGAACGAGAACCAAGAGAAGGAGAAGTTGTTAGGAGGATACCTTGAGGATTAACTTAGGTTGATCTTGATCCGAGAATTAGGATTTGGGATACTTGGATAGCATGGTAAGTGAGATAGATAAGATGGAATTGATGTCTTGATGTCAAGATAACTCAAAGTTGATTTCTGGTATTAGCAAATTTGAGGATGTCAAATCATGATCGATGTAATAATGATCAAGTGTTGGAATTTTTAGGTGACACGGATCCTGCAGAATTTGAAGTGTGGATCCTGAGAATTGAAATGGTGTTGCGGTGATCCAATATCTAAGAGGAGATGAGGTAATGTTCGCCTCACATAAGTTAGAAGGCAAAGCCAACTATGGACGGTTGATGAGAAAAGTGTTATGGGCTAGGAGAATAGAGAGATATTAGAGAATATATTTGTGGATACTTTTAGGAATAAATATTCTTCCCGATGGGTTGAGAGTATGATTCAATTTTGGGTCGTCCACCACATGATCAAGGGTTGACCTTATTCCGTCGATCGGACAGTGAAGAAGTCCAGTACCCTGGATCGGGCTTTTACAGTGAAGACACAAAGTGTAGAGGTGCCGTCTACCGTGGTGGAAGGTAGAATCATTAAATTTTGACATTTCTATATATGTGGGTTTTGAATCTATATCTTTATTTGTGATTCCTAAGTCTACTCATTCATTTGAAGATCTAGGCTTTGCACTAGTTGTATTGATGTCTACGACATCTTCTTGGGTTCGTAGGTATGATTAGTTGGGCTAATTGAAATTATTTTTTGGTACTAAGCCTTGATCTGATTTCGGTGGTGTTTTGGTTGATGAGTCACCGCACTAGTATGAATTGTATTGATAAGAATATTATACTTTGAAATCTAATTATGAAATTTTTAGTATGAGATAGAGTTGATCTAGGTATCCGAAAATTAGTATCATTGTGCCTACAAGTCGTTTAATAAGGACAAGTGTCTAAATAATCTAGCATATGAGTCCACATATGGGAATTATTTTGTAGTCATTGAGAAGTTTTGGTCGTGTAAATATTTGAAGATGTTTTTAGAAGGAAGATTAGGTGATTGATCTTTTGATTAATAATTTGAGGTTGTGTCGAAATTGACATCAATCTTTATGGGTTTCATGTAGAATTGAAGAAGCATCGATTGAGTATCACTATGGAGTGCTTTAGAACCTTTGAGGCTGGTAAGATGAACCGACAAGGTTAATTGTGGATGATTGGAAATTTAGAGTGTTCGGGAGATTAATGGTTTATTATGTGGCATTGTGAATGTAACGGCCCAGATTCTAAATCATAGAAAGTCCCGGTTATTAAATCAATATAATCAATGAGTAAAAGAAAGTTTATCCGGTCAATGCCAGTTGACCGGAAATGTGAAGGGTACTTATCCGGTCAACGTCAATTGACCGGAAGTAATGAAGGGAGCAATTATAAGACTAGAAGGCAAGACGGGACAGTTAAGTTGACCGGATTTGTGTGATTGTTTACCGAAAGATGAGTTGAGGATTGTAATCCGGTCAACACTTGTTGACCGGAAAGTATGAGGAAAAGGAAGTAATCCGGTCAACGTCTGTTGACTGGAAAGCGTAAAAGAAAGTCTTATCCGATCAACGCCAGTTGACCGAAAGTAAGGGAAATAGGAAAGTAATCGGTCAACACCCCTTGACCGGAATTGTTAAAGGTAAGTAAAATCCGGTCAACGCCAGTTGACCGGAATGTGTTTGAAGAAACGGCCAAATCCGGTCAAAGCTAGTTGACTGGAAATACGAAAGAGAAACCCAAATCCTATCAAGGCCAGTTAACTAAAACAATAAAGAAACCCTTACCAAAAGTAGAGTCAGAAATAACCATACCTTAATGGGTAACTTACTTCCAACTATTCCCGAGTGGTTTACCTACCCTACCTACTACTGTCAGACCCAAAGTTCTATAAATAGGAAGCGAGTGCTTAAGAAAAGGGGATAGGAAGAGGCTCTCGATAGAATTGTCTAGTGAAGAAAAAGCCAGAATTTCAAGGAAAAGTAAAGGAATTCAGGAAAGTGTACTCACCCTTTTAAATATCATGTTTGTAATGCAAGTATACGCATGTTTGCAACGCAAGTATGTCTGATTTTTCATGAACTCATGTTTCGGTATGTATGATATTTGTTCTAATCGTTTGATGTAAGGGAGAAACTTTGTTAACCGCATGTTTGAAAAGAAGCTCTATTATTTCATGATGTCCGATTATTTTATGCACGAAGTATGGTTATTTGTCGATCTGCATGAACTTCGATAAATGCATGTTTAAGGAAAAGACTTCCAACCTTTGAGAAAAGGCCTCCGGCTGTTAAAAGAAAGGTATTTGGCAAATGAGCCACAAAATCGAAACCGGCCTTAGTGCATGTTTTGAAATCGAAAATTAAAATTGGCCTTAAGAGCATGAGTTTTGAAATCGGAATTCGTCCCATGAAAATTGAACCGGCTTTAAGAGCATATACTTTGAAACGGGCTTTTGAGAAAAGACCTTCGGCTTTGGATAGAAAGAACTCTGGCTTTTGTTAAAAGGAATTTCGGCTTTTGATAAAAAGAACTTCAGCTTTTGAGTAAAGACCTCCGGCTTTGACGAGTAAGTCCTCTGATATTTTGACAAAAGACTCTCGGTTTTAAGATGTTAAAGGAAAGACTTTACAGATTTCAATCGTTTGAAGTTAAGAACAAAGACTATAAGAACAAAGGAAAATGTATGTAATTCGGACAGCAAGTGAACTCTACGACTTTCGACTTTTGAACTATGATGGATGGCTATTAAAAGATATGAACCAAGAACCGAGTTTCCATTAAACTTGCTGTTAAAGATGGATGAAGGATATTGGAGTGACACTCGAGGACTGTTCTCTGGACCATAGGGGGAGACTTTTAGTGGCATAAGGCTTTCGGACTACGGCCCCGTATGCCCGGTTAAATGCATTACCTCCCACCTCGGGGAGCATAATGAGAGGATACGGTTCTGGTTGTGGGGTAGCACACAACCCTTCTTCAATGTTGTCCGCTTCCGTCCGATCCCTAAAGATGATAAGTATTTCGTTTGGTTTTCCATGAATTTTTCGAAGAAAAGATAACAACAAGAAGAACAAGGATTTCTGAACTTAAGAAGAACTGATTTGATGACTTTTTGCATGCTAAGTTTATGTTATGAACCCTTACTTTGATTCGATTATATGTATGTTAATGTTTTCTGTATGTGGGTACCTTGTTGGGTTTTATAGCTCACTCTTGCCATTTTTCAGATGATGAGAAGCTTACGGAGGACGAAATCAAGTAGAGTTGTATGATGTAACTAGACGGGTGCTGGTCGGAGTTGTATGATGTACCTTTCTTTCCACGTTTTGAGAAGAAATTGTAAAGCAGTTCCGTTGGAAAGAAATTTATGGATATTAGTATGTTTTCGTAATTATTATATGGAAGAATGAAGTTGATATTTTTAGTAGCATCTTATGTCAGGTCAAGGTATTTGTAGCCGATCAACTTGAGTGTTGGCCGGCCAGGTGTGAATCTTAACTCTGTGATGGCCAACTCAAGGAGTTCGGCCTTAAGCAATCTTGTGTTCAAAATGAATGTTATATATATATATAAGAAAAGAAAATTTATGTCCACCAAATTAATATTCATGCTGAATATGGCGTAAGGACTAGGCTCGACGGCGGCCGTATGTGGTGGAATATGGCCGGTCCATCATAGTGAATGAATCGGTGAATCGTTTGGTCTTTTGTAAGGGCTTGGTATTTTCTAAGACTGACCGTATCTGTTAATTGTGGATAACCGCGTGGTGCCCATAGCAACATTTAGGATACGATTCAGCCGTTATGAGTTCCGGTAAGGTCATCTGGAGATTTTATATTCATTGGCCTTTTTATGAATTTCATGGAGTGGATCATCTGGCCATAATTAGGTAAATTTTGTGATGGCCTCATCGATGAATTCAAAGAATCATAGGGGGTGTGAACTTTGTTTGGGAACTATATCATGGAGTAGGGAGACTTAGGATTGAGTTTTTCCTGCATCGTATGCGGGTAGTCGCCTTTGGATTAAGTGGAGGAGAAGTCTATGATCAGAACTACTCCACTCGTGGTTTAGAGTTAGCAATCGAGGTCTCTACTTTGAGGACTTAGGTATTGCTTATGCATATGGTTAGTGTCTAATTGATTTTCAATATCTAAGTAGTCATGTCATACAGAGAATATGATCATGCATTAGTGCAAGTGGGTAAATTGCTTTATTACTATAAAGATGAATCTCAGTGTCTTTTATGGAAGGCAGTCTTTGGGTTAAAATTTGAAATTGGGAGTCTTTCAACTTGATATGTTTTTGATACTTTATTGGAGACGTTGTATAGAAAATTATGAACAACTCCTGATATCTGAGCAAAATGGAATGTTGTGCTATTGATTTGGTAGACAAAATTATATTCGGAGTATTAAAGCTATGAAATTAGGAGATGAGGAGTCCTTGTGGTTTTGTTTTGGGGTTGTTAAAATGGAAAGGATTCTGGGCGATCGGATAATTATGGATTAGCTGGCAATGATGACCCATTTATCACAATTTGGGTAATTCGATCGAATTAAATAAGTTGGCTCATTAGTATGATGACGAGATGATAAGTAACTTAGTATTCGGGTCTTGAGGTTTTATTAGTAATTTGAGGCTGTACCAAAATTTTTGGATAACGACTTCAGTCATATTTCCTAAGTTGATTGTAATTTGAGGGTGATGGATTTTGCCTTAGATATATCGACATCTTTGGAATTTTTTGGGTCTATAACTGCTGTGAAGTTTAGGTGTTTGATATGAATCATTGAACAAGAATTGTAAATTAATTTTAGTATACAAGTAAATAGTCAATCAGAGTAGCACAGCGGTAACATGTGGCCCATGACCTAGAGATTTCAGAATAAGATTGAGGATCCAAGTGAACAGTCATTTTTGAGACTTAGGATGAATTGAAGTAGAAGTTCATAAGTTCGCTCGAGGTTTTGAATTATGTCGAGGAAATAATCAGTAATTTGGGTTGCCTTTGAATTTTGTGGATCGTCATGAATTCTCTCATGTATCGAAAATTGGGGAAGTAAGTGGTTGGTTAAGCCGTTTTAGAGATTAGAAATTTGTCTTATGATGAGGTTCGAACCTAAATTTAGATAAAAAATATTATATATTAGGAATTAGGATAATTCATTTGGTTAAGGTTCTAGAGAGGGATCTTTTCGTCAAGGATGTGACATAGGATCATGAAGTAGGAATCTGACAGGATTTTCTCTAACTGTTGAATTTTTAGATTCGTTAAATTTTGAGGACGAAATTTTTATAAATGGGAGAGAGTTGTAATGTACGGTTTTGAATATCATAATTACGGGTAATTAGGATAATATAATCAAGATTAGACTTAAGTGTATGCAGGAAGTTAATATTGGAAGCCAAAAGAGGATTTAGGAGGCCGGCACCCAAGTGGCACCTAAGGCGTGCTCAGGGCACGCCGAGTTGAACAGCCGCACACGAGGCGTGCTTGAGTGCGCCCGAGGAGCAGGTTGGCAGAACCGTGCAGTCGAGGCTGGCTCGACGAGTGCTCAAGCGCGGCTCTTCAAGTTCCTTGGCACAAGAGTAACGCTCGAACGCCAATCCACGTATAAAGACATGTTTGGGTTTTCACATGTCATTTTGCAATGGTCCAGAGAGAGAAGAGAGAGACAGCGAAGGAGAAGAGAGAGAAGGAGGAAGTCGAAGCTTTTGGGTTCGAATCTGGTTTGGGGCTAGTTAGAAAATTTATAGATCCATTTGAGACAAGTACACTCATATCCTTTTCTTTTTCTCTTCGCACTGTTCATCTGGTCCCCTTGGGTATTTTTATCTAAATACCCATCCATGCTATTATTTTCATATTATCCATGATTGAGCATCACATATGTGAATTTTATATCTGATTTCTTAGTTTTGATCAGTTTTTCGCACGTAAAGCCCTAACCCTTGCTCGAATGCTTTTACCTACTAATTTTTTAAATTTTTGTATAAATTGACTCTAAAATATGATTACCCATACCTTGAACTTGTTAATTTAACCATTGGGTGTCCAATTTGATAGTTTTATACGAAATTATGCCCACCAAAACTCTAACCCGCACCTCATTTGGATTTTATTTGAGCTGTTTGTAATTTATACATGATTTGACTTTAAAAAATTCGTAACCCTAACTTTATGAATGTAGGTACTCCATATATTTGGTATTTACGCACATATGTTTCATATATGTTAACTTTATGTATTTCAAAATATTATCGGACGTGAATAGTAATGTTTAACTGCATGTACGTTAAATATATTAACTTGTATATGCTCCGAAAATTATATTGATGCATCTATAAAGGTAAATATTGTCTGAAAGTTCTAAAGTTATGTTTGACTCACGGTGGTAAGAATTTTTATTTTTTTCATACTTTATAATATTCATGCATATAATTTAGGTTATGTGAAGAATTAAACTCATGATAAATATGAAAACTATATAAGTATAAAAAGGGAATGCCATAATTTGATATGCTTATGATTTATTCTCCTAGAGTGAGAACTTTACAAAAGAAATTTGGTGGACTTTCCCTTAAAGAATAAGAAAGTATGAAACTCGGACCACCGATGTATATTTCTGAGGGCAGTATTCCCTGACATGTCATAAATATTACAGTAAAAATTTAAGGATTGATTATCTGAGTCGTGTATTATAGTAGGTGATATTCCCTAACATGTCTTAGGATATTATTGTGGAAGTACGAAGATTGCCTCTGGGCCCCAGGGGATATGGTGGCATATGTGACATGGCCCCGTATATCGAGTTACTGCTCACCATGGGGTGTTAAATTATGTGGGTTTGCGCTTTAAAATATGTAGAAACAAACACAATCATTTCCTCATTCTATCGCACAGTTACCTAGTAAGGTCTACTGACCCTAATCCGAAAAGATAATGGAATTTCTGTATGCTTTAGACCCCAAAGAAAGCATAAGTAAAATAGAAAAGATAAATGTATTTCGCAAGACGCATTTGCTCACGTTTCGCATATATGCATCCATACATATTGCTTCTATTTCCTTCCCTATTTTATTTTAAATATATTATATATTGTCCTTGATTATATTGTAATTGCTGAGTATTTAGCTCACCCTTACAGTTTTCATTCCTTAAGATGAATACAAATCTCTACCTGACGTGGTAGAGTAGGGTTTAGAAGTTGGCTAGGCTGTGGATCTTGGAGGAAGAGTTTTGTGAACTTAGTTTTGTAATTTTTCACCATCCTCATGGAGCATATGAATCATTGAGATGATTTGTATATTGATGTTGTGACGTAATTGGTCATAATCTACCAATGACCTCCGTCAATTATCATACATATAACATGAATAATAATCTTTGTGCAAAAGACATATAAATAGGTATACTTAAAATTTCAATTGCATGCACATGACCAAAACCGGGTTATCGAGTTGGCCTTGTCTAGGTCAGCCACATAACTAGGTTGGCTTTATCTAGGTCTGTCACTATTGAGGCAAAACTAAAGCCATGAGAGATGCCACTAGAAACCAAATACATAAACCATAAGGCCAATCAGAAATATGCAAATATTCAATAACTTACACAGCGGATTCGTTTAAATAATAATGTCTCCAAAATAATCAAAAATACATAAAAGGTCAATCTATAAACTTCTATGTGAATTCAAGTTAGCCTTCCAATCTAGCAAGTTCATCCAACTCTACTCTTTCTCATTCGACGTGAATTCTTACTCGTCTAAATGTAAGAAAATAGCAATGAGTGAGCAGATAGTTAAGTAAGGTACAATAAGCAAAAATATGCATAAATATAGCTTCGAACGTAATCAAAAGGAATGGAATGAGAGCATTTTGCATACAGAAGTATAAAACATTGAATAAATACATTTTCATGATAATTGGTTTTCAAAACGAATTCAAATCCAAGACCAAATTTCCTTTAAAATTGGATATATTTTAGGCCTGCAACTACTTAGCCATCATATATCGAAAGTGGCCATATTTTAAGTCTGCAGCTACTCAACCATTATATCTCAGAAACGGTTATATTTTAGGCTTTCAACTACTCAGCCATCATATCTCAGAAATAATTACATTTAACGTCTGCAACCATTCAACCATCATATCTCAGAAACGACTACATTTAAGATTTGTAACTACTCAACCATTATATCTCAGAAATGGCTACATTTAATGTTTACAACTACTCGACCATCAAAACTATTTTTAAGTTTCAAATGACCAAAATTCTTAAAAAGCAAGCTTACTTTTACCAAATCTTGCTACAATACCGAACTCAGTGGACAGAATGAATTCTAACAAATTTTCAAGCATGAATCGTGAAACAAAATCCCATATGTAAAACATAACACATGCACTGAATATAAAATTTCTTTATAAAATTTTAAAAGTAATCATCATGATATGCATTATGTTGAAACCCAGCGAAGAAAAATATTAGAACAATAATGCTAGATTTTAGGCAAGAATTACCAACAATCAATGATAAAATATAGGGTACACTTATCTGATCTATGAATTTTCTTACTCAAGCCTAGCTTGGAATTTTTCCTCTCCTTCTCTTTCGTGATTCTCTCAAATTTCCTAACTTCTTTTCTTAACTCGTAACTCCAATATTTATAGGTAATAGAGCAGGTGGGAGTAGGTCACATACTTGGTTTTTCTTTTTCCACTAAATTTTCATTTCTAAAAGGTTAACGGAGTAGGTGGGAGTAAGGCATGGGCATGTACTGATTTTGATGATCGTCTTGCTAGTTCTCATTCTCACTCTCAGAGTCCTCGGTCTCTTTATGAGTCATCGATCTCCCAAGGAGTCCTTGGTCTTTTTCTAGGTCCTCGGACTCTTTCTAAATTCTTAATCTTTTTCTAATTTTTCAAACAATCTCGATCTCTTTCTAAGTAATCGGTTGTTATTATTCGTTTACAGACCGTGGTGTCATGGTCATTTTGATTATCTCCCTAATTTCGGTCAACTATTTTAATTCCGGTCAACTATTCTAATTTCGGTCAACTCTTTGATTGGTCAACAATTTAATCTGTTCGATCAATAAGCTAATTCTTTAAGCAGGTTAATCTGGTCAACTTTTTCTTAGCCTTCCATCTTACTACTTCGCCAATTACCATTTAAAGCCCATCCAACTACACGCCAAATCCGGTCAACTTTTTATTTCGGCCGACTATCTGCTATCTCAGTCAATTAATAACTTCATCGGCCATTATCATAATAACTTCTTCGGCCGTTTTCTGTTAAGGCCGATGAACAAGTCAATCCGGTCAACGATGCTAACCGGTCAACTTTTCGTTATTGTCATCTATCTACTCTAGTAATCTATCTTAACTATTCAACTTATCTTAGCTGGTCAACTATCCTAACCCGCCAACATGCTACCTAGGCTGATTTTCCCTTTAAGGCAGAGAGGCTAAGTCGTAGAAACTGATCTTTACAATTCTCCCTCACGTATAAAAATTTTGTTCCCAAAATTTGACGAACCTAAAAATTTATAACCGGAAAAAAATCCTCTTAGACTCTTTCTTCATGTTCCTATACCACATTTTGATCACATGACTTATTCTAAAAAACCTTAACCAAAAGAATCACCCAAATTTCGAATATCTCATGTTTCATATCCAAACCTTGGTTAGAACCTTATTACAAGACAAATTCTCAATTAACAACGGCTTAGTTCGCATCACATACTGATTTCCTTAATCATCGATATAGGGGAGATGACAATCCATAAAATCTGAAGGCAACCCAGATTATATTGGTTATTTCTTCGACTTAATTCAAAACTTCTAATGAACTCCTACTTTAGTTCATCTTAAGCTTCAAAATTATCGTCCACTTGGATTCTCAATCTTATTCTAAGATCCCTGGGCCATGGGCCTATATGCTATCACTGCACTATTCTAATTGATCATTTATTTGCATGCTAAAATTAACTTACAAGTCACATCCATTGGTTCATATTAGATACTTAGGTCTCATAGTTACAATAGACCCAAGAAAATCCCAAGGTTGTCAATATTAGTAAGACAAAATCCATAATCCTAAAATTACAACTAGCATAAGAAACATAACTGAAGTGATTATGTGATAATTTCAGCATGGCCACAATTTGCCACCTAGGTCATGAAACCTAACTGCACCGCAACCTTATGATCTCATAGACATACTAATGAGCCCATCTATTTGACTAGCAAGCATTATCCAAATTTTGAATAAATGGGTAGTCCTCGAAAGCTTGTCCCCAATTATTCAAACACTCACAATTCCTGTCATTTGAACAATCTCAAGCAAAATCTCAAGGACTTATCTTCTAATAATTTTATATTTTCAAAACTTCCAATATGATTTTGACACCACAGTCCACATTTCTTATAAAACGTCAACAACACTATAGATCCAAAGATTCATATTTATCATATTATCAGTGATAATGTTCATCATCCTTAAAAAGCACCGAGATTCATCTTCACAATTCTTAGACAGGTTATTCATTTATACTAATGCATGATCATATCCTTCTTATGACATATTACTCAGGCTTTTAGGGTCAGCTAGACAATAACTATACTTATAAACAAAACCTATAAACCCTCAAAGTAACGACTCTAATGACTTACTTCAAATCACGGTTGGAGTAATTTCAATCATGGATGTTTCCCCCACTTAATTAAAAGGGCAACTGTCCACAATTGATGGCACTATGGATACAAATCCATCTTAGGAAAGATTAGCCCTACCCGAATGCGCCATCACTCAATACCCGATAATACCATATTTAAGCAATCGAAGGTGTTAGAGACATTTGTCTTATTGGCATATTCCGTGACCATCTGTATTATTTTATTGATGTCGGGTTGTGGGTTGTCGGTTTAAAATTCATTAAAATTCATTGGCCCGCCCTCCACGCGCTCGAGCACCGTCCAAGGACCGCCCGCTCGCCTGGTGCCCGCTTTCCGCTCGAGCACATAATCCAGAATGGGGGCCGCTCGATGATCGCCCACTAGCCGCTCGAGCCAATAAACCAGAACATGGGCCGCTCGCTACTCGCTCCATGGCCGCTCGAGCGCCCGCAGGGTTTCTGCCAAAACCCTACAGCCGCTCGCCGCGCACTCGAGCCCCGCTCGAGCGGCAGCCCAACGGGCAGATTTTTGAACGCGATTTTTGGCTCCAATATAAATATGGGACTTATGTTTTGAACCCTAAGACTTTTGGAAATCTGATGTGCGTGCCTCCTTGAGAAGAAAACCCTCTCATGCTTCAATATACTTGCACATCTTGAGAAAACTAATCTCTACAATATTGCTCTACAAGTTCAACATAGTTTTCTCACCCACCTTCTTTAGTCATTGAAAGTTTGCCTTCTACCATTGTTGAAGACTTTGGTTCGTGAAGAAGGAGACTCGTTCGTGATTGGAAATTCAAGTGGTTCGAGGAAAGATTGACGTGAAGACCGGAAGGAGTCCGGTTCCGTTGCATGGGCAAATCAAGGAGTTCCTTGGTAGGGATCACGTGTCGGGAGTAAGTCGGCTAGGATAGCGCGTCGTTACCACCGGGCTGTAAGTTGATTTTCATAGTGCATTGCTTCCCGGCCGTTGAAGCCCGGAGTGTTTTTCTCGATACCGGTGGTATCGAGTTTTCACTTCGTCACAAAAAATTGAGTCTTTATCTTTATCACTCTTAATTATTGCTTGTGATTGTTTATATTGTGCATGATTGCTAGTCTCGTATGCATCTAGTGTTAAATATCTTTTACGTGTATTAGATATTTAATATTTATTGTTGCTTCCGCTATTTATTTAATGGGGTCGAAACACGTTAGCACGAAACGTGCTTTTTCAATTGGTATCAGAGACTCACCCCGATCCGCGACCCCCGATCTAGATGTATACTAGTGGATCGCTTTCCGTTCCTCCCTTCTTTGATGGGAGTAACTATGCCTATTGGAAGGTCCGGATGAGAGCCTTCCTTAAATCATTAGATGAACGAGTTTGGGTTAGTACCCAAATTGGGTGGACGCCACCCACAAGTTCCGTCGATAACCAACCAAAAGCTGTGACATTGTGGACTAAAGAGGAACTTGATGCATGCAACTGGAATAGTAAGGGGTTACATGCTATTTTTATGGCTGTATCTCCCGATGAATTTAAACGTATTTCAATGTGTGAGACTTCTAAGGATGCGTGGGACATTTTAGAAATTACTCATGAAGGCACGAAGCTTGTTAAAAATTCAAAATTGCAAATGCTCACCACTAGATTTGAAGAAATAAAAATGAAAGATGATGAGACCTTTGATGAGTTCTATGCTCAATTGAATGATATTGTGAACTCTACATTTAATTTAGGAGAACGAATTCCTGAGAATAAAATTGTTAGAAAAGTTCTTAGGTCCCTTCCAGAACGATTTAGACCTAAGGTCACGGCTATCGAAGAAAGCAAGGACCTTGATAAAATGAAGATTGAAGAACTAGTAGGATCCCTACAAACTTATGAGCACACCTTGCCACAGTCAAGGAAAAACAAATCACTTGCTCTAAAATCAAGTAGGGAAGAGCGAAATCGGGATTCCGATGTAGAATCGTGTAGTGATGATGAATTTTCCCTATTTGTCAAGAATTTTAAAAAGTTTTTAAAGACAAATAAATCTTCATCGAACAAATCTGATGACAAACGTTCACCTAAATTTGAAAGGAAAAACCGTCGTGAACTTAAGGATTCCAAATCAAAAACGACTCAAGACGTTCAATGCCATGAATGTAAAGGCTTTGGTCACTATCGGGCTGAATGTCCAAACTTTAAACGCCAACAAGGTCAAGCCTTTAAAGCTAATGTGACCTTAAGTGATGACGAAGAAGAAGAGGGTGAAAATTGTTCTGAAAATGGCCCTGTCAAATACATGGCATTTATGACCTCAATATGTAACAATTCTGTAGAGAATAGTAATCAATCTGATGATTCTGAGGTAGAATCAGAAGCTGAATTTGACGGCCTTCAAGAGGCTTATGATAAATTATTTAGGGAATGTTTGAAAGTTAAGAAATTAAATAGAACCCTAAATAATCGGATCATTGATTTGGAAAAAGAAAAAATATCTCTACAATCCAAGGTTGATACTGAACGCCAAGAAATTGAGAATTTGAAAATCTCATCTTCTAAACAAATCACGACCTTGGAATCTGAACTGGAAGCCACAAGAAAAGATTTAAAACAATTCTTAAATGGGTCAGCTAAACTTGATCATATGCTTGGGTTGGGTAAAAGTGGAGAAAATAAACATGGGTTGGGATATGATGAAAATATGTTCCGAAATGTCGTGAAACCCAAAACAATCTTTATTCCCTCCGCGAAAATGCCACACCAACACGCTAACACATCAAAAGTCACTAAGCAACCGGCTCGTCGTGTGGCTCCTAAATTTGTCCCAACTCATTTGCAAAATTTACCTAATAAAAGGGGATGAACAAATCATCTGAATCGGTCAAGTCTTCTATCATCATAAATCAAAGATCTATGGACCGTTCCACCGTTCCTAAGTTTGTACCTACCACCGTCATGCGTGTGGTAAAGTTGGCCACATTCGTCCTCGATGCTACACTCGTGAATTCTTTGTACAACGAAAGAAATGGCCAAGAGTGAATAAACTCCTTGATCATATTCAAAAACTAAATGAACGAGTACAAAGATTAAACCAAAAAGTAAATTCGGGAGAAGCATTTGGGTTAAGAAAAGTGAGCTAAATTTTGCTACGATAAATTCTGGTTGAATGGCTCATTTACTGTTCTAAAGAAGAGAAAAAAAAAATTAAATCAAAAAAAAAGGGGGAAAAGGCACGGATTTCTCCGTCGCTGCCTTTCGCTCGGCGGCGCCTTTGCCTTTATCATCGAGCGACGCAATGAGCGCCCGGACACGCACACAACACAAACCCTCTTCCAAATTCGTTGCTCCTGCCTTTCCTCTTGTGACGGCCACTTCTCTACCTCTTCCTCATCACCAGATCGACTAGATCCACGCTCCTTCTTCACCGATTTCGGGCGTTTCTCACGGTAATTTCCTCCACCTCCTTCTCGATTTCGTTTTCGGTGACCGCCACCGTTCTTGGTGGTGTCGGCTGCGAAATTTGCCTCCTTTATGGGTGGCTGTCGTCACGGATCTCGTTTTGCCTCCTCCTCCCTTCAAATCCACCGGTTTTTGCGTGGATTTGGTACGTTGTCCCTGGATCCGTGAGTCCTCGCCGCCGTTCATGGCGGATCTGTTGTTTGATCTCTCGTCTCTGGCCTAGCCCCGTGTGGGTGCTCCTCCGTGCTGTCCAAATCGGCCGGTGACGTGGGTACCGGAGGCGGTGCTCCGGTGGCCACTGGTGTGCGTTTTCCCTTCTCGCCGCCGTCGCCGTGAACTGCAACCGCTTGTTTGTGAAGCACTTGTTCCCTTGGTTGTCTCGCGATCACGTGCCCCACACCTCCCTCATCCATTAATAAATAAATAAATATATATATTTCAATATGTATATTTATTTGTTTATTTATATATATATATTATTTCCACCTTTCATCGTTACATTGTGGTGTTCAATTTTTTTCCAGATGTCGGCTCCTCGTAAATCTATGTCACGCAAGTCGAGTGGCAAACGCACTCGCCCGAGTGGACCTTCAGCTCCTGATCGCTTTATTAGTCCCGAGGCAGAGTCTCTTTTTCAAACCCGCATGTCTAGCGGCAACTCTCTCCTGAACGGGAAGTCCGCCTTGACTCTGTCGACCCTTCCATTTCGTCTCTTTTCATTGACCGTGGTTGGGCGTCGGTCATCACAGGTTTGATTGCTCCGTCGCTCATCCTTGTTCAAGAATTTTATTCCAATATTCATGCGATCACTGCTCGTTCCTTTTCTACTTTCGTGCGCGGGCACAATTGCACATTACGGTGATATCATTGCCCGCATTTTTGATCTCCCTCGGGTGCTCAATCCCACCTATCCTTACTCTTCGACGCAATCCCGGCCTACGTTTAATGAGATTGCCTCCTTCCTTCATGGTGCCCCTCTCGAGTGGAATGGCAAAGCATTCCCGACCTTCTACCTCTCCTCTCGGCGCCTGGTCGTGAGCCGTATCGTACTCACGAACCTGTTCCCGGCTTCCCACTTCTCCTCTCTTTCCGAGGGGAAGGCATTATTCCTATATGCTTTCTTTGAGTGGTCACCTATTGACTTACCCTCCCATTTTGTTACTCATATTATTGCAAACTTCTCCTACTGGCACGAGGCAAATCTACCTTTTGGGTGCCTCATTCGGCGACTCCTTCTTTGGGCTTGGACACCCCTTCGCGGACTATCCTCGCCTACCGCTCAAAAGCCCCATCACCTCCACCACTTTTGCCCAGTCGGTCTCATGCCCGTCGCTTTGCTATCGACCACGAGGAGTCAGCTCGATGAGCCTCTCCCTCCCGTGCCTCCTCCTCGCCCGGACGAAGGCCCCTCCGCTCGCTTCATCATTTCCTGACCCGTCGGCTCTGGTCCATCCACTTCACATCGGCATTCCACCTCCTCCTCAGCCGCTCGATGGGTCCGATCTCTCGTCTTCCGACCGTTTTGAGCGTCTCGTATTCTTCCCAACTATTTGCTCGTTTTGATCGTTTGGGTGCGCAGATTGGACACTCAGCGGCTGCGTCTCAAGCTAGTTTTGATCGTTTGGATGCGCAGATTGGACACTCAGTTGCGTCTCAAGCTCGTTTTGATCGTTTGGATGCGCGGTTGGACACTCAGGAAGCTGCGTATCAACGCTGGCGGCGACATTATGGCACTCCACCTCCCGGCGATTCTGAGTGATCCCCTCTCTTTGGCCCTTCGTGACAAAAAGGGGGAGATTGGGGTTTCTTTTTGGCGCATGCTGATAGGGGGAGCTTGGGCGAGATGTACTTCGTTTGTTAGGGGGAGTTCGATTTGATATACTTCTTTTTGTTAGGGGGAGTTTTGCTATTTATGTTCTTTGTAGACATGCTATTCATGTATTTGTTATTGATGCTATCTATTGACTTTCTATGCACGTATCTACTCTCTCTATTGCTTTTAGTACTGCATGATGTATTTATTATTGCCTATATTTTTTGTTGTTGGTACTAACCTTGCTTGACCAGAAACCGAAGTGTCACAGCGATCAGCGGTGTTTTCATCACATCGCCTCAGCTTCTCTCGTTTAGCTACTTCATTTTTATGTATCTCTTTTTGAATAACTAGGCGTAGATTTTCATGTACACGGGCTCTATCTCGGTGGTGTCCGAACCTTGATTCACTTGTGTTTATTTATTTTTGAGTTTTGTCACGGAATTGCCAAAGGGGAGATTGTTAGAGACATTTGTCTTATTGGCATATTCCGTGACCATCTGTATTATTTTATTGATGTCGGGTTGTGGGTTGTCGGTTTAAAATTCATTAAAATTCATTGGCCGCCCTCCACGCTCGAGCACCGTCCCAAGGACGCCCGCTCGCCCCGGTGCCCGCTTCCGCTCGAGCACATAATCCAGAATGGGGGCCGCTCGATGCTCGCTCACTAGCCGCTCGAGCCAATAAACCAGAACATAGGCCGCTCGCTACTCGCCCCATGGCCGCTCGAGCGCCCGCAGGGTTTCTGCCAAAACCCTACGGCCGCTCGCCGCGCGCTCGAGCCCCGCTCGAGCGGCGGCCCAACGGGCAGATTTTTGAACGCGATTTTTGGCTCCAATATAAATATGGGACTTATGTTTTTGAACCCTAAGACTTCTGGAAATCTGATGTGCGTGCCTCCTTGAGAAGAAAACCCTCTCATGCTTCAATATACTTGCACATCTTGAGAAAACTAATCTCTACAATATTGCTCTACAAGTTCAACATAGTTTTCTCACCCACCTTCTTTAGTCATTGAAAGTTTGCCTTCTACCATTGTTGAAGACTTTGGTTCGTGAAGAAGGAGACTCGTTCGTGATTGGCAATTCAAGTGGATCGAGGGAAGATTGACGTGAAGACCGGAAGGAGTCCGGTTCCGTTGCCGCGGGCAAATCCAAGGAGTTCCTTGGTAGGGATCACGTGTCGGGAGTAAGTCGGCTAGGATAGCCGCGTCGTTACCACCCCGGGCTGTAAGTTGATTTTCATAGTGCATTGCTTCCCTGGCCGTTGAAGCCCGGAGTGTTTTTCTCGATACCGGTGGTATCGAGTTTTCACTTCGTCACCAAAAATTGAGTCTTTATCTTTATCGCTCTTAATTATTGCTTGTGATTGTTTATATTGTGCATGATTGCTAGTCTCGTATGCATCTAGTGTTAAATATCTTTTACGTGTATTAGATATTTAATATTTATTGTTGCTTCCGCTATTTATTTAACGGGGTCGAAACACGTTAGCACGAAACGTGCTTTTTCAGAAGGAATTTCACACCCGGCATAACATTTTTCCTTATTCACACTTATATTTTCTCCTAATAGAGTGCACGGCTAACTACCCTTCACAAACAAAGACACAGTCCTCAAACAAAGTTCATACATCTTCCATATTTGTATAATGAGGTCATCATAATATTGTCTCAAATATGATCGAAAGATCCATCCCATAAATTTACAGAAAAACCAACGAACCTACAAACCCAAATGGCATTACTGAAACTTACATTGGCCGCATCCTTTTCCCGAATTCTGCCACAGCACAACTTCGAATTTTTGATTAAAAGAGCAATCACCTAATCTTCCTTCCAAAAATAATTTCAAATATTCTCATGACCAAAACTCCACTGATGACTTCCAGATGTAGTCTCTTATACTCCATAGATTTTGGTGTAAATTCTTATTAAACGATTTACAAACAAGACAATACTACTTTCTTGATACCTCAATCCATACAGACTCATTGTCAAATTTAGATCAAAGTTCGGCACCACAAATCAAACCAATTTAGCCCAACTAATCATATTTACGGACCCATAAGTTTTCGAATTCTGCCATCTTCCAGTCTTATTACCCATCAATTAATTCGGCATATTTGGATTAGAAGAAGGGGTTAACTATTATTTCATGCATTAAACCCTTGAGCTTTATATATTCTACACCTCGATCATTTTATCGACCACGGTCCATAAGTTACACCATAGTCCCTAATATCCATCTTGGACCTAAATTATACCATGGCCCTTACGGGGTTATTTACCTTAACATTCCATCTATTCGTAATCACCCTTATTCTACTTCCACCTAGATTAAACCTAAACTTCCGCTTTAAAATCGATCAACCCTAAGGTATCTCTTTTCTCTGATTCCATCTGTGATAGAATGGGTCATAATCTACCAATTACTTAGTCAATTATCATACATATAACCTGAATAATAATCTTTGTACATAAGACATATAAATGGGTAGACTTAAAATTTTATTCGCATGCACAGGATCGAAACTGGTCGGTCATCAAGTCGGCCTCATCTAGGTCGGCCATATAACTAAGCTGACTTTATCTAGGTTTGTCGCCATTGAGGCGAAACTAAAGCCATGAGAGATGCCAATAGGAATCAAATACATAAACCATAATGCCAAGCGAAAGCATGCAAATATTCATTGACTTATACAGTGGATTCGTTTATACAACAATGTCACTGAAATAACCAAAAGTACATCACAGGTCAATCCATAAACTTCTACGCGATTCCAAGTCAGCCTTCTAGCCTAGCTAATCCGTCCGACTCTACTCTTTCTCGTTTGGCATGAATTCCTACTCATCGAAGGTAGGAAAGAATTAAGGTTTGAGTAGATAGCTAAGCAAGGTACAATAAGTGAAAACATGCATAAATATAGCATCAAATGAAATTAAAAGGAGTGGAATGAGAGCATTTTGCATATAGAACCATAAAACATGGAACAAACATATTTTCATGATAACTGGTTTCCAAAACGAATTCAAATCCAAGACCAAATCTCATTTAAAACTGACTACATTATAGGCCTGCAATTACTCAATCATCATATATCAGAAATAGCTATATTTTAGGCATGCAGTTATTCAACTATTATATATCAGAAACGGCTACATTTAAGGTCTGCAGTTACTCGACCATCATATCTCAGAAACGGTTACATTTAAGGTTTACAACTACTCGATCATTAAAATTGTTTTTAAACTTCAAATGACCGAAATTCTGAAAAAGCAAACTTACTTTTACAAACGGCGAATAAATATACAAACGGTGAGATCTTAAGTATGCAAAACTAGAAATTAAACATGCAAGATGACTTTTCTGTGCATTATAGCTTAGACTTTACCAAATCTTGCTGCAATACCAAACTCGATGAAGAAAAGGAATTCTAACAAATTTTCAAGCACGAACCATGAAATAAAATCTCATATGTAAAACATAACACATGCGCTGAATATGAAATTCTTATATAAAATATAAAAAGTAATTATCATGATATGCATTACGTTGAAACACGGCGAAGAAGAATATTAGAACAATAATGCCAAATTTTAGATGAGAATTAGCAACAGCTAAGGATAAAATATAGTGCACACTTGCTTGATCTATGATTTTCTTACTCACGCCTGGTCTAGAATTTTTCCTCTACTTCTTCTCCTTCATGCTTCTCTCATATTTTCTAACTTATTTTCCTAACCCCTAACTCTAGTATTTATAGGTAACGGGGTAGGTAGGAGTAGGTGGGAGTAGGTCACCTACTTGATACTTCTTTTCCAACTTAATTTTTTTTTTAAAAGGTCAACAGAGTATGTGGGAATAGAGTATGGGCCTATACTGATTCTGATGTCTATCTTACTAAGTATCATTCTCACTCTCTGTTTATGAGTCCTCAGTCTCCTAGGAGTCCTTAGTCTTTTTCTAGGTTCTCAGATTCTTTCTAAGTCCTTAGTCTTTTTTTAAATCCTCGAACTCTTTTTAATTTTCTAAACAACATCGATCTCTTTCTAAATCCTCGGTTGTTAATGTTCATTTACAGACCGTAGTTTTATAGTCATTTTGGTTATCAACCTACTTCCGATCAACTATTTTAATTTCAGTCAACTCTATGGCCGATTAACAATTCAATCTATCCAATCAACAAGCTAATTCTTTAAGCAGGTCAATCTAGTCAACTTTTTCTTAGCATTCCATCTTACTACTTTGATCGATTTCCATTAATGTCGATCAACTACATGCCGAATCCGGTCAACTTTCTACTTCAGCCGATTATTTGCTTTGTCGATCGATTAATAACTTCCTTGGTCATTATCATAATAACTTCTTCGGCCATTTTCCATTATGGCTGGTCAACAAGTTAATCCGATTAACGATGCTAACCGGTCAACTTTTCATTCTTGTCATCTATCTACTCCGATCATCTATCTTAACTAATCAGCATATCTTAGCCGGTCAACTATCCTAACCGGCCAACATGCTATCTTGGCTGATTTTTCCATTAAGGCAAAGCAGCTAAGTCCTAGAAACTTGACCCTTTTTTTTGTAAGTAAGTAAATTGTATTAAAATAAAAGAATTTATAAAAACTTATATTTTATCTCCGAGTATTTTGCCGACTTGGAGTTAAAATATAGACATTAGGGCATCCCTCGAGCAACACTTTCATATAAGGAACATAATTAAATAGACCAAACTTTGCATACAATGATGCACCAAAAATTAAACGAAACGTATGTAGAAGAAAATTAGGACTTCCACTAGAGAATCCCCTGAACTACAGGCGCGGAGTCTGGGGCATACCCCGAGCAATAGCTGGTCAACACAAGAACATTTTACTGTCAATTCTAAGATTGACTCAGCGAGTAACATTTCCAAAGACTTCCACTCGGAGTACCAAACCGAACATCAGCTACTCCAGGCATACTGACAATAGTGCACCAAATCGAACATTTACATACTAGTATAAACGCCATGCCAACACTTTGCAACTTTTTCAGACCAGGTATTCTAGTGCCTACCGATCCAGCCTGGCAGTTTCCAAACTGTCTGATTCCTAATCAAACCAGGATTTTTAGAAATACCAACCACTCCATGGGATCTAGAAGGGGACAGATGCTTCTAGTTTGCCAATATTATTGCAGCATACCAATCATTTGTAAACTAGTAAATTCCCCAAGCCGGCAGATTGTTATATTCCAATAGATACGCCAACCAAACAACTCGTTAGAGGTACCAAACCGGTAATATACCCCATACTGGGCAACCATACCGGGCATTTGCACCAGACTGGCTTCGGCAAAATATCCATACTGAAAAAAGATACCATACCAGGCAAGAAGCACAAACTGCCACTTTTTTTTTTGGAAAGCAAACTGGTAAAGTACAACCATACCGAGCAAAATACCTATACCAGGCATTTGCACCAAGCTGACTTCGGCAAAATACCCATACTGGAAGAAGACACCATATCGGGTAAGAAGCATAATCTGTCCACATTTTTTTTACAAGCAAACCGGCAATGTGCACCATACCTGCAAACCGGCAAACCAGACAGGTTTTTAAGGATGGTGATGTATGATGGTGATGATGATGTACCTGTAGTATAACTTCTACTATATTTAATGGATGTAAATGCCTCTGTAGGTTTTTACGGTTTATTTAGGTAACTAATGGTATTTTATCTGAGCCGACGTCATAATTTGAATTATGATGTTGGTGCCATGTATTTTGTTGTGGCTTTTGAATCCTGTGTTATGATGTTGTGGCTAACTTTATACTGTATAGGAATTTTGTACATGTTTGTATCAGTTTGACGACCATTTTACAGTCAAAATTCTGTCGGATTCCGGTTAGGAAAAAATATGGTCCGTCACACTAATTATACAAATATGTCCAATCTAATATTTACGAGAATTTTAATTAATAAAATAAAATACTAAAAATATTTTCACTGTCTACTAAATAAATTATGAAAATTTTATTTTAAAATTCCCGTAACTCTAACTCATCTAAGGTCCTCATAGTCTTTACTTACTTGAAAATTATTAACTTCATAAGATCCTATATTCATCAATATTTTCATAATTGAATGCCTTACTTGGTTAGGAGTCAATTAATCTGAGTCTTAAACACCAAGGTATTGTAATGTGAATGCTAATGGGTTCTGTGGTTCTGCCTGGGGAACCAACACAAAATAGTTGGCAGAGTTTCGTAGTGCACTCCTGGACATGGTGCTACTTACCAATTAGGCGACCAGTGCCCAGGTGTTGGGATTGTTGGTAGTAACTATCCCCACAACAGGAGATTGCCTACATTCTTTGGAGTGTGAGCTGCCTTATGAGAGATATCTTAGGTCAAAGGGTCCCAGGGTTTTCCAGATTACCTGATTCTATGCTTGCTGAGGACTGAACAAGCCACATTGAAAATGCATTTGATTTCATTAGAAGTAGGAGTGAGGATAAGACCCGCTTGACCATGAGCCACTTTGTTAGCAGGGCAGACCATTGGTGAAAAATAGTCGATTGCATGCTCAATACCACTGTAGAGGAGATTACTTGGAGGAGTTTGTGCGATGCTTTAATAACACATTCTTTCCATCTTATGTTCGGACCATGACAATAGATCGGTACAAAGCTCAACTTAGAGCTCTATTGCATTTTGCCCCTCATCTAGATGAGGAGTGGATGGTGTGATGTTTCCTAGAAAGACTGGTTGACACTATTCAGATTTAACTTATACGGTTTGACATTGTTTAGTATGGTGTCATGTTCAAATACGCCATGATGGTAGAGCAGACTTTGTTCAGGCGACGGCAGTTTCAGCAGACTACTCATGCATAGCCCAAAGGTGGATTCTAGTAGTTCACCCACAGCAGACAAGTAGATCTACGATAGACATTGATACTTTTAATGCCATAAGACTAGATATACTATTAGGAATTGCAAAGCTCTAGGACTGACGCAAGCCACTTTCTTGGCTTCATTCCAGCAGCACCATCGTCAGGACAGGCCAAATCATAATTGTGCTTCAATTGTGGCAAACCAAGACATCTCGCAAAGGACTACCATGCGCTTAAGAGTGCAGCCATAGCTCATCCTTGTCAACAAAGACTCCAGGTGCCAGGAGATGTTTGTGTGATTACCAAGCAGGAGGCTCGTGATTCCTCCACAGTGATGCCTGGTATCATTAGCATTTCTGATTATCCTGGCCATGCCTATTTTTGTTTCTATTATAACACATTCTTTTGTATCATCTCACTTGGCATTGCACTTGGTTGCTGTTCTAAGGCCCTTGGAGCTCTTGCAGATGGTGTCTACTACTATCAGTTAGATCGTGTAAATTGTTGTTGTTTATGTTGACTATGCTGCTCAAGTGGTTGATCATTATCTTCTTATAAACCTGATCCCTTTTGATATACTAGAGTTTAACGCCGTCCTTGGTTTGGGCTGGCTGGCAGCATGCTACGCTAGTATTTATTGTGCTAAAAGGATTGTAAATGCCTGAGCAACAGCCTTTCGAGTTTCAAGTGATGAGTACCGAGGGTACACTTTTGATGGTATTGGCATTGCATGCCAAACATTGGCTTTAGAGCGGTTAGAGAAGATTCCTATCCTTAGTGTTGATGTAAAGTACCAATTTTCAATATATGGTAATTAAGTATAATTAAATTAAAATAAGTGAATCGGGATCCAAAAATATGGACGAAATTTGATCGAGAGGCCCGAAGACCCATAATTGGGAGAATTGGGAACCGGTGTAATAAACCTCGAAATGTCAACTAGTTTATAAGATTCGGGCTTTAATTTATGGTAATTGTGATGTATTAAATTAAGATAATCGAAAACTAGGCTTAAAATATGAGGGAACCTTAAAGCCGAAGGCAGAACCAGGCAGCCACATGCTGGACGCTGCATCCAACAGGCTCGTGCCTGTCGGGCGTTCGAGCGCCTGGGGTTGGTGCCAATTCCAGGGGCTAGCACTCGTTGGAAGCTTGAGTGCTTGGGACGGGCATTGAATCCAGGGCCATGGGGCCCAAAGCGCGCTGGCTAAGTGCTCGAGTGTAGACCTGTTATGAAGCCGCATCGGGTTCTGTTTTTTGGCATTTCACGCGACTCCCAGGAGAAATGAGAGAGAGAAAGGGAGAAGAGAGAGAGAGGTGAGATCGAGGTTCCGAATCCGATTCTTGAGATCGAGCTAGTTGGAGAAATTGTAGATCCGGTCGAGATAAGTACATCAATACCCTCCTCTTTTGTTTTCTTACACTTTTATTTCGTTTTCATCGGGTATCCTTATTCCGATACCAAATTAAATTTATATTTCGTGTTACCCATGATATATGTATACTTATATGTTAATTTCATATCCAATTTCTTAGTTTTCGTCCTATTTTCACACTAAAATCCCAACCCCGCACCGGGACGTTTTTACTCACGAAGTTTTGGGGCTTTTACCTAATTTGAGTCTAGAAAATTATTACCCATAACTTACGCATGTAATTTATCTATTGGGTATCCGATTTGATAGTTTTATGTGAAATTTCATTTGCCGGAACCCCAACCAGCGCCCGGTCCACATTTAACGGGTTAATTTGAGTTTTATGTATGATTTAGTTTTAATTATGATTTACCCATATCTTGAATATGAATATTTATCGGTTTGGTGTCTGATTTTCAAGTTTTGATCTGTTTGGCGCATCCGGGAGCCCTAACCGGTGCGCTGGCACTGTTTACCCAAATTTAATTAGGGCTTTTACATGATTCTATCTTATTTAATTGGTATTTAATCATATGGAACTATATACTCAATTATATATTTCAAAAATTACGTTATGTGTATTTGTGAAGAAATTATCATCCGTAAGCTCAAAAGTTACATTTGGCCAATGTGGTAAGAATTCCTTAATTGTTTCAAAACATCATATCAAACATACATATGTTTAAAGTCACGTGAATATTTAAACCCTCAATTAAGTAAGATGTGTTAGAATACGGAGGGAATACCATAATTTGCTAAGTGTATGATCTATTCTCCCGGTGTGAGAACTATGTGAAAGAAATTTGGTGGACTTTTCTTCAATAAATAAGAAATCAAAAAACTTGGATCACGGATTTGTATTTCGAGGGTAGTATCCTTGGCATGCCATTAATATTACAGTGGAAGCTAAAGAATTCTCCTGACCCTGTATTGGAGTGGGTGATATCTTTGGCACGTCTTAGAATGCTACTGTAGAAGAACGAGGAATACTCCTGGGCCACGGGAGATACTCTGGTGGCATATTTAGCCTTCTATATTGACAAAAAATATACCATCTTACACGGGACGTTAAAGTTGACATTCGTTGTTACGCTTTAGAATGTGTGTATGCCTACGCATTCCTTTCCTCATTCTCCCGCATTATAGTTAGTACGGCCTATTAGTCCTGGTCCATAAAGATAAAGGAATTTATGCATATTATGGAACCCCAAGAAAAGAAACTTAAAATATAAAAAGTTATTTATATTCCATGAATACATTTACTCACGTTTCATATTATGCATCTTATATCATGCTCCAATCTCCTTTCATATCCCATTTGTTTATATTGTACTTCATCTTTGTTTATATTATAGTTGTTGAGCTTTTGGCTCACAATTATTGCTTCCTTTATTTTCAGATTCGCACGAGCTTATACTCGATAGGGTGGGATAGAAGATTAAAAGTTGGTTAGGCATGAAATCTTGGAAGATAGTATGAGGACTTGGTTTCTTTGGTCTTGTACCCGTACGTAGGGATTCGGGGGGCGTCCTTCTCCCCCTGGGAGAAGGACGGTCCTCCTCGCGTTCTGGGCCGTCGGATGCGAATCCGACTGCCCGCGCGTTTTGGAGGTAAGTTATAACGTGGGCCGTCCAATTTTAAAATTAATCGGACGGCCCACGCGCGTTTTCGCCGTTTTATAATCTCAGCCGTCCGATTTTAAAATTGATCGGACGGCTGAGATTAAATATCGCTATAATAAATCTTGTCCGTCCAATCCTCCAGATCCAACGGCCACGATTTGAGTGCACAGTAACCTAATATTTCAAATGACGAAAAACGACTGCCATTTTCGTGTTCTTCGTCTCCTCTCCTCTCCGATCTGAATGTTCATTTTGCTTTTCAAATCTCCTCTCCTCTCCTCTCCTCTCCAGCTTTTCAAACCATTCTCCACCCTAAATCGAGACCCATTCGTTGTTTAAGGAGGAGGTTGGTGTTAAGAAGAGGGGAAGGAGCCGTGGTGAAACCCTAGTGTGCTCGCTGCCGCCGTTGCCGCCCATCGCCGCAATTGTTCCTCGCCGTTGCCACTACTTGCATCGGAAATTCAGCTCAAAACCGCCGATTCGGTGTGCTCTGAGAAGAACGCCAGCGCTATTTCGTCGCTCGCCCCGTTCTACGATAACGTCCCATTTCTGCTTCCCGTCTCTCTCTCTCTCTCTCTCTCTCTATGTATGTATTCCGATTTGCGGTTCAAATTGCTTTCCTTGGGCTCATATTTTATGTGGTTTTCGTTTGAATAAGCAATTGAATGATTTCTTGTCCTTGGGCCAACATCGCGTCTGGAAATGCATCTTCAAGCTTGTCCTTAATTTTCTTCTTTTGTTCCATTTCCCGCCCGCCCGGCACGCCTCTCTTGCTCTGCTGTTCACCTGCGGTTCTTGATTATTAATTTTTCTTTGGAGCTTAAATTGCTGATTTACGTTTGGATGATTGTAAATTTCGCAAGCGGAGCGAAGAAAGGGGCTTCTTGGATCTCGTGTTGTGGAAGTGGGGATTTGGCGTTTCTTTTGTCTGAAAAGTTGGAATTGATGGCAAGGTGTATTGTCTCCTTTCCCATTTCCTATTCTTCGATAAATTCTCTCTGCTTGTCTCTAACAAGAATTAATTATATCCGAAGTTATAGTAGTTGAGTTAACAATGCGGCTCTCGAGATCTTGATGGTGCTTTAAATGAAGAATATTGTTGTTTCAATCACATTTTGCTTTACGGTCTTCGTGTAACAATATCCTTGCCATATTTAGTTGATCTTATTTCATCAATACTTTTTCTACCATTGCGGTTGTCATTTTAGAACAATTTTTGTTTTTTTGGGTGAGAAAGTAAGCAATGCAAGATGTAACTAACTTAATCGGAAGATTGACCTTGTAATGTTAAATGCGCGCAAAATCGAATAAGAACCCCCCGCCCCCAAATAAAAAAAAAAAAAAAAGACAAATGTGTAGCTAAACCCCATCGTCATGGCCTTATGTTAACTTTAGCCCAACTTTTGCTGGAGACAAAATTCCTTCTCCCGTGACCCTTGACAAAACATTGAAGCAGAATTTTCTTGCCCCTTTGCCTGATTTCAAGTCATACCGAAGTAGCTTGATGAGCCACTTTTCTTTGGATAAGATTGGAAGTCCTATGCTCAATGATACACTTAAGACTCGGATGATCGACCATGAAGTGCCTTCCAAGTCAATATGGCCTTAATATTTCCGTGAGGATAGCAAATAACTTTATAGGTGAAAGAGCTTGTTGTTGATTGGAGAGTTTTTGTAAGATAAGCAATAGGGTCCCCTTGTTGCATCAATATCGCACCTGTTCAACAACTAGTGGCATTTATTCCTAGAATGAAAACCCTCCTGAGTGTTGGGCGGTGTCAAACAGGAGCGATATACATGGATTGATTCAGTGGCTATGTTGCTTCTCGCCATTTAAAAGCCTTCTTCCTCGGTGGAGTTAGAGGTGCATCAATGATGCTGTTATTTTTTTTTTTTTATAAACTCCTCCTGTAGGACTATGTGAGTCTCAACACTCATCTCAATTTCTTCACTTACCGTAGGGGAGTAGGCCATTGTAGAAATGTTTATACTTTGGCCATAGATGCACCAATTTTAGATATCAAATGACCTAAATACTCCACTTGTTAGCACATTGCTCATTTTAGCAAACAAGGTATGTTCCATCAAGGTAGACAGGTGTTATGAAAGTGTGACAAATAAGTTGGTTGAAGTTGGGCTATGTACGAGAATGCAGCTTTTTTTTTTCCATCAGGTTTATCTCAGATAATATATATGGTTTCTTTTCCATCGGTATCATTTTAATGCAGTTCAATTTAGATTCATGCTTTGTTATCTTTGCTTATCTTCTTAACCTTTAATGTCCTTGTGTATGCCATATGGCAAATCGTCTTTCTTTAGGTGTTTTTTATGCAATGAGATGTCAGCACACTGGCTCACTTATATGCCGCTGTTTCATTACTTGCCACTTTTTTTTTTTGGTATTTCTGTAAGAATTTATTCTAGTTGAAAAACAATCACTATTGATTTATGATCTTCTTGAGATACCATTAAGTTAAAATCTGGAATCTTTTGTTTCTACCCAATGGGTGTTTCTCTATGGTGTTTGGTGATTATTGGTCAGCAAACACCTCATGGCATTTGACCCACATGGACAATTAGGTGATACTCGTGCGCCTCAATTAGTGTCAGCTGAAGATTTTGTTTTGCAACTTAATCATAAATGCATGATGGCTTCTAAGTTGTTCCTTAGGATTGTTGGGCATAGTTGTATTATAAATTTTTAGCTTCTGCGTTTTCTTACTATGAGAAAACCCCATGCTCTGTTATTGCATATTATTGTAAAATAGGAGGAAATTTGACATTCCCTTAAATTTTGATCTTTGAAGAGAATGAATCTTGTGGGAAAACTACATACGTACATTGTAAGGCTGGTCGGGGACGCAGCACAACTGTAGTTCTCTGTTACCTGGTACTCAGCTGCTGAAATTTTGTTTCCCGTTGTTTTGTTTTTCTTCTTAATATTTTCAGAGCTAATTCGAAGATTGTTTCTTTGTTTGGCAGGTGGAACACAAACATATGACTCATGATGCTGCTTATGAGTATGTCTGGTTCATAAGGCTGCTATTGCGAGAATTTCAGGCCTCTGGATTCGAAGCCATCTAGGCCAGAAAGCGTCAAGGAAGCTGCTCCCCAGCACCATGGGACCTGATCAGATGGTGGACATCAGCATCCAGGGCTATTAGGAATCATTAACAAACACTACTTTGAGGGAGCATATAATATGAAGTAGAACTCACAAGCGACCATTAGTGAATATTGATTCTCGCTGTCTGCTTACTGATTCATAGAATATATGTATGCGATTACTAGAAGGATCAAAGTTGCTAAAAATGCTTATTTAAATCTAGACATGTATAAATACACGTATATACTTAATGCAGTCCTAAAGTGTGAAAGATTGGCTAGCATTTGCAAGAAAAAAAAGGCTTGGAAATCTAAATATGGGAATTTCGTAATATCATATTTAAATTTATGGTTAAAGTTGATTCCTATTTTTATATTTGAATATATTTGATATATGGATAAAATCTGTCTAAAATATACAATAATATATTATAGTTATCTTTCGGGTATGTCTTTATTGTCCAAAATACACGTGTACAAAAATTGATTAAATGTTACTTAGTTTGATTGACTCGGTAAAAAATTTAATTTTGACATAAAATCTCATTTAACCTTGATATTTCATTAACTTAGTCAATTATTATTAAAATTTATAATTTAGAATCCATACCTTATAAAAACATCCTTACTTATGCACAAGTCTTAATCTCATGTTCTCACAATCTTCATTTATGAAAAAGAGATACATATAAATCCTCTAAGCTTGTTAGATTTTATTTTGATTCTCCCACTTAGAACAATTCATTTAGCAAAATGCTTTGGCCAATTTACCAAAATAGGATGAAGCTCTTCATAGGGACCTGCCCATATATTATCTGGAATTTATTATAAAACCACAAATATTAAACTATATTATTTTTTTAATAATTAAAATCTACCATTATAATATAAAAAGATAAAACTAAAACTAAAACAATATGTCAAGATATTATTCTCTATTATCAATAAATTTTAAAATTATTGAAACGACTAGAAAGCCTAATATTTAAAATAATTATAAAAAAAATTTACCGTTCTAAAATAAAGACAATAAATAAAGCATAAATACCACCTCTATAAAATTGAGAAACTTGATTGCCATCACAAAGCTACTCTACATGTGGAGTATGAATATTATTTCCCTTATAAGAGATAGGTCAATTAACAGTTATAAATGATGGCGGTTGTAAGTTTCAGAAGTTTCTACGATATATTCTTTGTTTTTCCCTTCCAATGGAAAGGTTTAGGGTTTATGGCCCTGCACAACAGTTACAAAGTACTCAATCATATATACGGATTTACTACTTCTATAAATACATCCAAAACAATGGGTTAATTACCGATATTTCAATAACACCGCAATAAAAAAACATCTTTTAGGCAAACAATTTTGCTTTTTCATACACATGAATATTAGATATCGATCTGTTGAGGGTAAGGATGACGAGATCAGAGGAAGCGAGGTTTCATCTTTCAAAGGATTTCCCATTCAATTTCATACTCGTCCTTCATTTTTCCCATTTCCATATCTCGGGTATCGTGTTGATTCTCGGTACTTGAGGTCGATGGGCATGGATTAGCACCATGCTCACTGATGATGCTCTGCTCCTGGCTTTCGAATGCAAGCTTCCATAATTTATTTATGTCCACCCCGTATTGGCTGCTGTCGTAGTCAGCACTTCTATGCACCCTGCCATGGCTAGGTGCCTCCTTCATGAAAAGATCTTTGATTGAAAGGGTTCCTTCCAATGCTTGGACTACCTGGTTGAAGCAAGCCACGAAAAAAAGGTGCTAGTTTATATCATTTCCAATTCGAGAATCAATTTTAGGCAACATAAAAACAAAACATCTTAACCAAATCGATCCTTTTGCATATATATAACACAGAAATTAAAAAAAAAAAAAGGCAATAGAAAAAGGCTGTATATTTGTACTGGATAACTTGAATGCAAGTAAACATTTTTCTCATGGGAAACGATGCTTTGATGCTAGAAGCAGGTGGATATATTGGATGCTACATTAATTTATTGACTTCAGATACCATGTAGAAGCATTCTTACTTACTAATCGTTTTCTGCAATAGCTGGGCAATTAAATCGTTCACCCCAACTGCCCACAGTTGGCCCCCCTTTGCTGTTGCCCTCTCTATATAAAGAGTTGTCCCCAAGCCCTCTTTGTTTGTGACGTGCACCGATCATCAAGCAGTTCTTGGTAATATCTATATATATAGTGCAAGGTGCTTAAATGTAATATAAAAGAAAGGTTCCAGTAGAGCAAACCAGAGCCATTAATCACAATTTGAGTGCGTATGGGTTCCAGTTCAACTGTAGTTGGTTAATTTATCATATCTTGCAAAGCCTCATCTCAGAGAAAACTCCCGCATGAAGCTACAGTAATGCTCATTAAACAATCCAAGAAAATTTTCAAATGCAAAAACATAAGCATAGCAACTTAATCAAGCTAAAGAAACTTCAATTCCGAGAATACCGTCTCCACTACAATGGCTGCACTGAAATAGCGTAACCGACATAGACCAACCAGCAAAAAGGAAGGGACATCGAATGCCGAGCGAGTCCATGTCACTAGATCCAAGTACCGAAGAATTCGGTCCAAGATCTATGAAACCACTTAATAAAATGCCTCCTCATTCCACCCCGTGGTTTATGCTTATTTTCATGTCCCTCAAAACTGGCATTTACGGACTTGTTTCCATCTTCAATTGAAGAACGATCATTTGAAGTCCTAAACAATGGATCGAACAAAAACAAAATGAAACACAAAAACAAAGACAGAATGGGGCATGCAACACAACATCATGTGCTAGCAAGAAATAATAAAGATTTACCTTCTTTGAATTACATTTGCTTGATTCTCAAGACCATGTCCATTGCCTTTTTCTGATGCTCCCTTGTCTGTGAATGCAGGTCCAAACCTTCCATGGTCTCACGGTCAACTCTGCAAATACGGCACATAAATGGTAAAGTGGCAGCCTCAGATACATAAATGATGAACTTCTACAGCCTCAGATTTACGCCAACCCGATGCCTCAACCAACTCATGCTGCATCATCTTAAATATAGTTGGCGTATATAACTTTGTCAACTGTCTCATCAATGGAGATTTCGTCAAGATCAAGTTTGGCAACTTTTGCCTAGATTCATAATCTGCAAATAATTCCTTTTCACGCTTCTTCTTCACAACTCTTTCAAAATGATGAAAAAATTCTTTCAAATTAATATTATATTTCAAATGGGTTTTTAAATCGTTGTTCAGGCTTTCAGAGAGTTGTGTGCTTCTAATACTCAGTGAAAAGGTTTTCCTCATATAGCAATATGCCCATTGATGACGTCGCACATATATCCCGTCCAGCCACGTGCGGGCATGAGACTCTCCTTCATTAGACATCATACAAGCCCACACATTTTCAAACTCGAACTCATCAATTATAGAAAACATGCACGATTTGAATATATCTAACAAATCTGACCGGAAAGCTAGATGTTTAGTAGCATTTTGCATAATATGCCATGTACACAACTCATGACAGGTACTACTCATCACCAGCCTAAGAGCTTTAGCCATAGCGGCATCTTGATCAGTGAAGATGGTGATCGGAGCCTTGCCACCATGACAACGTAGGAACGTCTCAAATAACCATGCAAAAGAATCGGCTGTCTCATCATATAATAACGAAGCACCAAACACCACCATCTGCCTATGGTGGTTAAACCCACTAAAAGTACCAAAGGGCCTCAAACCCTTATTCGTCCCGTAAGTGGTATCAAATGTGACTACATCTCCAAAATATTGGTAGTCTAATATCATCTCCGCATCAGCCCAAAAAAATATTAATAATATAGTCATCCAAATCAAGCTGCAACTCATAGAAAAATTCAGAATTTTTCATTTTTTGTTTCTGAAAGTACATTAGAATAGCTCCTGCCTCACCATGTTGCATCTGCCGCTGTCGCCGGGCACGAAGGTATGACTTTTGGTCTTCTGCTGTATAGCCAACCAACCCACTACCACCCGCCTCTATTACCGTGAGCTCAAATGTCTCACTTGGCCTTAATCCAGCATCATGAGCCATCTCAATAAGTTGTCCTTGTGCGGCCGATACTTCCCTTTGTGATCTCAAAAAATGTCTTGTTTGAGGTGGTTCAAGTTCATGATTGTGTTCCGACGCGAATGTTTTAATAACGACTTTCATTTTCTCTCTAATAAGCACCACCTCTAGCATCGCCTCACATCCACATCGAGTCTCCCACCTCTCTAGTGTATTTTTCCCACTATTTTTATTTACTTTTTTCTTGCCTTCTTTTGCACAAGTGAACTTTCTATAAATTTTAATATCATCAATCTTTGACTTTCTAATAGAATTTTTCCGTACAGCGAAACTCATTATTTTTCCATAATTCTTCCAAAATTCCCATGCATCATCCATACTGTCAAACTCCATGCCAACTAATGGTATGTAATTATCCATGATCTGTAAAATTCAGTTTTTAAACATTCAACAACAACAGTAAGATGAGACAACACAGAACGTCTAATGAGAACAATTAGAAAAACAAATAAAATAAAAACAATTCATGAAGAGTTAATTGAAATGCATCGCATACATAACCATGATTTGGCATTCTTTTTTCCGAAATTTTTAACTATAATTAAAATTTTATAATTTTTTTTTCTAATTCAAATGGTCTTTAATTTTTTACTCACACGTACTTTTACTGACACCGACACACACTTCTTCTCACACACCAACACACACACACTTCTTCTCACACACCAACACACACACACACACACACTTCTTCTCACACACCAACACACACACACACACACACACTTCTTCTCACACACCAACACACACACACACACACACACACACACACACACACTTCTTCTCACACACCCACACACAGCAACACACCCCCACACACAAGCCACACACGGCTACATGCCCTCACACACTATACACACACGGTCACACACCAACACGCACACTTCTTCTCACACACCCACACACAGCAACACACCCCCACACACAAGCCACACACTATACACACACGATTACACACCCTGCCTCACACACTACCACAGCAGCAAATATCCTCCTGCACACACTCCCGCACACACAAAGAAAGACACACACACTCACTGCCAACACACCCACACACATACACAGAGCACACACATACACAGGGCACACCCGTTCACAACCACCACCAACACACCTACTGGCGACAGATACGCACGCCGCTATCCACGTTCTGCGCCACACACACACATAGCAAAGATTTCTTTCTTTATATATATGTATGTATACGTATAGGTATACATATATACACACACCGTACACAATCAATATATATATATATATATACCCACAAAATTGTACCCATACCACATCTCGTATGCACACAACAAATTAATTCCAAATTTTACAAATCCTTCATTAACAAATTTTCTGCCATACAGAGCACGAAGCTATTTTTTTCGGATTTTTGATTTTCCCTTTTTTTTACACAAGTTTACATGAATCACACTGGCAATTTGAGGAGAAATAAAGACATACCATGAAAGAGTGAGAATCAAATCAGCCGGGTTGCCGTGTTCGTAACACAAAACCGGAAAGCCGAAAACAAAACCTTCGATTTACGCGTTCATGTTCAAAATATCACAAAACCAGATTTCTAGGGTTTTCGATCAATCTACGAAGAGAATGAAGAGAAAACTTATAATAAAATGTATTGAATCATGGAGTGGAGGAGAAGAGAGAGTCGAGAGCGAGATGAGAGAGTGGCGTTTCTCGATTCAAATTAGGCTACTGAAAATGGCGGTCGTTTATTGTTTCGATTCAAAATATTAGGTTAGACGAGAGAGTCGAGAGCAGATGAGAGAGTGGAGAGAAAGAGGGGAGAGCGAGATGAAGCTTCGAGAGAAAGACGGCGTTTCTCGATTCGAAAGAGCAGAAGAGAAAGTGAAAATGGCGGTCGTTTTTTTGTTTTAGTTCAAAATATTAGGGTTACTGTTCACGAAATTTTGGGCCGTCAGATTTGGAGGGTTGGACGGACAAGATTTATTATAGCGATATTTAATCTCAACCGTCCGATCAATTTTAAAATCGGACGGCTGAGATTATAAAACGGCGAACGGGCCGTCCGATCAATTTTAAAATCGGACGCCCACGTTATAACTTACCTCCAAACGCGGGCCGTCGGATTCGCATCCGACGGCCCAGAACGAGAGGACCGTCCTTCTCCCGGGGGGAGAAGGACGCCCCCCCGAATCCCTTACGTAGTACTTTTGTGTACTTTGCGAAAGAATTGATAATTAATGTAGTTGTATATGTATTATCACGAATTATGACTAAACAATTCAATTAAATAATTAAATATACTTTAATTATTATACTTATAATTTTCAAACCTGGATGTGACAACCAATATACAGATTTAATACAATTAAATCTACACAATACCTTATCAGATCATATAAATTTGACCTGCTATTCAAATAGTCATAAGGGGATAATCAAATAAAGACAACAGCTCATCCACATGACAAATTGACCCAACAAATTCTCAATATACAAAATCGTGATGTGCACTTGACCGACTACAAAAAAACTAAAACAAAATCAAGCAAAATCTATTCATAACCTGGTACATGGTCGATAACATCCCAGTTGAAAATATGACACTCACCAGAGGTATACAATGCTGCGTTGAAAACTCTTCCTGCTCCTACAATGAAGTTGAGCATCTACTTTGAATGGATATAAAAATAGAAGATATGAGTTTAACGCTCAGCAAATATTACAAATAAATAAATGAGTCCAAAGAATCAGATGGATGGTCACATAGATAAGTCCAAATCACGATAAAAATAAATCCAATAAAAATTCAAGATCAAAATTCAATGATAATCTCGTATTTAAATCAAATATTCAAGTTCAAAACAAATGTCCAATCATAAAATAATCCTCATCGGGATGTGTGTATATAAATAATTATATAAACAAAATAGAAATAATTCGAACCAATTCTAATAGGCAAATAGCCAATTCCAAAGTCCAGTCCAAGTCTAAGTCTAAGTCCGAGTTTAAATCTAAGGCCCGATCAGCTTGTGATTTTGGATAGAACTTAATAGTCAGATGATCCAATAGTATTTGTAGAAGTCGAAGTAGCACCGCAATAGATAGTTCAAGGGTCCGAATCAAAATATATAGTCAAAATCATTTGTACGAAACATATCAATGTCCAATTGTAGGCAAAAATTAGAAAATCTTAAATCCAAGTCCAAAAATTCATATCCAAATCAAATTCCAATATCAATCAATGTTGAAATAAAAATCATGCGACAAATTTGATTTTCGATTATTTAAAGAGTAGCTTGAGGAAGGGCTATGCATAATCCTGATAACCTTAGGTTAAATCAAATGTAAATTAGACAAGTATGTATGGCCACCCATGTACTCTGTACCAATTGGTAAGATTGCTCACTATTATTTACCTCCCACGACTTTGGATACAATTCTTAAAGTTGTCAGATATATTAGAATGTCCGAATATATTATAAGGTCCAATCAAATTATCCAAATAGGAAGGGTTACTACTCCAAACCTTTCCTACTGGCGGAAAAAAATTTTCAAATAATAAATATCTTTCCGTTGGGAGCTAACCAAAATATCCAAATTCAAATGTAGTAACCATGACCCGATATATGCATGTGACTACACGGCCTATATAAAGTTTCATACTCATATTCATACAATTATACTAATATAAAAATATACAATATCTAATAAATTTTACAGGCTTCCAGAAAAATAATAAACCCTCTAAAATTATTAGACCCAGTCTAAAAATATCCAAATTACACAAAGAATCATATATGCATGCCTAGATTAAACAGATTGGGTATATAAAAATATATGCATGTTAGTAAAAATTCTAAATAGTATTTAAAATATATTAGATATTAAATTAGACCAAAGAGGGGGTTTACAGATGTTTGCTTCGAATTTATACTCCGCAGATCTGAAGAAGGGATACTTCGAAGTACCGAATCGCGCATTTACTCCTTCACTGCCGCGTGGCCCGCTTTGCACCCGTGTTTTCTCTCTCTCTTCGTAGCTTCTGCTGCACGCTGCTCTCTCACGACCATCGCCGGTTACCGGTGTTTCACCTCCAGTCGTTGCCGTCCACTGTAGCACCCCCACTGCAACTACCGTTGTCGACACTACCAACAACTATTGTCGGCCTTCTTGACGGCCTCTCCTCAAAGAGCACCGCCACCAACCGCTTCCAGCTGCCAACAACCACCCACATGGCACTGCTCTAGTTGGGCGTTGCCCCTGCCGACCACTACTCCCCCTTCTTCCTTGTGTTGCAAAAATGGCGCCCAACCCCTTATTCTCTCTCATCTTTTTCCTTTCCACTTTCTTCTTTTTTTTTCTTTTCTTTCTTTTTTTTCCTGCTTTGCTGCCTATCAGAGCACCCCAACTTTCCCCTATTTAATTTCCCCTTCAATCTCGAAACAAGCCGCAGTTTCTGCCACAGTTTTTACATTTCCCTTTCCCCCTTTTTTTCCAATAATATATATTTTATATATACATAATATATATATCTCAGACGTGCAACAAACGCAAAGCCACAAATTTCGATACCTCTTTCAAAATTTATGATATTAAATTAAATCTTGACATGTCCAATTTATTCAAAATCGTAATAAATATTAAAATAATTGAAATGGTGTTTGGGATCTTACATTCTCCCACCTTATAAAAATTTCATCTTCAAAATTTTTGGTACCTTAATCGTCAAACAGATAGGAAAAATTCTCCCGAATTTCTTCCTCGCGCTCCCAGGTTACTTCCTCGGTGGAATGATTTCTCCATAATACTTTAACTAACGAAATAACCTTATTCCTCAATACTTGATCCTTTCGATCCAAAATCTAAATAGGGGCCTCCACATAGGACAAATTCTCATCTATTTGCAAAGGCTCAAAATCGATTACATGAGAAGGATCGTACACATATTTTCTTAACATTGAAACCCAAAAAATATCATGACAATTCGCCAGGTTCGGTGGCAAAGCCAATTTATAGGCCACCTCTCCAACCCGCTCCAAAATTTTAAATGGTCCAATGAACCTTGGTTTTAATTTACCCTTAATTCAAAATCTCGAGATTCCTTTACTTGGAGATACCTTCGGAAACACGTGATCACCCACTTCAAATTCCAGATCGATCTCCTCTTGTCAGCATAGCTCTTCTAACAACTATGAGTTTCGATCAACCGATCCCTAATAATTTTGATCTTTTTTAATAAATCTTGGATGATATCGGGACCCAACAAATTACGGTCCTCTATTTCTTTATAATTGATTGGAGCTTTACATCTTCGCTCGTATAAAGCCTCGAACAGAGCCATCCTAATGCTTGACTGATAGTTATTGTTGTAGGCGAACTTGGTGAGAGGCAAATAGCTATCCCAAGAGCCTCCCATCTCCAGAATCGACGCTCTCAACATATCTTCCAAGATTTGAATCGTTATTTCGGATTGACCATCTATCTGTAGATGAAAGGTTGAAATAAATTGAAGGTTGGTATCCAACTCCCTATGCAAACTTTTCTAAAATGTTGACATAAATTTGGGATCTCAATCAAACACGATTGAAACCGAACACCATGTAGTTGAACAATCTTATTGATGTACAAATGAGCAAATTTATCTCTAGAATATTTCATTCGAATCGGTGAGAAATGGGCAGATTTTGTCAGTTGGTCCACGATTACCCAGATGGCATCATATTCTTCATAGTCATCGGCAATTTTATAACAAAATCCATCATGATATGTTCCTACTTCCAGTTGGGAACAAGCAAATGATGTAAGAGTCTTGGAGGCTTCTTATGTTCCGCCTTTATCTAGCCACGAAAGTTGCAATCTCCCTTTTCATGTTACGCCACCAGAAGGTCTTCTTCATATATTGGTATATTTTATTCACGCCATGATGAATTGTGTATCTCAACCCATGGGCTTCATTTAGGACTTCATCCTTCAATTCTCCAATGTCTAGTATGCAAATTTGAATTCAAAAACATAAAATTTCGTCCTCCCGAAAATGGAATTCAACTCGCAAAATTTGACCCAATTCTCCTGCAATCTCTAACAGGTATGGATCTAGCATCTGATTGTCTTTGATTTTCTTCGAAATCTCTAGCTGTACTTGAAGGTAGGACAACATCATTCTTGATCCTTAGGAGTGCAACCGAATCGTGTAACTCTTCATTACATGTAACATTTTCCACTCCTTAATCATTAGATGTGCCATCAACCCATAAGACTTTCTGCTCAAAGTATCAGCAACAATTTTTGCTCTCCCTAGCTGGTACTGGATCTCACAATCATAATCCTTCAGTAGGTCCATCCATCTTCGTTGTCGTATATTTAGTTCCTTCTTAGAAAACAAATACTTCAAACTTTTATGATCGGAATAGATCATGAACTCTCTTTATACAGATAGTGCCTCCAAATTTTTAGGACAAAGATCACTGCTGCTAGCTCAAGATCATAGACGGGATAGTTCTGCTCATGAACCTTTAACTGTCTTAATCCATAAGCTACCATTTGACCATGTTGCATTAAAATACAGCCTAGACCTTTCTTAGAATTATCACAGTGTGTCACAAATCCTCCCGACCCATCTGGGATCGACAATATGGGCACGGATGTCAATCTTCTCTTCAACTCATGAAAGCTTTCTTCACAATCATCATTCCAAACAAATGTCATTTTCTTCTAAGTTAAGCGGGTTAAAGGCATCGCAATCCTCAACAAATTTTCAACGAACTGCCTATAATATTTTGCCAAACCCATGAAACTTTTCACTTGTGTCACTTGCTGGCCTCACCCATTTAGTCACGGCTTCGATCATCCTTGGGTCGACCAACATACCACCCTTTGAAATAATATGTTCCAAGAATGATACCTCCTCAAACCAGAATTCACACTTTCACAATTTTGTGAATAATCTCCTCTCCCTCAAGGTCTGCAACACAATCCTCAAGTGAGCTTCATGATCCTCTAAACTCTTTGAATAAATCAAGATATCCTCAATAAAAACTATAACAAAGTTATCTAGATATGACTAGAAAACTCTATTCATCAAATCCATAAATGATGTTGGTGCATTTGTCAGTCCAAAGGAAGCACCAAAAATTCATAGTGACCATATCGCATTCTAAAAGTTGTCTTGGGAACATCTTCCCACTTGATCTTCAGCTGATGATACCCTGAGTGCAAATCAATTTTCAAGAAAACTTGAGCTCCTTGCAGCTGATCAAACAGATCATCAATCCTCGGTAGGGGATACTTATTTTTTATTGTAATTTTATTCAGCTCTCTATAATTAATGCACAACCGCATAGATCCATCCTTCTTCTTTATGAATAATATCGGAGCATCCTACGGTGACATACTTGGCCTAATGAATCCTTTCATTAGCAATTCCTGCAACTGTTACTTCAACTCCTTCAACTCAGATGGGACCATCCCATATGGTGCCTTAGTGATCGACGCAGAACCTAGTGCCACATTAATCGCAAACCCAATCTCTTTATCAGGAGGCAATCTAGACAATTCCTCTGAAAAAAACATCCTCGGATTCACAAACGACCGAGATATCTTCTATGGCCATAGAATAGCTCCCAAATGTGACCATGTATGCCAAATAAGCTTGGCATTCATTTTCAATTAAATGACTAGCGTGCAATGCAGAATTCAATCTTAGAACCTCCTTATTAATCCTTCCTTGAAATTCGAAGGATTCATATCCCGGAATACAAAACAAGATGGTCTTACTGAAATAGTCTACGGTAACATGATAACACGCCAACCAATCCATTTTTAAAGTCACATCAAAGTCCAGCATTATCTAACAAATTAAATTTGCCAATAATTCATGGCCATCCACTTAGACCGAACACCGAGGGTACACATTATCGACTAAAAGAGACTCACCCACCGAGGTAGACACTATTAATGCAAAGTCTAAATAATGGGAAGGCACATACAAATTATGCACAAACTTAGGAGACATAAAAGAATGTGTAGCTCCTGGATCAATCAACACATGTGCCAAAAAGTTAAAAATATGAAGATTACCTTCCACAACAAAGGGATCAGCTCTAGCATCTCAAGCTGAAGTCACAAAGGCTCTGCCTGGAACTGTTGGCCTCTTTTCATGATGTTTTGAATTCAGGTAATCCTTAAATAAATGGCCTGTCTCACCATAGTTGAAGCAGGCTCCACTTTAATGATAGCAAACCCGACTGGTGTGATTCTTTCCACAGAACTCACAAACAGACTTTGTGAACTAAAACTTTGGGAAAGAAACCTTCTCTTCTACAGCTTCCCCTTTATCTTTACTTGCTTTTCCCTTATATTTACTTCCCAATATCAAGCGAGAGATCCAATGGAAAACTCCCCCTTCAACCTTTGGCCTCGTTGTTCCGACTTCTTCTGGATTTACTTCCCCTGAAGCTCCTCTTGTTGGAGCAATAAGGCCCAATCTAGAGCTTCTCGATATGACTGTAATCTGAACGGCACCAATTGCTTACGATTGAATCTCGTAGCCCTTGAACAAACTTCTAGGCTTTCGAAATCTCATTAACAATCAAGTGGAGAGAAAACTGAGAGAGCTCTAAAAACTGAGAATCATATTCTGCTACTGTCTTGTCTTCTTGTTGAAGCTGGCCAAACTCTACTCCTTTAATTTTTTGAATACTGGATGCAAAGAACCAATCTAAAAATGCTTCCCAAAAAACCTTCCACTCAATCTCCTCATTTTCCTAGCCTAGAAGAACCGATCTAAAAATGCATCAGGAGACCCACCATCTCATGGCCTGACCCATCTAATCGGAGGCGGCAAATCTTACCTTATCCTCTCTAGGACAATCAATAATATCAAATACCCTTTCGAACTTCTTTAACTAGTTTTCTGCCTTGGATCGGGCGGATTTTCCCAAGAACTTTGGAACGTGCTCGCTTCTAAACCGATCGTATGGTGTCTGACGCTAACCTTGCTCAGCCGTTCTTCTCAATGCCGCTGTGTGCTGATCCTACCGCTGGATCATCTGATCCATCATATCACGCATGGTAGCATAGTCGTCTTCATGACTCGAGGCTGATCTTTTGCCTCTAGCTTCTTCATGGCTTGCCACTGACCTTTTGCTTCTGACCTCATCCCGGCTCGAGGTCAGTCTTCTACTCCTATGGTATTCTCGGCTTGAATACGATCTCCTAAAATCTCTAGGGTCTGCCATAATATCCACCTATCACAAAAAGATTTGGTAAACAATTTTTCCAAAATTGACCCAAGATTGACCCAAAATACTTTCCATTACGACATTTTTCTGATTACCACTTCGACATGAACCCAAACTAATCAGGTCAATTAAATAATTAAATATACTTTAATTATTATACTTATAATTTTTAAACCAGGATGTGACAACCAATATACAAATTTAACACAATTAAATCTACACGGGACCTTATCGATCATATAAATGTGACCTTCTATTCAAATAGTCATAAGGAGATAATTAAATAAAGACAATAGCTCATCCACATAAGAAATTGACCGAATAAATTCTTAATATACAAAATCATGGTGTACTCTCGACTGACTACAAAAAACCTAGAACAAAACAAGCAAAATCTATTCATAACCTAGTACATGGTCAATAACATCCCAGTCGAAAATATGACACTCACTAGAGATCTACGATGTTGCGTCGAAAGCTCTTCTTGCTCCTACAATGAAGTTGAGCCTCTGCTTTGAAAAGATTATAAAAAAAAAAAAAGATATGAGTCTAGCGCTTATCAAGTACCATAAATAAATAGACGAGTTCAATGAATCAGATGGAGGGTTACATAGATAAGTTTAAATCACCGATAAAATAAATCCAATAGAAATTCAAGATCAAAATTTAATAATAGTGTCACACTCAAATTAAATATTCAAATTCAAAATAAATATCTAAATTATAAAATAATTCACATCGGGATGTGTATATATATAAATAAATATATAAACAAAATAAAAGTAATCTGAATCAATTCTAACAGGCAAATAGCCAATTTCAAAGTCCAATCCAAGTTCAAATCCGAGTCAAATCTAAGGCCCGATCAGCTTGTAATTCGGGATCGAATCCAATAGTCGAATGATCTAATAGTATGTGTAAAAACCGTAGTAGCACCGCGATAAATAGCTCAAGGGTTCCAATCAAAATTATTTATACAAGACATACCAAGACCCAATTGTAGACATAAATCAGTAAATTTTAAATCCAAATCTAAAAATCTATATCCAAATCAAAGTCCAACACTAATCAATACAGAAATAAAAATCATGCATCAAATTTAATTTTTAATTATTTAAAGATTAGCTTGATGAAGGGTTACACATAATTTCGATAATTTTAGACTAAATCAAATATAAATTAGACTAATATGTATGGCCACCCATGTACTCTGTACCCATGGGTAAGGTTGTTCACTATTATTTATTACCTGCAAATTTTGGGTGCAACTCTTAAATTTGTTAGTTATATTAGGACGTCCGAATATATTATAAGATTGAATCAAATCATCCAAATGAAAAAAGTCATTATTCTAAGTTTTTTCTACCGGCAAAAAGGGATTTCCAAATAGTAGATATCTTCCCATTGGGAACTGGTCAGAATATCCAAATCCAAATATACTAACCTGCGACCCAACACATGCATGTGACTGCATGGCCTATGCAAAATTTTATTTTCGTGTTCATATAATTATACTAATATAAAAATATATAGTATCCAATAAATTTTACAAGCTTCTAGAAAAATAATAAACCCTTTAAAATTATAAGACCCAACCTAAAAATATCCAAGTTATCTAAAGAATTATACATGCATGACCATATTAAAAGATTGGGAATATAAAAATATATGCATATCAATAAAATTTTAAATAATGTTCAAAGTATATCAGATATTAAATCAAACCCAAGAAGGGATTTGCAAATACTTACTTCGACTTTATATTCCAGATCTGAAAAAATGATACTCTGAAGTACTGGATCGCGTGCTTACTCCACTGCCACGCGGCCCGCTTTGCACCCGTGCTTTCTCTCTCTCTTCGCAGCTTCTGCTACGCGCTGCTCTCCCAAGGCCGTCATCGGTCACCGGCGTTTCACCACCAACCATCACCATCCACCATCGCACCACCCCCGCAACTACCATTGCAGACACTGACGACAATCGTTGTCGGCCTTCTTGACGACCTCTCCTCACAAAGCACCACCACCAACCACTTCCAACTACCGACGACCACCCACACGGTGCCGCTCTTGTCGGACATTGCCGCTACCGATCGCTGCTCCTCCTTCTTCCTTGTGTTGCAAAAATGGTGCCCGACCCCTTGTTTTCTCTTCTACTTTTCCTTTCCACTTTTTTCTTTTCTTTCTATTTTTTCCTACTCTACTGCCTGTCAGAGCACCTCAACTTTCCCCCATTTAATTCCTCCTTCAATCCTAAAACCAGCCGCAATTTCCACCATGGTTTTTACATATCCCTTTCCCCCTTTTTTTTGATAATATATATATATATATATTATATCCATCGAATACCTCTCTAATGCGCAACAAGTGCCAAGTCGCAAATTTCGATACCTCTTTCAAAATTTGTGATATTAAATTAAATCTTGACATGTCCAATTTATCCAAAATCATAATAAATATTAAAATAATTCAAATGGGGCTAGGGATATTACGTATATGTTGATGATAATGTTGTATATATAGTCAAACTTCTGCTATATTTGATGGATATAGTTATTTCTGCAGGTTTTTATAGGCTAATTATGTACCTAGTAGTATCTTGTCTGAGTTGATATCATACTCGGAGTTATGACATATGTGCCACATATTGTTAATTATGGTTTAGGATCGCGTGTTTGCATGAAATGTAGATTATGTATCATGTCAAAGGATATTTTACAAGTTTTGTATTTTTTTGGTGGATGTTTTTTTTTTTCGAAACTCTACCAAATTTTCGGTAGAAAATGCAGTCCGTCATAGTTGGTATCAGAGAATGAGATACCTTAGATTTGATTTGAATCTTATGTGAAAATTTAGGATAGAGTAAGATAGATTAAATAAAGTAGATAAAGGCATAAGAAGATTAAGATGGGTTGGATAGTTCTAGTTGCCCTAATTTATATCAGTAGCTAGGAGTGATTGTTAGGTTGCAGTATCCTAGTTAGTACCTTAATTGAGATAAGTCGATTAACTTAGGCTAGAATTAAGTAAGAAATTAGTGGGTAAGTTGGATTGTCGAGCTTGTACTACTCTAGTTAGTGTTTAAGTTATAAACTAACCCATATTGTTCTTGTTCCAAAAAGGATATCGGTAGCCGATCATGCTGCCTAGGCAAGGGTCGAGATGTGAAAATGGTCAACCATCTGATAGAGAGGATGAGCACCTGAATCTATTAAATGGAATAGCAAGATTTGAAGGTCTTATAAGGTCTTGTCCAAGTGAGAACCGGGAGATGGGATGTAGAAGGAGGTTACCTTTAGGATTGGCTAGGTTGATCTTGAACAGAGGACAAGAGTTAGGAATACTTGAATAACATGATAAGTAAGATGCATAAGGTGGAATCGATGGCTCGAAGTTGGGCTAACTTGGATTCAATTCCTAGTCTTTGTGAATCCGAGGATGCTGACTTATGATCAACATAATATTGATCAAGTGTTTGAATTTTGAGTAGCTCAGATTCTATAAAAATTATTAAGTGGATCCTAAGAATTGAAATGGTGTTTATGGTGAACCATATTTAGGATTGATGAGAAAAAAGTCATGGATCTCGAGGATAAAGAGATATCGTGAGATTTGTTATGGGTGCTCTATGGATGATGGAGAGATTTCTGTAATCGAGAGATGGACTTTTGGATTGATTGAATTTTAGAATGTTCTCCAACAGAGTGAGAATGAAGGATTTTGTGCTCGAGAATAGAATTTTCTATTGAACAAGTATTCAGACCAAGGGTTATGGATAACAAATTTAGACATGCCAAAATATCATAGTGAAAACTTAAGAATTACTCTGACCGTATATCCTGGCCGTGTTATATTGTGGGTGGTATTCTTGGCATGCCTTAGCATATTACAGTTGGATGTCGTGGTTTGTTTTGGAACCGCTGGGCGACTGATGGTCTCATCTACAGGGATTGTATATAGATGGCCCGCCTCTAGGTCCACAATAGGTGGAGATTGGACTTTTGATTGTGTAGGTGCACACATTCCAGGCCACGACCAACCGCTCTTATGGTCAGTAAAGCTTGCTGGCCCCGATCTCTCGATGAAATAAGCCGTCAGCAACAAAGTAATAATTAAGAAAATGATAATGAGACGAACCAAAAAATTTTGAAACAAATCATGAAATCATTCTTTTTGAACAATGATCTATAGTCTCATGTGCATCATTGTATCCTCCTATATGCATTATTATATTTTGGAATATAAAAATTGTATGTCCTTGATTCATATATATACTTTGCTAAATTTTTGGCTCACCCTTACTATTTTTCTCCATCTAGATGAGCATATGTTGCACCCGTAGAGGTAGGATAGAGGATTTAAGTCGGCTAGACTTGAAAACGATGAAGATGATTTTATGGACTTAGTTTTGTAGCCTTGAGTTTTCTGATGGATTTCATTTGTATTTCTATTGAATTTTATTTATTAATGTATGCATATGATGATGTTGATAATAAGGATATATCCGTAGTGTAGTTTCCACTGTATTGATGGATACTTTTGCTTCCGCAGGCTTTCATGGTTTGTTTTAGATACCTAATAGCATCTTTCTATATCCGATATTGTGTCTAGAGATATAATGTTGGAGCCACTGAATGATTGTGGCAGTCTTTAGGATCCTGTATTAATTTGTTGTGTTGTCTGGAAGTTGGAGTTGATATTGATTGGTTTTTTGATATTGTTCAGTTTATATTTTGATGTACAGGATTATTATAGAGGTTTTGTATTTGATCGACATCCGTATCATAATTAAAATTTTGTCGAATTTTCGGTTGAAAATACGGTACGTCACATCCCCTTTGACCCATCGTTCCATCGATCTCACTCTGGTCGCTGCTATGGCCTATAGATTGGGCTGGATCGATATCCTTGTTAAGGCTTAACCCGCCGCTCGTTGGACCCCTTGTCGTGCTGATAGTTAAAACTAGGACTAGACTGGTTTGACGTACCGTGTTTTCCTAATCAAAATCTGGCAGAGTCCAAACTGAAAAATGACTGTCAAACTAATACAAAATCTGTAAATATCTTATACGGTATATAAATTTCTAACAAAATAACTACAACACAGAATCTCCATGGCCACAATACATTCGTGGCTCTAATGTCGTGTTTCTAGACACAACGTCGGATAGAGAGATACCACTAGATACCTATATACAAACCAAATCAACTTGCCTGATTAATGAAAAATGCCAGCGGCAGCGGTTTCAACAATCCCGGTGACTCTCCTTGACAGCAACAACAGTATAAGATCTTTGGTGACTCCTTTCTTGTTCTTGCTTTCCCTGATTTCGCCCATAACCACACCTGAAGAAGAAGTAGAAGAAAAAGAAATCAATAATTTTTAAAGGAATGAGGCAACTAAAAAAGCAAAAACGAAGTTGATGACCGAGATGAAAAAGGAAAGGTAGCTATTCGAACCGGTCGGTAAGAGAAGGAGAAGGTGTCGTAGTAAGATCAGCCGGCCGTTTCTCCATCTTTCCTCTCCTTCTTCATTCCATTTCTTCCCTGTTTTCCTTTTATTTATTTATTATTATTATTATTATTATTATCAAATATTTATTATATAATTTATATTAAATTTAACAATATTCGAGTTGTCACACGAATAACTTCAAGTGCTTTTCAAGTGAGAGAAATATGACAAAATTAAGTTTGAATGCCCCTTAAGCATGTATCAAGCGTCTACCAATCTACCAAAATTTTACTCAAGCAATCCCAAGGCATCCCTCGAGCATGCCTAATCTGTCAAAAATGTACATAAGTGCACATCGGGCATGCATCAAGCACCAAGTTTTCTTCCTTACTCTGAATTTTTTAAAATTTATGTTATATAATTATTTTTAATCCATAAAAAATAAATTTAAAATAAATTGATAATATCAAATCAGTTAAATAAAAAATGATGAATTTCATGCATCAAAAGATTCTAAAGTTTGCCTGATATCGGAAGACATCATTTTGAGAAGTACTACCATATAAATACTTATAGTGCATCTATATTTATTATGTCTAAATATTATAAATCACCTTATTATATTGGAAACTTAATACCTGCTTAGTTTTTGAGTCATTCTTCATTTAAGAAAGTATTGATACTCACTTCTATAATAAGTACATTTTTCAATGTTTATTTTTAAATTACTTTATTATATTTATTTTAAAATTATTATTCTTGATAATTAATTATTATTAAATAAAAAATATTTAATTTTATGCATATGGGTTATTATTTATTCATCTTGAATATGACTTTAACGGCACATCTTAATATTTTGAGCCTGAGCCTATTTTATTTTTATTCATTACCATTTGAAATTAATTTATCCTTATCATGTGCAATTTTTTAGTTTTCAATTATATTTTCTTTGTTTTGTCTATATCATAAAATTAAGCAAAACATATTAAATATTTATCCAACTCAATATCTTGAGATATATAGATTATTAAGACAGAATAATAAGAAATATATATGATGCAAAAAAAAAAAGGAGAGAGATGCAAATTTCATTTTTCAAATTTTGTGCTATAAAAATGGCAACAAAGTTTAGGATTTGAACATTAATTTATTGTTTCTGCTTCATTATATTTCTCTTGTTTAAAAATCTTAAAAAATAAGAAATAATTGAAGTAACAATACTAATAGGCCATTACTAAAATTTTTTGTTCAATACTAAAATCTATAATAGAAACATAGCATCTGAGGCTGGTATTAATCGGGATACACGACCAAAGGAATTGTTCTTTTTTTGTCCATGAGGATCTGACCAGAGCGCCTTCTACTTCTAATAGGCCATGTATTAGATCAGAATCATTTTCAACGAGTCCATAAGAAGTGATCCCATTTTTTTCGAATCGGGTAGAGACCAAGACCAAAGATCTTGAAGCGACCGATCCATGAAAACAACCCAAAAGATAAAGAAGTATCGTTAATTTCTTCATGCTCGTTCCAAGTTCGAAGTACCATTTGTACAAATGGCTCAAAATATGACGCTGGGAATCCTACTATATAATACCCTCGCCATCCAATCTGTAGGGGCAAGCATCACTTTGTCCTCTTCAGGCCAATCAATAACCTCGAGGATTCTCTCCGCCTTCTTCAGCCAGTTCTCTACATTAATTGGGTCAGACTCTCCTAAAAATTTTGAAACATGCTTGTCTTTGAACCAATCAAAGGGCATCCTGCCCTGGCCCTGCTCAACCATCCTCTTCAAGGTAGCCATATCGTGATCCTGCCGCTGGATCATCATATCTATCACGCCGCTTATATGACTCATTATAGCAACATAATTCCCTTTATGACTTGCGGCCAATCTTCTACCCCTAAATTCCTCTCGACTTATGATTGATCTTCTACCTGGGGCATCGTTTCAACTTAAAACTAAACTTCTGCTCCTAATCTCGTCTTCTAGACTTGAGAATGATCTCCTACTCCTAAAATCTCTACAATCTGTTATAATTCACCTATCATGCAAAAGATTTGATCTATATTCTTTTCAAAATTGACCCAAAATACTTTATATTATAACTTTCTCTAATACCATTTTTGTCACGAATTTATACTAAACAGGTCAATTCTATAAATAATCAAATCTCAAATAATAATTAAATGAATTCCAAATTGAGCGTGACATTACCAAACAGACGATAAAAATTTTGACATCAATCAATTATAAACAGACAAACTAGAAAATCCATCATAAATCCTCATTGAACAACCTTCCAGATAATATAAACATAACATGCTTCAAACAGTTGTAAGGGGAATCAACCAAATAATAACTTATCCACATAATGAAATAAGCCCAATAATTCTTAATGTATATTAAAAAAGCCCACATTCGGCCGACACCTATATCTAAGAACTGCCCAAATGAAATCTATCCATAGCAATCAAAACATAGCCAATGCCATCTATATCTAAATAAATATAATACTTAATAGAAAATGTGATGTCGCATCGGATTTCGTATTGCTCCTCCAGTATATCCGAGACATCTACTTTAAAAGGATAATTATGAAACATGAACCTAAAGTTTAGAAAGTATCATATATATAAACAAAAGTATCTAACAAATCAAAATGAGGGTTCTGGAACAAAAATCAAATCTAATAACAAAAGTAAATTCAAATCGTCAATATTAGAAATCAAATCATCAAATTTGAAACAAAATACACTATTCAAAACTAATAATAGTCTCATACTCTAATCGTATATTAAATCAGAACATATGTCTAATAAAAAAACAATCCTCTTGGGACATATATATATATAACCAAAGCGATTCGGATGTCAAAATAAATGTCCAATCTAATATTTGATCAAATCATGATCAGGGATAGAATCTAATAACCAAATAATCTAATCGCATGTGCAAAAACAAGATCAGCACCGTAGATATATAATCTAAAGTCCGAATCAAAATATATAATCAAAATCAAATATACGAGACATACCAAACCCATCTATAAAATCAACAAATCCAAGATTCAAATCCCAATTAGAGTTTGAATATAAATCTATGCCAAAACGCAACACATGCATTAAACTTAAGTTCTATTATTTAAAAACTAACTTGAAGAAGGGTTACGCATACTCTTGATAACCTTAGGAAAAATCAAATGCAGCTTAGGCCAATATATTAGGTCACCTATGTACTCTGGTCTCAATAGGTAAGGTTACTCACTATATTTTATTACCTATAATTTTAGGTGCAATCGTTAAATTTATCAAATATGTTTGGATGTTTGAATATATTATAAATTTTAATTAAATATTCAGATGATAGGTCACTACAAACAAAGTTGTTCCTATCATAAGAAATGAATTTCAATAATAAATATCTCCCCATCGAAAATTGGTTAGAATATCTAATAACCAATTTAAAGGAAGTGACCACAATTCCAAAACATACATGTGAAAATGTATAACCCATGTAAGATTTTATATTCATTTCTATATAAATATATAGATATAAAAATATATAATATCAGATATTTTTTAGATTTTCATAAAATAGTAAAATCCTTTAAAAATCACAAAACCCGAACAAAACCCCCAAATTGACCAATAAATCATACATACATAATCAGAATAAATAGACATAGTGTATAAAAATATCATACCTGTTAGTAAAATCTCCAAATTGAGAACCAACATTATTAGATATGAAATCAGGCGAATGATAGTGTTAAAAGATACTTACCTCGATCTTATACTAAGTAGATCTGATAAAAAGATATTCTAAAATTTCCAAATTGTTCTTATCCTTTGCCTTGTGCGTCTCTCGCGCCCCTCTCTCTCCTCCCTTCCCCTCTGTTTTGGCCTTCGTTGGCACACCACTCATCCTTCGTTCTCTTCCTTGTGTTGATTCCTTATCTTCTTCCTGCTCTCTCTCCCCTCTTCTTCTTCTTCTTTGCATCACTTCGCTTTTGCAACACGCTTCCACCTCTTTTCCCAATTTATTTTTATTAATAATATAATATTAATATTAATAATATTATTATTATTTTATAATTCAATCAGCACTTGGACTCCAATACAGTTAATTCGAATTTCCTTCAAATTTTCACAATGTATAATTAATTTTCATTACATCTAAATTATCTAAAATAATAAATATATTAAAAATAAATTAAATAAATATATCCAAAATAAATTAAATAAAATTTGGGATATTACAAGGCATGTAAAAAGACATTGTTCTCTTCCAAATCACCGAAGTGGAATGGTAGGTGTAAGCTTAGAGACATCACCATGAGTTTCATCATTAGCATCACTATACTCATCATATACCTTATCATTGATAGGAACATCATCATCTCCACCATCTTCAACTTCAAGGGGCAATGGTGTCACTGATGCCAAGTCCATATCATAAAGGCAATTGTTGTCATGGGAACCCACCTTCTTGGCCTTACAAATAACTTCAATGGTCTCATCCTCCACAATTATGGTATCCCTTGATCTTACTATCTTTTACCTGGTCATAGCACTGGGAGCCAAACTTATCTTATTCATAGCTAAAGAAGATGCATTATTGTGTTTTTATGGCAAGCTTAGACCTCTCATCATTTGAGACATCAACAAACGCCTTGCAATCGAACACTCATAAATGATCATTGGAGACCTTGCCAAACCACACCTTGTTTGGAACTTCTCTATTCAATGGAATGCTTGATGAAAGATTAATGACATGAGTTACGACATCAATGCTTCCCCACAAAAGGAACTGAGTAGCTTTACCTCTGATAGCACATACAAACTCTCTCAATCAAAGTTTTGTCCATCCTTTTGGATAAAACATTCAATTAAGGTGTCTTCAATGGAGTTTTTGATGATAAATGTCATGCGAGCGACAAAATGCATCCAAACGCCCAATATACTTACCACCATTATACAGTCGATGCATTTTAGCTTCTTTCCCATTTACCTCTTGTCTGAGACATAAAAGTACTAGAAGGCTTTAACAGTTTCATTATTTGAGTTTAAGAAATAAACCCACTTCATAGAATAGTCATCAATGAAAGTGATAAAATAAAGTGTATTGTCAAGAATTTTTACCTTGAAAAGACTACAAATGTCGATGTGCACAAGCTCCAATAGGCCTAACTTTTCCATAGATGAGCTCCCATGGAAAAAACTTGTCTTGCTTGCTGCCATAGAATAAGGATAAGTCATCAAGTTAGCCTCTTTTACACTCAAAAGAAGGCTCTTACTTACAAGACTATTGAGCTCTTTCTTGCTCATATAACTAAGCCTTTTGCACCATAATTCCATAGACTCACTCCCGTAGATTGTGTTAACATCTCCATTAAACACCAAGACTTTAACACATACAAGCTTAAAAGTTTCCTTTTGCGTGCCACTACTAAAGGCCTTCTAATGAGCTTCCACAAGCCTCGTGAATGGTCTTGCAAAATCCTCCATCGTCAAACTTTCTAACCCGAAAAGTGTCGAACAACCCTCAAAATAAACCTTAATTTATATATTATATATTTTTCTTATATTAGAAGTCTAGTACTCTACCATTGAGTTTTTAGTCTGCCTATTTGATGTAGTTCATTTTAGTCTGTAGTAGCCTATTTTTTGAAAATGCCCAAAACAAACCCTAGATTAGAAAACAAAATCAAGATTCTACAAACGAAATCCTCATAACTTCCATCTAAGCCTAACTAATGTGGATCTCAAACTTATGAATAGGATATTCCACACAAGCCATTGTTTCTCATCTTAACTATCTCAAAATCACCACACACATAAGACATGAAGAATTCCCTCTCAACATAACATGGAATGGGGTGCCATTATCAATCACCCAACTTTCCTCGTGATTTGTAATGTTAATTATATCCTCAAAAATAACAAGATTGGATTCGGTAATAATGAAGGCTCACTAGTCATCAAGAGATCTTTCTTCCTTTCACTTGGCGTCATCTTTATTCTTACACTTCCATATATAGTGATACTTTTTTGATTTGGCCTTCTTACCACAATAATGACATTTGAAATTTTGATACATTAACCTCCATTTGCTTTGGCTCTTACCACTTGACTTAGAGCCCTTCCCCTTCATCGTGAATTTGAGATCAAAGCTTCCGGTTATGAGGATGTAGAACATTGCAACCTTCTCCTTATCTCTTTGTTGAGGACCATACCTTGGCAATCTCCAATGTCACAATACTATTATGAACCAAGTTAATAACGAAAATCCAAAGGACCTTCCAATAATCCGTTTAAAGTTTTCAACAACTACAAACGAAGTAACTGGTTATCAAACTTTATGCCCATGCCAGACAATTGGCCCACACATTCTTAGAAGTTATTTTGATAACTACTAACAAAGTTTCTCTCTCTATACCTCAATTATATCAACCTTATTAAATGATAGAACTTATTTATTACCCTACTTCAAAGCTCACAAGACTTCAATTTTATCCCATAGCATTCTCGTATGCTTCTTATTGTGAATGTGATTATAAGCTCTTTCATTCAAGCATGTTTTGTGCAATCCCGCCGGTGGAGATCTATGCAACCGAAAATCAATCAAAAAATATATATGTGTAATAGGCATGAAATTCACAAGAGAATGACCCATTCCATCAGTATAGTACTTTGTTTGCTATCCAAAATTGAACAATATAGTTCATTCTTTTCCCACTCTTCCTTGCTTGCCAGCCAGCCTTTCTTTTGCTGTAGTTCTCTTTTTTAATGTTTCCCAATATAAAACCCTACAATTTAGCCCAGTTACCAAGGCCCCCAACATTAAGGTGTCCAAGCCATTCGAGCTGTCAAGGTGAAATTTAGGAGTAAAACACCTCAGGCTATATGACTTGCCTTAACGAGCGCTGAGCAGAGGCTCCTTTCAGCTTCAGATTCATCATTTCAACTCTACCAGATGGCCATACAGCCAAGACAATGATTATGCCACGTCAACAAGTTAATCTGATCCTTATAATCCATTTCATCCACTTTGTATCCAAATCAACAACCTTAAAACTCAAATTCCACCGTCAATACCGGGGAGCGGGCCAGTGATGATTTAGCAACAAAACAGCAAGACAGGACTCTCAATGCCCAGCTCGGGTTGTCAAAAAGCCAAGATTGCCAGAATCACCAAAAGCCAAATCTGTCATACTAGTAGGACAATATGCTAGAAGCCAAATTGCTACAGAGATTGTATTATCAAAAGGTTGTAGCATCAGGATCCAAACCGTCAAAAAGCCACTCTAAGGATGACCTGGATTGTCTGCAAAGGCCAAACAGTTAGAAATACAGGTTGTAAAAAGGATTATCCGGCTCGTTAGAGCTGCATACCGTAAGAAGGCCACTCTGCCAGAACGCAGAGCTATTAGGTGTTGACATGTTAGTCTGGACAAAATCCCAAAGTAGTCCAAGTCATTGACCAAGGCCAAAGGGCCAGGTCAGCTGGAATATCATATAAACGTCAAACAAAACCAAACCCATCGTTTAAGAAGTTGCTCTCGTGAAATATAGTTCTTATACATCCCACTAAGTTCACGATCAATAAAAGTGTCAATTTGGGTCCCTAAATAAGAGACTGGGGCGTTACAAAAAGGCTACGGTCAGATGGTCAAATAAGCCACACTCCTTGGACATCCCAACGACGGAAGCTTATAGTTAAGATCATTTTAGAGTTCGTTAATCAAGGCACAAAGGCCCTCTCTCATCAGTAGGTGAGATGACCTCAATAATGCCATTCTGAGTGGTTATCTGGCATGAGTTGTAACATGAACTCAGAGATTATTTAACCATTTCAAAGATAGGCCTAAAACTTCTATAAATAGAAGCACCCTAAACATAGAAAGAGCTTCTTCGGCATCTTCAACTTCAACCAAAAAGAACTTGCAAAAACATAAATCCTGCATCATTGAAGCCTGTAAATAAAAAGGGCCTCATCTTTGAATTAAAGGGTTAGGAGGAGGTTGGTTTTATGAAAGAAACTGCTCAATCGGAGTCTCCTTAGTGCAGGAGAGACGTGCTTGATGTGGTTTGGTTAGGTGAAATGGAGTCAACTTAGTGCAGTTGTATGGAGATAGATGTCAAGGGTTGGGAGAAGCGCAACACAGAAGAACACTGGATGTGTTTGAAATTAAGAAAATAGTAAAGGAAAACATTAATAGCGTAAACTAAAAGATATTTAAAGTCACGATCAACAAGAGAAAATAAAGAAAGACCCATTGGAATTTTTTTCTTTCAGCATTTTTTTTTCTATTTGGCTCCTGTTTAAAATAAAAGATGATTTTTCTTAAAACACTAATATTTTCACACCTATTTTCCATGCTATTTTTTCCTAAAATTACCAAAAAAATATTTTATTTTTATTTTTTTTTTCCTATAAATTTTCTTAATTCTACCCACATCCTAGAAGATACTTCGACACAAAACAGAAATGCTTAAAAAATTTCAGTTTTCCATGACCCTCAATTCCATATTTAGGCCACCCCTTGCTTATAATTCGTAGATTTCTATTCTTCCTTCCCGTGACCCTTGCAAATTTAATTTTTCTTACTGTAAAATCTCAATAAATTTCGCTTCACCAACAATACAATTTTGTTGCCTATTTTACTTGTTGCAGCATATTTAGTCCGAACTAGTCAGCATTGTCACCCTAATCTCGTCACCACGTTCGGTTGCAAAATGATGATTGAGAACATAGGGGTGGGTGTATTTATCGCCAAACAAGAGAAAATATTAAGTACTAGTCACGTCTTGCCCTACTCTTCCTCCATGCCCCGCCACCGGCAAGCATCCGACTGTGTAGACTGACACTAAAAATAAAGGTTTTGACGGTCCATTTGCATACTTTTATTCCAATAATTCTTATTTGAAAAATAAAACTTGCATAATTAAAATATATAACTTAATTACGTAATTTAAATAAAATTATAATAATTAAAGATAAATAAAAATGTAAAATTCAGTGTTCATCACACCCATACCCCATTCATTGCTAGTCCCTTAGCAATGTAGAGAAAACAAAACAGATGAACACTATAAATAACATACAACTTTTGTAAGTATCACGGTTGTATTTAGCGAATGTAACAAGCCTTTCAACTCCTAGGCAGCCTTAATGGACGAGTTGAGTCTCGTAAGGTTTTCCAGCAATAATACCCACAAACATCTATGAGTATCTTAAAAAATATATCAATCATACTAATATAAAAAGAATTAATATGATGAATATAAATATCAAAGATTATGAATTTAGTCACCTTAAATCTATTATTGAAAGAGTTCAAGTGTGTATATGTTCATTTACTTGGACCATTAAGAGCAAATATACATATTTCATCTTTGTAATCTTGACTTCAAAATCTTAACTGGTATGCACTCATGAAGAAAATAAAACTCATAGGCTATACTCAAGAATTGCTTAAATAAGAGTAAGTGTGATGGAACAATCAAATCAGGAAACTCTTATATTGAAAGACGCAATTTAAAGAAAATTTGATAATGTAAATAAGAATAACTTAATTTATATTTATGAGTTATATTTATCATGATCCTTTTAGATCTTTGCCGGTTGTAATGGGGTTGAAAATTTGTTATTACAAAAAAGTGATAATGATTTTTCAAAGAAATACCTTAGATAATAAAAATTTATCCTCTCTTTCTAATATAAATATCACCTCTCTTTTTTTTCTTTTTTTTTTCCTTTTTTTTCTCTTTTGCTTTTTTTTTTTCAAAGATCACATTAAAAATACATAAATACATATAAAAATTAAATATCAATTTGTACATTTCTTCCCCTTTTTTTGTTTTTTTTTCTTTTTACTTTCAAATATAATATATATATGTTTTCACTAAGAAGAATATAGAAAAGGGAAAATATAATTCCACAATCATTTTTTTTTTAAATTTTTGTGGAATCTTTTTTTTGTTCTTTTGAAGAATACAAAAAAGAAAAAAAAAATAACTTTACCGCCATTTTTTATCCAACTCCCTCAATTATTTTTGTAACATAAGGCATTTTGATAGAATAAATATTTAGTATGTCTAGGTCAATTTTCAAATATGAATAAACCAAAGAAAATTGGTCAATTTTCACAAACTTAAAGTCTACACGTAACAGGCTCAAATTGGTTTCAAGCGACAATTGAATAAAGAACAAAATAGGTTAAGACTCAGGAAGTCAAAAATGTGTTGTTAAAGTCACCCTCATAGAGAATAATAATAACTTATTTATATAAATTTAGTAATTCTTATTTACCAACGATTATTTGTTAAGAATAATATGAAATTGTTAACTTTTGTGAAGCTTATAGTATTCATAGAATTAAGCATCAAATACCCTCTCAATTAAAAAATGGCTCAAAGATTCATATGGATATTAAGCCTCCACTATATTAAGGTGATACATGATATTCAAATAAAATAAGTAAATGTGAAATTTATGTGCATTAAATGCTCTCAAAATAATATCATCAAATAACTTAATAAAAAAAATGTAAAAAGGTCAATGTTCAAATCATATTAATCACAAAATTTGTATTCAAGAAATAGTTTATAAGATTGTTCATGATGATGATTTTTTTTTAATTTTAATTTTTTTTCTTTTTTTTCTCATATTCTTTTAAAATTAAAATCAAATATATATTGAAAAGAAAAAAAATTTTCTTAAATAAAATATTATCTATAATAATCAGAATAAAAACAATCAGTATAGGTTAAGAGAAAAGGAGTACCTAGACGTTCTGCACATGAAATATTGATACAAGCTACATAAAAATCATCCCAAAAAAGTAAGAAAATAAACTAAAACTTTTAACAAGTGGTGAGCTTCCATTGAAAAGACTTACCAAAAAATAAATAAATAAATAATATATTTTATATCTTTTCTGTTTCAAGATATTAATTTAATAATTAATTCATCTCGAAATAAAGTGAAGATCGACAAAATAGTTATAAGATTGTACCTACAATTATTTGAAAACATACTTTTCAAAATATTTTTTCTTTTTCTATGGATTTATTAATTTTAAAAAAATTATAATCACCCGTTAAAAAATTCTTAATCTTAACATAAAATATTTTCTTCCTATTTTTCTCAATTTTACTCAATTTATCACATAACTTAAGAGTTTCAATGCCAGTTGTTTTTTAATAAACTCATCATTAAGTGTAGTGATTTTTTAAGCTTGTTATGGATGTTGCTTGTTGATTAAAGCCTCTTCCAAATTTTTTCGATTTTGAAGATCAGATATTAGCTGAGATGAAAAATTTTGTACAAGTTGGTGTGTGGATTGTGACAATGGAGAAACTCTCATGCCTTCACTAGATACGGCATCCACATTTATCATTTCAAAATCATTCAATTTCCAAGTCACAGTGTCAGCTTTATCACGCATATTTTTAAAATCTTTAAATTTATGATTTTTATTAGATTCAGAATTATTTATTCGCTCATAATTTGGTGGGTGTGTCATATCTCATATTTGAACATTCTCAACTAAATGTTCAAAATAATCATAGACTTCATCGGGACTCTTATCGAAAAATTTTCCATTACACATCATTTCTATAAAATGACGCGTTTTAATATTTAATGAATTATAAAAAAACCAATTAGACGCTACGTTTCAAAGCAGTGATGTGGACAAGTAACGAGCAGAATTTTAAATCTTTTCCAACACTGACAAAAAGTTTTATTAATTTTTTGAGAAAAACCCACAATTTAATGTTAAAAAACTTGTGTTATGTGTATGAAAAAATATTTTTTAAAAAATACCATCGGCATCTCTTCCCATGTAGAAATAGATTTTGACTTTAAAGTGTTAAACCACATCTTTGCTTTATCTTTCAAAGAAAATAGAAATAATTTAAGATAAATAACTTCTTTTGAGCATGTGTTGTGAATTAATATTTCGCAAATTTCTTTAAAATCTTTAATGTGTTGATAAAAATTTTCAGAGTTTATTCTAAAAAATTAAAATAAAAATTTTAATATTTCAGGATCAAGATTAACTTTCAGTTTTTTTTTTTCTTTCTAATTTTTCATTTTTCAATTTTTTTTGAAAGATAAGTTTTCGGCTTTTTTTGTTTTCTTTTTTTTTTTTAAATAAATTTTTTAAACAGTTTTTAAATGATTTTTTTTTTTACGTTAACTTAACCCCACCTTTTTTAGGGAAAAAAAAAACAATTTCCATTGACATTTTTCCCTCTTTTTTTTTTCTTTTCAGTTTTAGATTTTTTTCTTTTTTAATTTTAAGTGACAAGCTACGAAATTAATAACAAAAAAAAAATATAAAACTCCCTAACAACAACGCCAAAAATCTGACCGAACTTCAATAGGTATGGCATTTTTAGTCTCATAAGTATACGAGAGTTCGATATAATTTTTTTGATAATCGGGTATCGTATCCACAAGAAATTAATTTTTTAGACGAAACTAATTTCGTAACTATTTTATAATTTATAAAAAAAAATATAAATAAAATTAAAATTAAAATAAAAAAGCTAATTTGGTAATAATCAAAGTGGCCGTAACGGCTACGATATGGCCTTCGAGTGAACTAGAAGATATGAAATATTAAGCAATAAAATCCATAATTGCTGAAAATTAAAATGCTTTTGGCGGATGAGCCGTCCCATAGCAGTAGAAATTAAAGTGTAGAAATATAAGTATAACAGAGCGGCGGTGGCACAACTATTCAACTCAAAATAAAAAAAATAATAATAACAAATAAAGTGCAAGAACTAAATAACAAAAATATAAAATTGTAAGAGTGGCGATGACAATGTCAACCAATGCTCGAAAAATAAATAAAATGTAGAAATTAAATAATAGAAAAGAATAAATTTGTTAGATATTCGATGTTAGATGATTATGATGATTAGTCGTAATATATTGATTTTTACAGCACAGCATATTACGAGACTCCGATATTAATCTGAAACTAAACTAACAAAAAAATAAACATTACAAAGTGGTAGAGTCGAGCTGATTCAAAATTAAACTTCATACTAAGCTGAGTTTCACCAATACATTAATAATAATAAACTAAAAACAATGAAAACAAAACCCCCCTTCTCTCTGCTTCACTCGTTCACCTGGCCTTCTCTCTCTCACTCTCTCTTTCCACTCACTTTCTCTCTTCTTCTCTCTCTCACTTTCCCTTCTCTCTCTCTCTGCTCCTATGCAACTCCTACATCTGTTCTGCCCAAAAAATAATTTCCTCCCTTCAACTCCTTTCCTCCGCCTGTGGCAGAGTCGCTCCCCAAGAACCCACTGCTTCTTTCACTCTCGCCCCGAAAATCCTCTGCCGAGGCAGTGCCGCTGCTCCTTTTTTTTTTCCTCTGCTGCCATGTCTGCTCCTTGCCGCCTGCTCCGCTTTTCTTTTTTGCCGCTCGACATGTGGGCTGCTGCTGCTTTGCCGCCGATGCTTTTTTTTTTTTGCTTTTATTTTTTTTTGGCTTCATTCGTGTATATATATATATATATATATATATATTAACATTCAAAAATTTGATTATACTCTTCTCCGTATTTTTTCAATCGGCCACGTAAATTGACAAAATAAAAGTTCGACGATCCATTTGCATACTTTTATTCCAAAAAATTCTTGTTTAAAAAATAAAACCTACATAATTAAAATATAAAACTTAATTACGTAATTTAAATAAAAATTATAATAAATAAATAAATATAAAAATATAAAATTCAATATTCATCAATCTCATTAAAATACACCTAACTTTTACCTCACGTTTGATTAGTGAAAATAAAATTTCTATTCATACATTATTTATTCAAAAATATTTATTCAACTATTTGATTACATTTCAATAAAAAATAAATATTTTCGAATCTCAGGAAATAACCATTATTACCTTTCCATTGATATTATTTATTCCTGGATAGTTAAAAATAACTATTCCCACATTAATTTTTTTATATTCCAAAAATACCTTTATATATATATATATATATAATTATTTTTATTATATTTAATAAATATTTAATACATAATATTACATATTATATAATAATACATAATATTATATTAAATATAATATTTAATAATATGTAATATTATATCAAATAATTAATAAATATTTAATATATACAAGTAATTATATATACGTAATATATATTCAGTTATATATATTATATTAAATATATATTTTTTATGATAAAAATATATATTATACTAAATAATAATTTAAAATAATGTATATATAATGCGTACAGTATATAATATATATAAGAAATATGTACATATACAAGTGTGTGTATATAAGGAAAAAGAATATCTTTTTCATTAAATAAGGGTTAAAAAAATCATTATAATAAATTTTCACATTATTTCTCATACTATTCTACAAACTAAATACTAGAATAATTCTCAACTTATTTTATTCCAATAGCCAAATATGGGAATAACAATTCTCAACTCCATTCCCATCTTATTCTATTCCTTAGTAATAACTATTTTATTTCCAATTTATTCCATTCCAATAACAAAACGTGCCGTTAGGCTTCCGATTAAACCCAATTGCCCAAATTAAACCATAAAAAATAAAAGGTCTAGTCATTTCAATTGGTATCATTTAATTTATATAATTTGATCAAGTTTATTTGGGAGCCTCAAAGTTCAGTTCATACTCCCAAGCTTCATCTCCCACTTTATCAGGTCTACAGACATACTCCCAAAGCAATTGGATGTTTGCCAAGAGAAATGATTCACCTTCTTCAGTAAATAGAATGCGGATTCCCATTATAACGATCTTGCCATCCAAGACTTGAATCTGTTGAGGATGGAAACATCAGAGTTCTTACGGACAAAAGTGGAACTCATAGATTCTTCGTGGGCATGATTTCCTCCTGAAGCCCCAGCATGTCTAGAATTTCATACATACCGCTAAAAAACACATTACATAGGTTATAGGTCAAGGAGAAATGTTCAAAATGACATAAATTAGCCGACTAGGCTTTTGATCACCTCAGCGAGTATGATGAGATCATCTCTTAAGGCCAAATGAGTTATTCCCACATTCTCACGCTTAGGATGGAAATTGAAATCCAGGTTTGAGTGGAACTTCTTGAAACTCCCAGCAAGAGAATCCATGGCCAGTGTACACATAGGCATGGAGGATTTAAATCTCCTTGCCGCAATGATTTCTTGCCCTATAAAAAGACTTCAAGATTCCATTAATCACAATAGGGAAGAAGATGGAAGATACGCAATTCAATACGGGCTTGAGATATTCAAGAGGGAAGCCATAAGCAAGTAGCAGAATCTTGTGAAACTTCCTAGTCAGTGAGTCATAATTTTCAGATGTCAACCTTTAAGCATCACTCTGGCAGATATGACTGTTTTGTGATAGGAATGCAGCCTGGGCGGCTGGGTCAAGCAAGACACCAATGACAAGACTTAATCTAGTTGTTAAAACTTCAAGGATGAGTCTGCGAATCACATGTTTTGGTTGTGGAATTGACTTCAATGTTGCTATGACTTCCTCCTTCACAGCATGCTTATAAAGGCCATGCTGCATGTCAACTGGACTTTTGATCATTCTATTTTATAAACTCAGCAAAACCCTTTAACTCTCCATTTGCTTCCAAAAGGTTCTGATATGAGGCAGAGATTTTCTAGAAACCTATATATTGTTATCCGTGCCTCTGTAGACGTTTCGATCTTCCTCCAAAAGCAATCCATAGTCCCCAACTTATCTATTCATGCATTTGCATCACGAGTGTCAATAAAAAGGCTTATTTTTATTGAATTAAATTAATTGAACATAACTAAGTACAAGATATGAATTAGACTACAGAACCTAAATAAGAGAAATGTCCAAAATGATATTTTCAATATAACTAAAATCCCACTAATATTTAAATACCTAGGTGTAATCTATAGGTACTGAAAAAATAATCTAAATAAATATAGAAACACATTATTCAAGATGTGTTATCAAACAAAGGTATTACTACGCAAAGGACTGATCTCAACAATCTCTACCCAGGTACGCAGCAACTGTCGAATGAACATATTAAAAAAACCACTTAACAAAGCAAGATACTAGAACTGAGCAAACAGAAAAAACATACATAAATATTTGGTAATAGAAATCAAACCAAGCATTGCCAAAACATAACCTACACCATTAAACAAGCACGAACCCTAGTGCATGCAATCTCCTATAACAAATACTGGTGTATGTAGTGTCCTATCCTATATTAGAAATTTCAGCATAGCACGGAAACAAGAAAGGAACAGAAAGCAACAGCACTGTTCACATATAAGTTGATGCACATTGCTCATTGCACTAGTCCAGGCACTGCCCACAAACCATTACGGATGCAGTTCTTGAAGCATGCCAGCAGAAATCGTCCAGAATATTCAAGGTCTTAACACAAACGTGGGGTAACAAAAGCTTCTAGTGAAAATTAGGAACAATGCATCAAACATAGAAGAGAATTTGGGTGAGATCTTCTCTGTTAACACACTTACGTATTGTTTGGATACTTTTGCCTAGGTGAGGTTTGCATGTAAACGGTAGGAAGGGTGAGATTTTCCTCAGGGGTAAAGATGAGGGCCTTCGTCATAGGATCCAAGGCATCACGGGATTTCTTGCTGGAAAGTTGTCTATTCGATACTTGTAGGTTCCTCTCATCACTTCTAAACTCTCCAAATTGTGTGGTCTTCGCGAACAAAGTTGTGGGAAGGATCATCTCTTGGAAGAATAAGTGGCACTTGATTGGAGATAGTCTTCAACTTATCTCCTCTATTCTTTCAACTCTCCATTTGTATTGGGCTTCTATTTTTGTCCTCTCAGCAGGCATTTTGAAGAAGATTGAGATTACCTTCAACAATTCCTTTGGCATGGTGCTTTAGATGTGAAGCATTCGTCTAAGGTAGAGTATCTCTATATTTCAGAAAAAAGGAAGGAGGTTTGGGAATTAGAAACCTTTATAGTTGGAACCTTGTATTAGTGGCCCAGTTGCTTCGGAGAATTCTTACTAATAATTCGAAATTTGTTTGGTTACTTGGCTGTGTACTTATTATGTTAAGAATATTTTGTATTGACATATTCTACGACTTAGTTGAGCAAGTTTTTAAAATATTCTCAAGTATCGTGAAGATCCATGCCAGATATGCAACTCTTAGTATCCATACCTGACTTATACCCGATCCATGCATGTACTGCATTTCGTCCAAATTACTCACGCCCAATGTGCACCCAAGCCGTGTATGAGCGCATTTTGTCTAGATTACTCACGCCCGATGTGCGCCTAAGTTGAGCATGAGCTTATTTTGACCAAAGTGATCATGCTCAATGTGCGCCCGAGTCGCGCATGAATATATTTTGTCCAAATTGATCACACCCAATATGCATCTGAGCCATACACGAGCGTCGATAACACAGATTACCCGCGCCTAATGTGTGCCCAAACGGCACACGTGGGCAGGTGTGCAAGCCCCTCATTTTACCTTTCGCGTTTAACGTGCATCTATGTGGCACATGTGCTCTGAGACGCGAACCTTCTCTTTGCTGCATATTTTGAATTAGTTTTCTACCCTCTCTATAAATATCCTCCTTTTACAATTCAAAGAGACATTGAAAATTAAGGGAAAAACGGTTGCTCTTCAAAATCTTCTTGTGTATAGCCAATTGCGAGAAAACCATCCTTTTGTTCCTAATATTTAAATTCATGGCTTTCTCATTCCACATTTCTCTATAATTCTCTCTTACTGTACACACCTATTCCTACCTGTAGCCTTCATCGAGACATTGATGGCGTGAAAATTAGGATCTAGTAGTATGCAAAGATTCTACGGCTCATGAAGCGAGATCGATAAGAAGGCTAGAAGGTGTCTGGTTCTATTGTTGAAGGCGAATCTAAGAATTTTCTTGGTAGAAGTCACAAGTCGAGAGTAAGTCGATTAATATTTAGTATATTTGTACCACTCAAATTATAAATTGATTTTTTTAATGTATTACTTTCACTAATTGTAGAAGCCTAAAGGCTTTACTCAATAACAGTAGTTATCAAAGTTTCCCTTCGTTATTAAAATATTGCCTCATTTTCATTATTGTTCATGTTAGCTAGTTACTGTGCATATCATTCGCCTTACCTCTAGATCTGAGAATACTTACATATATTGTATATTTTCATGTATTTTACTTTTGTAATTTTAAAAGGAGATGAAACGTGTTAAGATTAAGAACCCCCTAGTTTTTTTCAATTGGTATCAAATATTCACCCCAGTCCATAGCCCTAATCTAAATGCATACTAGCCAATCTCATCTAATTCTTCTTTACTTTGATAGGAGTAATTATGCTTATTAAAAGGTCCATATGAGAGTCTTCTTAAAATCTATGGATGAACGGGTATTAGGTAGCATGTAATTTGGGTAGACACCGCCCAGAAGCACTATAAGTAATGAACCTAAAGTACTATCCTTATGGACCAAAAAGGAAACCGATGCTTGTAATTGGAATACCAAAGGGTTACATACTATTTTTATGGCTGTCCCCCAAGTAATTTAAACATATTTCAATGTGCAAGACATTTAAAGAAGCTTGGGACATCCTAAAAATCACTCATGAAGGAACAAAATTAGTAAAGAACTCAAAATTATAAATGTTCACTGCTAGATTTGATGAAATCAAAATGAAAGATAATAAAACTTTTGACAATTCCACACGAAATTAAACAACATTGAAAATTCCTCGTTCAACCTAGGAGAAAGAATTCCTAAAAATAGAATTGTTCAGAGTGTTAGAATCACTCTCTGAGCGATTTAGATCTAAAGTCATCACAATTATGGAAGCAAAGATCTTGATAAGTTAAAAATTAAATAATTTGTCAGATCACTACAAACATATGAATACACTCCTCAATCTATGAAAAATAAACTCATCACCCTAAAATATGTCAAAGAATGGATAGATCATAATTCCGACGAGGATTTTTCTTTGTTCGTTAAAAATTTCAAAAAGTTCTTTAAGAATAAGAATAATAAATAAACCTCTAACACCAAAGGAAATATATCTACACATAGTATCCTAAAGAAAGACAAAAGAAAAAACAGACTCAAAGAATAAAAAATCCCAAGGAATATAATATCATGAATGTCACGACTTTGGATATATCTGAACGAAGTAACCAAACTTTAAAAGACAAAAAGGTAAGGCTATGAATGTTTCACTAACTGATAATGAAGAGAAAGAAAATAATGACGATAAATCTTCAAAAGAGGATGAGATAAACTATGTAGCTTTTAAAGAGTCCATCATTAGTGGTGATGAAACTGTTAGCGAGCAACCTAAGCAATCTAATTCTTCATAAGAAGAATCTAATAATGAGTTTGACGATCTTCAAGAGGCCTACAATAAATTGTTTAGAGAGTGCTTAAAAGGTAAAAAATAAGTAGGTCTCTCAATCACAAATTAGCTAAATTAGAAAAATAAAGAGTCGCAATTAAAACCAAATTAGACCTTGCTAATGCTAAATACCATGAACTTGAAATATTGAACACATCTTTAAATGAAAGAATCAAGTCCCTAGAAATGGATCTTAAAAATGCTAAAAATAATCTAAAGAAATTCTCAAGCGGAACAAAAAAACTTAATCTAAAGAAGAGGTTAGGATTTACGGAAAACACTTCTAAAATGGTGGGTAACTCAAAAACGATCTTCGTTCCAACCATCAATGTTCTAAAAAGAAATATCAACACCCTTAAGCCCATCAAACTGGCATCACACTGTGTAGAAAAAATAAATGTACCTAATATTTTGGCAAAATCAAATACCAACAAGATGACAACGAGAATCACAACAAATAATGAGATGATTAGAAGAAAGATAGGAAAAACTTCCTTCACAAACCAACCGAGAAATTAAACTAGTAAAGTACACTGCTTCCATAAATTTGTGCCGACCTGCCATGGATGTGGACAAAATGGGCATATTCGCTCCCATTGTCATATGACTAATCTTCTATATAACAAGAAACAAAGTACAAAGATGAAAAGACTTGTCAATTATATTCGACAACTCAATGAAAAAGTAATAAAATTGAATAAGAAAGTAAATTCAAGAAGGTAGGGATCAATAAAAGCGATCTAACTCAGAAATTCTTTTTTTGTCAAGTTGCCTATACTGCCTTAAAAGCTCAAATTCACTCGATGTGGCATCTTGATAGTGATTGCACTAGGCACATGTGTGGTGACAAGGCCATGTTTTCATCACTAACTGACCATCCCGATGGAACGGTTGTATTTGGAGAGGGAGCTAGGGCTCCTATTCTTGGGAAAGGACATATTAGTATTTTTGGGCTCTCGAAACCTTGCAAAGTATTATATGTGTCTGATTTAAAATTTAGTCTCTTTAGTATTAGTCGGTTTTGTGATAAAAATTTCGAGATTAAATTTTTTCAAGATAAATGCCGCATTTATGACACAAAAGGATTGCTCGTGTTAGAAAGTAAAATAACTCCTACTAACTTCTACAGCATCGCCCTTGAACCTATCCTAAGATGCCATCCTACGAAGATTGACACAACTGAACTGTGATATCAACGCCTTGTTATTTAAACTTCAAAAATTTGTCCAAAAGTTTTTGTAAAAAAAAAGATGTACTGATAAACTGCCAAAACTTACCAATGTCAAGAACCATATGTGTGGTCCATGTCAACTTAGAAAACAAACTAGAGCTAGTCATCCAATGCTAAACAACATTCACACAACGCGACCCTTTGAATTGATCTATATCGATCTTATGGGACCTTCTAGAACTAAGAGTTCCAGAGGTCAAAGGTACATGCTAGTAGTTGTTGATGACTATTCTAGATACTCATAGATTGAACTAATGCATGAAAAATCTGATGCATTTGATCATGGGAAAATATTGTACAAAAAGCTCACAAATGAAAAAGGAACTCCGATTATCCGAATTGAAAGTGATCATAGAAAAGAATTTGAAAACTCTAACTTTGACAGTTTTTGTTATAAAGAAGGAATATAACATGAATATTGTACACCTATCACTCCCTTACAAAATGAAATTGTAGAGCAGAAAAACAGGGTTATTTAGAAAATGGCTAAGACAATAATTAAAAGCAGGAATGTAGTCATGCATTGTTAGGGCGAAGCCGTAAGCAAATATGTGTCACATAATTAACAGGCTCTATTTGAGACTCATAACGGATAAAACCCCATACAAATTTTAGAAAGGAAAGAAATCTAATATTAAATGTTTTCACATTTTTAGAAGTAAATGTTACATATTTCAAAATAGAAAAAATCTAAGCAAGTTTGACACTAAAACAATGAAAAAATTTTCTTAGGGTGCTCTCTCTTAGGTAGAGCCTATCGACTGTAAAACATCCGTACTCTAACAGAGATAAAGCCTATCAATGTTGTAGTCAATGATGCCCTAAATGAGCAATATGTGAACAGTGACTGCTCGGGCAATGAGGTTGATAAAAACTAATCTAGTCTTGAATCAACCCTTATTAATCGCCCCGACGAGACTCAAGACATTATTCAAGGCAAGAAACCCTCTTCTAGGGTTAAACTAAATCATCGTAAAGACTACATAATAGGTGACCTTAGTGAGAGCATGAAATTGTATCGATGAGTTCGAAATCAACTCACTTACACATGCTATATCTCCCTTATAAAACCCAAAAAGGTTGAAGAGACTTTAAATGATGAATGCTGGATTAATGCCATGCATGAAGAATTGAATTAATTTGTTAGGAATGATATGTGGGTCCCGTACCTAGACCTAAAAATACAAATGTTATTACTACCAAATGGATATTTAAAAATAAAACTAATAAAAATGGTAATATTACTAGTGACAAAGCTTATCTCGTTGCCTAAGGCTATACTCAAATTGAAGGAATAGACTTTGATGAAACTTTTGCTCCCATAGCTTGTCTAGAATCCATTAGAAACCTATAATCCATTGTTTGAACAATTAGGTTTAAACTTTACCAAATGGATGTCAAAGGTGCCTTCTTCAATGCCATCATTCAAGAGGAATTATACATTGAACAACCAAAGGAATTTGTTGATCCCACACTGTCTAACCATGTGTACAAGCTCAAAAAGGCTCTATATGGTCTTAAATAGATACCTAAGCTAGGTACAAGCACCTCACCTCATATCTTAGTAACTATGGTTTTACTAGGGGTAGTGTAGATAAAATTCTCTTTCTCAATGTTTCTGATAGATGTATAATCGTTGCTTAAGTCTATATGGATGATATTGTCTTTGGTGCCACTATAAATTCCTATGCACATGAATTTGCAAAATATGTGACCTCCAAATTTGAAATGAGTATGGTAAGCAAATTAACATTCTTTTCGGGTCTTCATATCAAACAACTTCAACAAGGTATTTTTATCTCTCAAATTAAATATGCTAAGGATCTAGTCAAATGGTTTGGATTAGATAACAAAAAACACATTTAGACACCCATGAGCACTTTGACCAAATTAGATCATGACCTCGCTAGCAAGTGTATGGATTAGACTCTCTATAGAAGTATGATGGGCAGTCTTCTTTATTTAACTGCTAGAAGACCTGACATAGCATCTAGTGTGAGTGTGTGCCCAAAATCAATCCTAAAGAGTCCTATTTGAGTACCATCAGGCACATCATACGCTATGTTAATGACACTTCTGATTATTGCATTCTCTACTTCTGTGACTCCGATTTCGATTAGTCGATACTTAGATGCCAACTGCACTAGAAATGCTGAAAGAGCACTTCTGTTTCTATGTCGGCTCTAATCTAATAGTTTGGATGAGTAAGAAGCAAAATTCTCTCTTTATCTACCACCAAAGTAGAGTACATAGCTGCAGGGAGCAGTTGTACTCAACTCTTATAGATGAAACAAATGTTACATGACTACAATATCACCCAGGACACCATAAAAATCTACTGTGACAACACTAGCGCCGTCAATTTATCTAAGAATCCCATTCAACACTTATAAACCAAACATATTGATATTAGACATTATTTTACTCATAAACTTATTGAAACTCGTGTCATTACTCAAACATATTCCAATCGAATACCAATTGATGGATATTCTTATAAACCTTTACATAGTTTTCAATTTGAATTCCTCAGGAAAGCCATTAGTATCTATTCTTTTCCTTCTCATTGATATGCGTTCTCTTGTGTTTTATTTTTTTTAAGAAAAACATATTTCTTTAAAAAAAAATTCTATGCCTGACCCACGCTTGCCTTGCGCATATGTGCACCTGCACTCATGCTCCAGCACCTGTGCCACGCCTGATCACTATGCAATTGCATTGATGCATGTTTGACCCACGCTCAAACACATTTTTGGTAGATTGTGTGCGCCTTAAGCATGCCTCTCTCGCGCTCATGCTCACCTTCCTTTGGCTAGAGCGTCTAAAGCACGCCAGATCCATGCACATGCGTCGATCTACAGAACCCTTTTTATCATCATGCGTTGTTCGTGTGCAACCACTTTTTCACCCTCTTCTCCATCATTTTCTCTTGCTTCCCTCTTCATTCCTTCTCTCTCTACCTAAAAACTTCCTGATCTACTTATTTCTCTTTTGATCTAGGGTGAATCAAAGGTATATTTTTCACCTTATCTTCTCTTTTAAGCTCTTAGGCATTCATCCACGGTGATGACCAAAATCCACTATGAACGAAATTTTGCTCCCACATTTTGTGAGATTTGACTTAGTTGTGCCCAAATATTGTCAAGATTTATTGTTAGTTGTGAGTTTTGGGTGTAGATCTAGATTTATTCGAAGAGTCTTGCCTTGGGTTATTCGGTTTGAAACACACTTAAGTTTCTGGCCTTACCCACTTTCGATCTACACATCTCTTTTGTAGATTTGTAAGAGTTCGTCCTCCTCTCAACCCGGGGTGGGGTTGGGTTTGAAGTTTCATTTTCCTTCATGATTATACCCGATCTGTGTGCCTCACCTGCTCTCAACCCATCTTGTGTATAGATGGCAACCTCAAGGATGACCACCTCAAAGAAAGCTACCAGGAAACGTTTCTAAAAATGTGAGCTCTCAGCACTGTACCAATTCATTAATATCTCACTATTGAGGACCTTTTTCATAAAATGATGTCTCATTGTCAACTAACACTTTCAACAAAAAGTAGACCTGGCCTCTCTCAGTTGTTCAATTTCATCCATTTTTATCGACCGGCACTGGGAGCCGATCCTGTCAACCTCATTCCTCCATCCACACTCCTAGTTCAAGATATTTTATAAAAATCTTGAACAAGCACGGGCACTGACACAATATAATACCGACACACCAACACACTATTTTATAAAAATCAAAGATACAACACGTTGAGAATACGTAAACTAAAATTATGGTTTATAATTTTTTAATTAATAAATACTACTATTTTATACTTAATTTGTGGATTATCACATTTATTTGTAATTAAAAAAATTAAATTCTTACTCTACCAAAGATCAGTTTTGTTATTGCCGTCATTTATTTCACATTCATATTCGTCTCATTTTTCTCAAGTTTTGACTCTATATCCTATGAAAATTTTGTGAAAAAAACATCACCTACCACAAAAGAAGTCGCTTTTGACTAATATTCCTAATGAGTGGAAACTATTGATAGAAATGAAAGAGCGAGGTATTACTTTAAGATTTTAAAATTATAAAATAGCTCACATTTTTTAAAATTTGCAAAATGGCTCATAATTTTTAAAAAATTATAAAATTACTCAAAATGTCAAAAACATGTCGGGACGTGTCCAAAGTATGTCTAAAATGTATTGAACATATCTGAATCGTGTCTAGAACATGTTGGACAAAAAAATAAATTAACGAGTGTTGAAGCATGTTCGACACGTGTCTCAACATGTCCAAGGCATATTGGTATCCGACACATGTTGGACACCGAAATTTTGAGCCCAAAAGAGTATCCGTGCTTCCTAACATTCATGATATTGACCAAGGGTCAAATCCGTTTACCACTTTCTTACAAGGGAGTACCCTTCATATTACCTTGGAGGTAATCTTTAGCATACTTGGTATTCCACAAGTAGAATATCCTGAATACCTATACACTTTTCATTCCATGCCATATAACGTTGAGGTCGCCTCCTTTCTCCATGGTGCTCCCATGACTTGGTATAGTAAATCTTTCAAAACCAAGCACCTTAGTCCTCAGAGGCTAGTAATGTGTAGGATTCTGCTAACTAATATTTTTCTAGTCACACACTAAGCCTCCCTCCCTTATTCTAATATGCTCTCATTGGTGGGAGGATGATTGATCTCTAGTCTCACCTCTACTCACACACAATTTCCATATTTATGGGTAAGAAGGACGACAACAATCCCCACAGACATCCTATCCAACGTCTCATCATAGGTCTTGACATAAATTTTTCGAATCTCCCTCCTGTGCCGCTTGACGAGCCCATTACTTGTGCTACTTTCGAACAAAGCCAAGCACACACTCATCGACACTCTCCAAAGCATCCTAACCCCATGGATGCTCCATATCCAAAGGCCAGCTCTTTTCCATCCTCCGTTGGCCTATCTAAGCCTCTCTTATCTTGCTTCTCTTCCACCATGGTCATCATGCGTTAGCTTTCCCGAATGTTCAATCAACTCTCTCGTATTTTCGCTTCTCAAGATTGATTGGAGTCTCATGTCCTTGAGGGTTTTTGGCGCATTGATACCAGGCTAGATGCTCAAAAGGCCTACATGCGTGATCACTTTGATCGGTTGTCTACTAAGCTGCACTCTTAGTGAATGAGTGATTCAGATTCCGAATGATACCCCTCATTCAGTCATTCATGACAAAAAGGAGTATTATCTTCGGGAAGGAACACAAAAATCCAAGGAAGCTTTCATAATAGAGGGACCAATGAATAAGGGGGATTAAAGGTTAATTTGTTTACTTACGTTATGAAATGTATCATTGATGTATGTCCAATTTGATTGGTTACTTGTTTCATGAAACTATCTCATTGATGCATGTACATGTACTTATATTTAAATCTCTTGCTTTTCATATACTAGTTAATGCTTTCCATATATGCTGTCATTATATCTGTTTCCATGTACTTATACTAACCATAATGAACAGGAATAACCGGAACTATTGTCCTCTACAGTTTACTATTTTTATGCCCTTTGTCTTTTATCTATCGAATGAGCCAGTGGATCATGGTTATGGTCCTATCAGTATTGCCTTGTGCCCTCACTTGGACAAGTGGGAGGGGCTCTGTTTCCCTTGCTGCTTGTGAGTCCTTGAATCACCTTGTTGACAACACAATTGTTAAGGTTGAGGGGGCTAAAGAGCCTTTATAGCATAGGAGGAGGAGGATAAATCTTGCTCTGGCTTCGGGCGAATCTACAACTAAGGGTTCCATCCCTCGCTTGAGAAAGGCCAAGGAAGTCGTAGTCGTTGAGGCACTTGCGAGTAGTACAAGCGATGTTGCTTTTAGACAGGGGCCTTTTGCTTCTACCTATCGTGTTCTCCTACCGGGATATCCTAAGGTGGTTACAACCCCTCTGCCATCTGTTCAAAGTCTTGCAATGTAGTTGAGATCTTTGACTGGTCTAGGGCCACCCCTATCATTTCACAGGGTCTAAAGCAACTTGCTGAATCTGGGTCTCAAGTAAGTCATGCCTTGGGGTGACGTTCCTTATGATAGATTTGCACATTGACACCCTATTTTCGTTCCTTGCAAGTTATTGAGTTGGCTCATGGGAGTGTCACTAATAACTTTGTAGTGGTTTTGCTGGAGTTGTGCATTGAGTCATAGGGTCTTTAAGGGCTGGACTAGGGGTAACTCCAATTAAGGGGAAAGTATTCTCTGTGTTGGCTAGTGCAACGCTACTATGGCTAAGACCAATTAGCTCAAGGAGGAGTCAGCGAATGAGGCCTTCCGACTCTGTTCCCGATGCCTTGGATTAAGACCAAGAATTCCTTGACACCTAGCCAGGATCAACTTGAGGACCTTCATACTGATGCTGGATCCCTTCAGACTTAGCTAGATTGCAAGAAGCAAGAGTTGTAGGAGGCAAAGCTCAGACATCGAAATCAGATGCAAGTGGAGGTGCATCAATCGGCTTTAGAGGACAATCGTGCCTCAAGCTTTCAAGACTATCGGTAGCTCATCCATCGCATTGCTCCAAAGCATCTACTGGGGTTCCTTCATCGTGCCAACGTTAAGGTGCCCATGCCGATCCTATACCCCAAGGAGTTTGGTTTCGAGGAGTCCTTCCCAGGTTACACTGCTTCCCCTTAATGTACCACACTTGTATATGCCTTTTATAGTGAAAGAACAAGTTATCTTCTTCTTGTCTTTAACCTGTTAGTGTGAGCCTTTCATTTTACTTGCTACTTTCGCTCTGTTTCTTAGTCACCTTGTTATTTGTAGGCCGACCAACTCTAATGCCACTGAAGTGACCTTTGCTATATTCCCATGAGTTACCAGCGCTTGGAGCATTGATTTGAGATTACCAAATTTGACGGGCTATTTTCTTGAGCTTCTTAATCCACAGCCACAAGTTGGGGATCCAACTGTCAGCATTCACTAGGCTAAGGGTGCCGCAATAAATAGAACGCACTCTTTATGGATGCCCCTATGCTACAAATGGGGGCCTTGGCCTCACACTGTCAGGACCTTCTATAGCCGGCTCCCTCAATGTCGAGCCCTTCTTTAGACAATTTTTTTGGTGAGCCACGTGGAGTATTCCTTGCTGGTGGTGCTTACAAGGCGATGACATCATAGAACTTCCTTTTTCAAAGGATGGCTTCCCGATTCCCTACTTTCAAATCTAAGAACATTTTTTTATGCAGATACATCCTTCCCCATGGAGTTCTCCAGTGCTGAGTGGTAGGACCGGAGGGGCACTCTCTTCTTATGTTTCGGGTTATGATGACAGCACGAGACACATCTCCGTTTTTGCCCCCTTTAACCTTGGAGGTGTACAACATTTGTGGCGTCTTGTAGCAGTTGTGGCAGCTTCGTTATAGCACATGTAATGCTTGTACAACTTTGCAGATTAATGAAAAAATGTTTCTTCGTATATCTACTGCTTTATTCTTCTGTACTTTGCTCTGCTTGCACCTTTGCCTTTGTTTGTCAAGGTTGTCCTTTGACATTTTAACTTTGTATCACACCTAGGAGCTCCATGATTGGCATACCTCTAGCTATTTTGGTGCACCTCACATCAACTTTTTCTCCTTATGCTGCCCTTCACAGGCTTCTCGAGCTTCGCCCACATGGGGCTTCTTAGTCGCTTTTTTGAGAATTTTCAGCTCAATATTTATGAAACGTCTTAACCTTTTTTTGAGAGCTTTTAGCTCGGTCTTCATGAGACATTAGTCATTTTTGTGGAGAGTTTTCATTTTGATCTTCGCAAGACGTCTTAGCCGCTTTTACCAATTAGTTGGCTAGACCAACATGAGGCATCTTGGCCACTTTTGTAGCACTCTGACTCATTGGGCTTGATCGGCTACCAAGGTTTTATGGCAACTGTGGGTGCCTTTAAGTGGACACTCATTGGTCCTCTTGTGGACTGCCATGAGGGCCTTTCACTACTAACTCCTTATGGGACTTTTATCAGCCTACTTGGACCTCAGTCTGACAGTTTCAGAAGTTGCACTTTTGGTGTTTATGAGGACCATTAGGTCTACAACTTGGGGCCAATTAGGCTGTTAATGTATGAGTAATATACCAAGCAGGCAATTAAGAAAACGATGTGAGACATTTTATAACAAGTATACAGACATATGTGTGTGTGTGTGTGTTATATTTATTTATAAGGATTTGCAACCTACTGGATTATGGCGATATTTTGGTTAGTTATCCTGTATGATCACGTAGCATATTGTGATGCAAGCATGATTATTTGAAGCTCTTGCTTTTATCATGTTACGGTTTTTTAACAATGAAGAGCTACAGCTATATGTCTCCTAACTATAGATGTGTAATGCTTAGTAGTTTGAGGATTATACCATTTTCTTGGTCACCCTTCCCTCACCAATTCCTGCTAGCAATAGGAATTTTATCTTGAGGTGTGGGATGGACGTTACCTCCTTGAACCTCACTAGGGTTAGGATTCCAAGTATGGTGTTATATGTTACGGGTAAGTTCACTACATGTAATAATAGTGTCCGGGAGAAAATTCTGGGGTAAGTTCCTTGGGTCACTTTGAGATCGATGAGTCCTTCAACGTAGACTAACTAGTTGTCGAGGCCATACAAGGGCCCTTCTAACTATTCGGAGCCCCAGCCTAGTTAATCCTAAGAGAGTGAAGGCATCAAAGTGCAGGAGGTTTCGAAAACTTCTATTATCAACAAAAATTTTCCTCAGACGGTAGTCATTTACTTCATGCAAGATGAGAGTATTTGTAACAAGGGGATCAAAATACGGGTAGGTTATATGACCATGATTAACCAAGGACCTCTCCCCCCAGTTGTTTTCTCTCTCTCTTTTTTTTTTGGTAAGTAATTAAAGTGCATTAAATTAAAAGAAAAGAAATTACAATACTTATATTTTAATTCTAAGTGTTTTGTCGACTCGGAGTTAGAACATAGCATCTAGGGTATCCCTGGAGCTCCATGAAAGAAATCATGGAAATAAAATACAAACGAAAATACAAACCATCCATCCTGGGAAGTTCATACCACTCAACCAGCCTAATCGTTATCCTCATACCAGTAAAAGCAGACAGGTAAATCCAAACCGGTCAAACCCTCTTTCCTTCCATATCGGCCAAACCGGCCATCCATACCTGGAATTCCCTACCGTCCGGTATGCCAATCCGTCATCTTCATACTGGCCAACCCAGCAACTTCATACCAAGCAGAACAGCCAAATCCATACAACCCATTGCAAAGCAGCCCGGTAAAAGCATACCAGAAAATCAAATCTGGGCATTTGAGTTACCATACCAGTAAAGCAATCTTGGCAACAAGCCAATACCATTCCTGAAATGGACGGTATGGTAGCGGTATCCAGTCCATGTTGGGAAAACTAGCTCATTCCATTCCCTGAAATCCAAAAAGGCCAACCATTCCGGGATATCCAAAAGGAGATAACCACAGCAAGCAACTCGGCAAATTTGCTCCATTCCAAACATTGTGTTCTATTTCATCAATACGCACAATGCCAGATCGTTCCAATCCGGGAAAGCTGAAAAGGATATCCATTTCGGGAATTCCAAAAGGAACCCGCCACTTCAAGGAAACCGGCATTTTTGCTTCACACCAATCAGTTGCATGCCAAAATATTCCTCCATTTCGGCACAATGCACCAATTCGGCAACTTGCTTTATCCTAGAAAAAACTCCAAATCGGGAAGAATCACCATTCCGACAAACCAGGAGGGTAAAGGCATACCTGCTAGAATGCCATTGTTTTTTCCCCCCAAAAAGGCACCATACCGGCAGTTTGTATGTCGGACGAAACACAAACAAGACAGCAAAGGGAGAGCTCGGTCTTATCTACAGCTCCTCGGCCGTTTGCATTCCAGCCAACAGGCATCTCAACACATAGTAGATATCACGGCAAATACAACCAACCAAATCTACAGCAGTAACTCGGACAAAACTACCACCCCACCATAAAGTACCTCGGTCAAAAAGCAGCTCAACCCATTGCATAGATCTCATCAAAAAATCCACCGCCACATCTAAAGAAGCGAGCGCTAATCAACATACTGCACTAATTGCCAATCTGTGATACTCCCCTGTCTCAGCCAATATTCTGGCTGATACATTTGCCTAAGGAGCCCTTAGAGTTCTTGAAAGTGGATTTTCGATGTCTCCGAGATTTGGCTTGCTTCCAAGTTCCATCTAGCTCGGAAGGAGTGGTTACCTGATTCGCCCCTTCCTGAGCGTGATTGGAATATGCATCACTTATGCTCCTGTCAGACAGCCTCGATGAGCAATTGGAAGAGACAGGAGTTCGAAGAAGGCTCACTGCAGGGGCAGATTCATCAACTATATGAAGGCCCACCATTAAGCCATCCAGTTCGCTAAAATTACAATTTGGGAATTCAGTTTTCGTTTTCAGAAGAGTATCCAAAAAATAAACAACTACCTTCTTCCCAGCAGGGGATAAGGACGCAATATATGGTTCAGTAGTCTTAACGACCACCAACATCCTAATGGCTTCAAATAATATAATTGAAAAACTGTCCTAATCCGCCACAACCAGAGGAGAAGAAAATTTGAACTCAGCCCTCGTCTCTTCAATTTCAGCTAGCAAACCTTTTTCCATGATATCGCTCACAGTTTGCCTTCCTTCCGAAGTTAAAGAATCAAGATATGTCTGGGTAGTGTTTGCCTCCAGCAACATTTTTAGGGCATCAAGCGTTGGATCGTGAAAATCATCCTCATCTTCCACTACCTCCTCAGCTTGATCTGAGGCAATCATAGGACTGCCAGCCAGGAACTGTTAGCTGCCCGAAGCAGATTAAACCTGCATCTTCGTAGAAGCATCAGGAGGGCCTGCATCCACACACCCTCTTTTCATAGCAGCCGACAGATCATCCAAACAAAGCTTCCCAGATAAGTAAAATTTCTCCAACAAAGGGGAAACGCTACACGTCTCAGAAGATTGGATACTACCATTGCTACTTACTGTCAAATTCATACAAGACAATTGTTCACGGGATGAATCAAGTTGCTGCTTAATATCATCAGTCACACTAGGGGCTTTTGTAGACAAAGCCTCATCAGATTGTAATACATCAAAGGGGTTAGAACAGCTCACCGCAGAAGCAGCTCTATGGGAACTCTGCCGCACTCCTTTCGGTTTATTCCTATTAGAAGGTGGAACCAATTAGGATTGGGGGTTTTCCAATTTCCTTCCCATAGGACGAAACTCCATCACGGTTTTACCCTGGGCAGCATTTTTCCCACTCGTCCAGCAATTGCTTCTTATCGAGTGTTTCAATTGGAATTCAACCTCAACTTCTACAACATACTCCTCCCCATTAGCATCAATTATTCCAGAGGTTAATCTAATTTTGGTGGGGAGAGTTGCATCAGTCCTCACTTCAACGCAAACACAAGCAAAATGCATACAATCTAATTTAGCCGTGTTAGCATCCAATTGAAATGGTTTTCCCACCGCACTGGCAATCCAACTGAGCCCCAAAGGGGTCCAGTATTCGGTAGGGACATTTCTCAGGGTAATCCAAACCGGGAGAGTTTGATGATTCTCTTTTATCATGGGCATTGCCGGTTGCCATCGCTTAGGAAATAATGGTTTTCCCCCAAATGCCCGAGGACCCCCAGCAAGACAAGCTTGCAAATGAACGTCAGATGAAAATCTGAACAGGAAGAACCCATTAGCATTCTCGGCAACATGATAGATACCAAATCTCGCCCAAATATGTCAAGCAATATGACTAACAGCGTGAAAATGCAGAGATTTGTCAGTGAAGTAACCAAATAACGTATTTTCCCAAACCTCTTTACTTTGATGGATAACGTCTGGCGGGAGAGAGATAGAAGCTACCTCTCCATCTACACTCTGCGGTGGGTAGAAATTAAATTTTGCGTTAGAATTCATACCTCTATTCTGGACTATAGCTAACCAGGAACAAGGGGTCCTCACCGGCACTACCACAGATTTCAAACGAGCAGGTCTGGAACCATCATCTGCAGGCAAAGTTGTGGCCTCTGCGTGCCCGGACTTTTCATAAACATCAAGAGCGTCTTTGGGACTCAACGCCAATACATAATCCACTTCCGTAGAGGGCTTCGAAAATCTAGGGCCGGAACTGAATTTGCAGATGGACCAGGGGCTACCTTCAAACAAGGCGAATCATCATGGCCTTGATCTAGCAACAATGTAGAGCCCTTGTCGGCGCTCAACGAGGGAGGCATATGAGACGAAGGAAGGGAGGGGAGAGATTCAGAAACGAGAGCAAGGAGAGATACCTGCAAAGGGAGAGGGCCTTTTGGCAGGGGGATAAGGGGTGAAGGGGAGCGATGCCGGCGCCCCAGAGACACCAGCCAAGGCTAGCGGTGCCGGTGAGGCCAGCAATCGCACCGAAGAGGTGATAAGAAAGGGATTCAAATTTCTAGAGAGAAGGCAGAGCTTCTCTCCCTCCTTTTCGCCCTCTCCCCAATTGTTTTCTCTTAGTTCCTCCCCCTACTTTAGGTCATCTCTACCATTTTTTAGGCTCTACCCTTGCTTCTTCTATCAAAGGTTGGCTCGAACTTCCTTGAATGAATCTCTTCAAGAAGCCCCTTTCTATGAGGTCTTTAATCTCCTTTTGAGGTTCCTACACCTTCTCGGCATTGTGCTCACATCCTTAATAGTAAAAAGCAATACCTAGACTGATCGGCCACTTCAGGGTTGTGCATCAATGTTATCCACCTCAACGGGTGCTCGTCCTTGATGCATTAGGATGTTAGTGCAAGTTTTGTTGATTGGGGTCAAATGCATGCACCACTCCAGCTCTTAGACCGATTACTTTCTATGCTGTTGGTCATGTGCTTTTGGTTGAGATCTCCAGTCCTAAATCATGTCTGTCTCTGGTCAGCTGGTCCACCATTCAAGCACCGTTGGCTTCCCTTGATAGGGTAAAGGATTGGATCCTATTCTCCAGTTCCTCGTAGAAGGCGGGTCGCCTCTTCATGACTTCTTTATAGAATTCTCCTCCCTGGAGGGCACAATAGAATATCCCCACTTTGGTCTCATTAATGAGGCTGGGGATACCTCACGCCTCAATGCTAAACCAATGGAAGTAGTCTTTTAGGGATAAACAATAGCTAAGTGTTACAGATCTTTCACTTGCTCTTTTATGCAAACTGGATAAGAAAATCCGAGACAACTCCTCAAAGGAATTGATGTTGTTCGCCAGTAGTCTATAAAACCACATACATGCCTCGCCTTTTAGCGTCATCAAGAAGCTCTAGCATGGGGGCCGTGTCACTAAGCCTCTGAAATTTTAGTAGAGTGCGAAAATAGTTCAGGTGATCCTATGAATTTGTGGTGCTATCATAAGGTTCCATTTGGGGAGCCTTAAATTTCTTCGACAAGGGAGACCCCAAATCCTCTCTTTAACCCAGGTCGTGTACATTCGTCTATAAGCATCAAGGAGGGTTTTGAGGTCGACGTTAGCCTCACTATTGGCCCCAGTTATCTATTATCGTAGGGTCTTAGCCCTCGTGGTGCTCCTCTTGGCCAGGGCTTTGTCGTCGAATCATGTCTCCATGGACCTCCTTGATCAAGGGTGAAAATGTTTAGAGTACAATCATGGAGCTGCTAAACTGGACATAGAAGTTTCTACATTGGTCCATGCTTAACGTGGTCACTCCAACCATTAGCATTTCTAAGTTGGCATAGTCAGACTATACATTCACATGGGACACTGGTTTCACCTAGGTTTATGCAAGGGCTCCACTACGCTAGTAAGCCTTCTCAAGGCGTTGGCCATTTCGCCCATCTAAGTCATCACAGTGTCACATACGATGACCATGTCGAGGGATGTAAAGTCTCGAGAAGCTAAAAGTTCCTACTCACCCGAGGATGCTTTCGATGAAAGTTCTGCTGCCTCAAACTTACCATACAAGTGTCTTTCAGCACTCTTTTTCTATTATAATTATTATTATTTTTACTTTGAAATGATTAGTCTTATTAGTTGCGTAGGGCTTAGTTAACCTATGACGACCCATATCCCATCAACAACTGTGACCATCACATTGACTTCAAAATGTCTCGTCAATCATATAAAAAGCCACATAAACTTCAACATTAATTAAACATCAATACTCCTCGCAAACTCCGAAATAAATTGATGTTAATCATACATTAAAAATACTAGGGAAGGCAGCCTCAAAAATATAATACCAGAATATCCATGTCTATAAAAATAAATAAACCTCTAACTCAAAATTAGAAAGACGTCTAGGCCCCAAGATCCTCAACCTGACAATTGATTTAGTAAAAATAAGATATCCGGCTAGCAATATGTGTCCTACTTTAATATGGAGTTAAGAAAATACAAAAAATGAATCAAATACTCAATAATAATAATCAACAATATAACATTAGCAACAATGATAAACATTTCGTGCCAGTCAATATCAACAAGTATGAAATAATAGCAATAACATAGTGTTAAACAACAACAGCACCTGAGACTCTGTAGCTAGTCATAACACGACTCGAAAATAATTCCATTGATCATCAACAGGTTGATTCTACCTAATATGAGTCTCAATAACAATATGAGCTCCACCGAACTTATTTTAATAGAAGTGTATACAACATCAAGATATCACAACAATCTCCTCGGATCTTATTCTACCATTGTGAACTAAATACCAACTTATCTACGTCCTCATCAGCTTGGTTAATACTACAAGATATCCCGATACTCACAAATTCAACTTGTAACCATATAAAGTCTATAAGATTCTCCAATAAGCAATTTAAGCGCAGAAATCTCACACTTTTCCAACAAGTGTTTAAGGTGCGACGAGCTCTAGCTCTTCCCGCAAGTGTCCAAGGAGCAAAAAGCTCCAATTCTCCCAACAAGAGTCCCAAGCATAGAGTTCCAACTCTTCCAGCAAGCGGCCAAGGCGCAAAAATCTTAGAATTCCTCCTATCTCTATCAAGGTATAGGATTTCCTTTGCATGCAACATGTCAACCCAATAAACCTAGCCATAATATCTCTTGATATCACTCTCTAAATGGTCATATGATTACAAGTATCTCTCCGTGAAAACAAAACCTCAATCCATTGGAACACGGAATATATATCGAACAACTATAGACTAAGGTTTAACATATTTTATATTTCTCAAAACCGTAGTGTTTTTATATAATCTCCTTTAGCTAACCATAAATACCAAGAAGGCACACTCACTCGATTAAGGACAACGCAAAAAAACTTGTCATGGGAAAGCACTAGAGAAACCCCCCGAACACCCCAAATATTTGACAGCTGACACCCTCATCAGGTTCTATAAAAGTCCTCTAAACTTAACACTGGAATTTGTAATCCTAGATCTCATACCGAAGATTTAGACCAAACTATCGAAATTATTCCTCTAGCGTTAAAACATAAGGTTGCAAATCAGTCCAATGCTAGACTCTACCCTTCCAGAAATTGATACCAACTCCATATTGACTATTATATCTATTGCTAAGGCCATCTAAATAATATAACACCCCCAATTATATCCTCACAACTCGAAATTCACAAAACTCCTAAAGTTGCCCGAACTTGGCTCAGTGTTTGATGCTACCGTATAGCGCTCAGATATCAACTATAATCCTTATTGAAATGAAGTGTAATCACAATATAATTCATACTATGTTCTACTAAGGCCATCTATAATATACTAACTAAAGTATATTATCAAAATAAGGCAAGCACGCATGTTGATCTACCTCAGGACAAGCCCTAGAGTTCAAATACATCTCACACAGATCGAACATTGGGTTAAAACAATTCACAAACATCCAAGAATCATTATAGTGCAACAACAATTAAGAACATAAAACATTTCAATCATCATATTATCAATTCATAAATCTACAAAAAATACAACATATAAACATACTAATGCGTCCTGTATCCGAGCTTTGGGATGATTCGAGCTCAAATACTATTCGGGTCCTATCACCGCCCTATAAACATGAGATCCTACACATCGTAATGCATTTACGATTAGAAATCAAAGGAAAACGGCAGGACTCACTCCCCAATTTATCCTCAGACACTCAAATCAGTAAACTGCCTTTCAAGGAAAAGAAAGTAAAAAATAGAGTATACTGAAATGAATGCAATGAGAGGGATTTGAGAGTGAAAATCGGAGGTGCACTCATTGAGAGTGGCTTTAGTCATGGAGTGCTGGTTGAGAGCAGCCTCTCTATTTATTGAGTTCGTTGGGAGCTAATAGTGGAAAAGATGGCAGAGTAATTAGACACTTGAGAGTTGAAAAGCTTATGTAGGTTTGAGTATGCTAGATAGTGTATCTATGGAGTGAGTCTCCAGAGCCTTTTATAGCCGTGCGCCTTTGCTGCCTTCCTTAGGTGGTGAGGCAGGATGCCCACCTTTTGAGGGGACCATTTCCTTTCCTCGTGTGGATGAGGGTATCATTCTAGGTTGCAACGGTTGGAAAGGAAAATTTTCTCTTTCCAGGAAGATGTCGCGTGCAGTGAATGTCAATGTTGCCGTTGTGAGTCGTGCGTTGATTTGAGGGCTTTACTTCCAGAATGTTCTCTGATTCTAGGGGATTTCCGTTATAGAGGGGTTCCCCATCTTAGCGTCACGGCCAATTAGGGCAGATGACCATTGCGCATAGGCAAGGGAGCATGGGCCGATTTTGGTTTCAGCCGGTGTCCGTTTTGGGTTGCATCGTCTCGCTCTGGGAACCTTCTCCGGTCAATTGGAGCATTCACCGTCCGATGGGCAAGTCGGCCACGATACATTCGGGCCACTTTCCCCTTTGGGCCCGCCCCATTCTGACCTCCCCATCACTAGCCCCCTGTGCGGTGGGTCTTGTTTACGATCTCTAATATTTTCACGATGGAACATAACTGGCGGTGTTGTCTCCTCAGATCTGACCCGGACCTTTTCACTGTTCTCAACCTGACTCCCCGATTTTTCGATTCTCTTCAAATTCGCCAGATTGGTGTCTTTTGGCATTTAGTGCTTCCGCCTGCTTCCCCGCATGCTATAAATCAAAAGCTTTGACGTTTCTCAGCATTGTGTTCCTCAATCCTTGGTGGGATGGTATGGGAGCTTGACATCGCCGGGAAGCATGCTGCTCCGGTTGTTGGTTTGGAGCTTACGTTGTTCTTGTTCTCTTGTGTTGTTGTTTGAGTATTGGCGCTTGAACCGCTTTGGTCACCCTTTTCGCGGCGGTGGCCATCGTCGAGATGTGAATCAGGATTCAAACTTGTCAGAATCATTATAGTGCAACAACAATTAAGAACATAAAACATTTCAATCATCATATTATCAATTCATAAATCTACAAAAAATACAACATATAAACATACTAATGCGTCCTGTATCCGAGCTTTGGACAGATTCGAGCTCAGCTACTATTCGGGTCCTATCACCGTCCTATAAACATGAGATCCTACACATCAGAACAGACGATTAGAAATCAAAGGAAAACGGCAGGACTCACTCCCCAATTTATCCTCAGACACTCAAATCAGTAAACTGCCTTTCAAGGAAAAGAAAGTAAAAAATAGAGTATACTGAAATGAATGCAATGAGAGGGATTTGAGAGTGAAAATCGGAGGTGCACTCATTGAGAGTGGCTTTAGTCATGGAGTGCTGGTTGAGAGCAGCCTCTCTATTTATTGAGTTCGTTGGGAGCTAATAGTGGAAAAGATGGCAGAGTAATTAGACACTTGAGAGTTGAAAAGCTTATGTAGGTTTGAGTATGCTAGATAGTGTATCTATGGAGTGAGTCTCCAGAGCCTTTTATAGCCGTGCGCCTTTGCTTTGCCTTCCTTAGGTGGTGAGGCGGGATGCCCACCTTTTGAGGGGACCATTTCCTTTCCTCGTGTGGATGAGGTATCATTCTAGGTTGCGGCGGTTGGAAAGGAAAATTTTCTCTTTCCGGGAAGATGTCGCGTGCGGTGAATGTCAATGTTTAGATTGTGAGTCGTGCGTTGATTTGAGGGCTTTACTTCGAAATGTTCTCCGATTCTAGGGGATTTCCGTTATAGGGGTTCCCGTCTTAGCGTCGGCCGATTAGGGGCGGATGACCATTGCGCGTAGGCAAGGGAGCATGGGCGATTTTGGTTTCAGCCGTGTCCGTTTTGGGTTGCATCTGTGCTGGGAACCTTCTCCGGTCGATTGGAGCATTCACCGTCCGATGGGCAAGTCGGCCACGATACATTCTCGGGGCCACTTTCCCTTCGGGCCCGGCCCTTCTGACCTCCCATCACTAGCCCCTACGCCGGTGGCCCGGATTTACGATCTCTAATATTTTCACGATGGAACATAATCAAAGGTGTTGTCTCCTCGGATCTGACCGGACCTTTTCACTGCTTTTCTCGGCTCGACTCCCGATTTTTCGATTCTCTTGAAATCGCCCATTGGTGTCTTTTGGCATTTAGTGCTTCCGCCTGCTTCCCCGCATGCTATAAATCAAAAGCTTTGACGTTTCTCAGCATTGTGTTCCTCAATCCTTGGTGGGATGGTATGGGAGCTTGACATCGCCGGGAAGCATGCTGCTCCGGTTGTTGGTTTGGAGCTTACGTTGTTCTTGTTCTCTTGTGTTGTTGTTTCGAGTATTGACGCTTAGACCGCTTTGGTCACCCTTTTCGCGGCGGTGGCCATCGTCGAGATGTGAATCAGGATTCAAACTTGTCAGAATCATTATAGTGCAACAACAATTAAGAACATAAAACATTTCAATCATCATATTATCAATTCATAAATCTACAAAAAATACAACATATAAACATACTAATCGTCCTGTATCCGAGCTTTGGACAGATTCGAGCTCAGCTACTATTCGGGTCCTATCACCGTCCTATAAACATGAGATCCTACACATCAGAACAGACGATTAGAAATCAAAGGAAAACGGCAGGACTCACTCCCCAATTTATCCTCAGACACTCAAATCAGTAAACTGCCTTTCAAGGAAAAGAAAGTAAAAAATAGAGTATACTGAAATGAATGCAATGAGAGGGATTTGAGAGTGAAAATCGGAGGTGCACTCATTGAGAGTGGCTTTAGTCATGGAGTGCTGGTTGAGAGCAGCCTCTCTATTTATTGAGTTCGTTGGGAGCTAATAGTGGAAAAGATGGCAGAGTAATTAGACACTTGAGAGTTGAAAAGCTTATGTAGGTTTGAGTATGCTAGATAGTGTATCTATGGAGTGAGTCTCCAGAGCCTTTTATAGCCGTGCGCCTTTCTTTGCCTTCCTTAGGTGGTGAGGCAGGATGCCCACCTTTTGAGGGGACCATTTCCTTTCCTCGTGTGGATGAGGGTATCATTCTAGGTTGCAACGGTTGGAAAGGAAAATTTTCTCTTTCGAGGAAGATGTCGCGTGCAGTGAATGTCAATGTTGCCGTTGTGAGTCGTGCGTTGATTTGAGGGCTTTACTTCGAGAATGTTCTCTCGATTCTAGGGGATTTCCGTTATAGGGGTTCCCATCTTAGCGTCACGGCGAATTAGGGCGGATGACCATTGCGCGTAGGCGAGGGAGCATGGGCGATTTTGGTTTCAGCCTGTCCGTTTTTGGGGTTGCATCTGGTCCGCTGGGAACCTTCTCCTCCGAATGGAGCATTCACCGTCCGATGGGCAAGTCGGCCACGATACATTCTCGCCACTTTCCCTTTTGGGCCGGCCAGCTGACCCCCATCACTAGCCCCCATGCGGTGGGGGCTTGATTTCCGATCTCTAATATTTTCACGATGGAACATAATCATGTGTTGTCTCCTCGGATCTGACCGGACCTTTTCACCGTTCTCAACTTTGACTCCCGATTTTTCGATTCTCTTCAAATTCGCGATTGGTGTCTTTTGGCATTTAGTGCTTCCGCCCCGCTTCCCCGCATGCTATAAATCAAAAGCTTTGGCGTTTCTCAAGATTGTGTTCCTCGATCCTTGGTGGGATGGTATGGGAGCTTGACATCGTAGGAAGCATCTTTGCTCGGTTGTTGGTTTGGAGCTTACGTTGTTCTTGTTCTCTTGTGTTGTTGTTTCGAGTATTGACGCTTAGACCGCTTTGGTCACCCTTTTCGCGGCGGTGGCCATCGTCGAGATGTGAATCAGGATTCAAACTTGTCAGAATCATTATAGTGCAACAACAATTAAGAACATAAAACATTTCAATCATCATATTATCAATTCATAAATCTACAAAAAATACAACATATAAACATACTAATGCGTCCTGTATCCGAGCTTTGGACAGATTCGAGCTCAGCTACTATTCGGGTCCTATCACCGTCCTATAAACATGAGATCCTACACATCAGAACAGACGATTAGAAATCAAAGGAAAACGGCAGGACTCACTCCCCAATTTATCCTCAGACACTCAAATCAAGAAAGCGCTTTCAGGAAAAGAAAGTAAAAATATAGAGTATCTTGAAATGAATGCAATGAGAGGGGATTTGAGAGTGAAAATCGGAGGTGCACTCATTGAGAGTGGCTTTAGTCATGGAGTCTTTGGTTGAGAGCAGCCTCTCTATTTATTGAGTTCGTTGGGAGCTAATAGTGGAAAAGATGGCAGAGTAATTAGACACTTGAGAGTTGAAAAGCTTATGTAGGTTTGAGTATGCTAGATAGTGTATCTATGGAGTGAGTCTCCAGAGCCTTTTATAGCCGTGCGCCTTTGCTGCCTTCCTTAGGTGGTGAGGCAGGATGCCCACCTTTTGAGGGGACCATTTCCTTTCCTCGTGTGGATGAGGGTATCATTCTAGGTTGCAACGGTTGGAAAGGAAAATTTTCTCTTTCCAGGAAGATGTCGCGTGCAGTGAATGTCAATGTTGCCGTTGTGAGTCGTGCGTTGATTTGAGGGCTTTACTTCCAGAATGTTCTCTGATTCTAGGGGATTTCCGTTATAGAGGGGTTCCCCATCTTAGCGTCACGGCCAATTAGGGCAGATGACCATTGCGCATAGGCAAGGGAGCATGGGCCGATTTTGGTTTCAGCCGTGTCCGTTTTGGGTTGCATCTGGTCTGCCTGGGAACCTTCTCCGGTCAATTGGAGCATTCACCGTCCGATGGGCAAGTCGGCCACGATACATTCTGGGCCACTTTCCCCTTTGGGCCGGCCCGCTACAGCCTCCCCATCACTAGCCCCCATGCCGGTGGCCCGGATTTCTGATCTCTAATATTTTCACGATGGAACATAACTGGCGGTGTTGTCTCCTCAGATCTGACCCGGACCTTTTCACTGTTCTCAACCTGACTCCCCGATTTTTCGATTCTCTTCAAATTCGCCAGATTGGTGTCTTTTGGCATTTAGTGCTTCCGCCTGCTTCCCCGCATGCTATAAATCAAAAGCTTTGACGTTTCTCAGCATTGTGTTCCTCAATCCTTGGTGGGATGGTATGGGAGCTTGACATCGCCGGAAGCATCTTTTGCTCGGTTGTTGGTTTGGAGCTTACGTTGTTCTTGTTCTCTTGTGTTGTTGTTTCGAGTATTGACGCTTAGACCGCTTTGGTCACCCTTTTCGCGGCGGTGGCCATCGTCGAGATGTGAATCAGGATTCAAACTTGTCACATTTGAATCTTGACAACTCTTTGAGGGTTGGGTGGTGTGAGGTTCCAAGTTTAAGGGTATGATAGTTAAGGGGTAATCGTCGTATTGATAATTAATAATAGATCTATTGAACGATGCGGGGATGTGTATCTGGTGAAAAATTAGAAAATAATTCAGAATTTCTTCTGTTGAGGTGCAGGGCCAGCAGCTTGCACCTGCTGGCCACTCGAGCTCTGCTCGAGCGGGAATTCCAGAATTGCACCCGCCTGGTGCTCGCTCGACCTGCGCTCGAGCGGTGGCGCGATATAAAGTCGCGCCCTACCTTCTCTTCATTTTTCTCACGGCCCTAGGGTTTTTATAGAGAGAGGGGCAATTCTAGAGAGAGAAAAGGGGAGAACGAGGCCCAAGAGTCAAAATCCATCCGAGAGCCAGTTACTAAAGTGAAAGCACACGTCGGGGCAAGTGTTCTCATACCCACTAACTTTCCTCTTTCGTTGGTTTTGTTGAATATCGAGTATTTTTGTCTAAATACCCACCCGTAACCTAGAAAATGTAGTACCCGTGTCTTGAGACCAAGGATGGTATGGTTTGTTGGTTGATTTGCTCACCGATTCGTCCAGTGGAGCTTCGTAAAACCCTAACCCACGAAATTTTTGGGTTTTCCCATTTTCCGCCCTTGAATCGTTAAGTTGACTTCAAAATGTGAATCCTCACGTCCCTATTGTGTATATATGTTGGCAGCGGGAGTAATCTCGCATGTTATGACCCGTTCGCGGCCTACAAGTCCTCCAAAAATGCACTGCTACTGTTTATCCGTGATTAAAATGTGAAATTGCACGCTTTGCTTCTATCTAATTGTGATGAGACTCATGTTATGTGTTGATGTGAAAGTGTAAGTTTCGAAATGTATAATTGTGCATCAGAAGCATGGAAATGTGTTTCGGAGGCTTCTAAGGTGGTGGTTGTCCACCAGAGGTAAGGAATTTCAAACTCCTTGCGAACTCGAACTAAATTGTTATAAAAATTAATTCCAAAGAAGGAATAAGGTTAAGTAGATGGAGGGAGACCCACTAGGTACATCGTGGTGAACTTGATCTCCAGGATAGAGACATGTGATGGGAATGGGATTTCCCAGATTGTGAATGAGTATGCCGAGTAGTGGGTCCTCCCTCCCGGAAAGTTGAACCTTGAAACTAGGACCATGGTTGATAAGGGTGGTGTCCTCTAGCTTGTCACGTACATCATGCTGGGAACCCAAGGAATACTCCGGCTGCCCTTAGGGGTGGGTAGAATGAGTATGCCGAGTAGAGGGTCCTCCCTCCCGGAAAGTTGAACCTTGAAACTAAGACCATGGTTGATAGGGGTGGTGTCCTCTAGCTTGCCACGTACGTCATGGTGGGAACCCAAGGAATACTCCGGCCGCCCTTAGGGGAGGGTGATGTTCATGGCACGCTCTAGGACACTACGGTGAAAGAAGAAGGATTACCCTAGTCCCCGGGGAATATGGGACGCATTAAGATGACCGAGTGCTGCAGGCCTAAAATGTAGCTGTTTGGTTAAATGTTGCATAGAGGAGATGCAACCGGTGGCCTAATGCTGCAGGCCTAAAATGTAGCTATTGGTTTAGTGTTGCATAGTGGAAATGCAATCGGTGGTCAAGTGCTGCTGACCTAAAATGTAGCCGTGGCTTTAGAATGTGTAGCGAACATATTCCCTTCCTCTTTCTTTCGCCTCGTTGGCTAGTACGACCTACTGGCTCCAGGGTCCACAAAGATAAATGTTAAAATTAAAATGAATAAAATGTAACTGACATAAGGAAGTGAATCGGACAATCCCAAGTGTTCTTCTCTCTCTCGCGTTCCCTTGTATTGTTCCTATGCTTTTTTTTTTTTCAGCTATTGTTTACCGTTACCTTTTGTTAGTTAGTGGTGTATGATTTCATTTGCAGGGCTTTATGCTCACCCCTGTTCTATGTTTTTCAGATGAGAATGCCTTGATGCCTAACGAGGCCGAGTAGATCATAGAAGCTCGGTAGATAGCCACATTTTGCGTGCGGGGCTCAAAAATTTGGACTTAGGCCGATTAGATGTATGACGAGGATCTTTTTGGGTTTGACTTTTGTAAATCGATAAAACCTCAGTATGGCGATATCTTATGATAGTGGATGATGGATGACATATATATGTATCGATCCGTGTATTGTGGTCTTTATATGCTTAGTAGGTCTTGCCTTGTGGTGAGTTCGAGGTTCCTAGTTGACATCCTTCTTTAGGTGTCGCCCGAATCACGTCATTTGGAGCCACCTCGGTTGTCGTGGCATTTAGATCCTGTGTGGTTTGTCATTGGATTTTATGGATTTTCTTGTGAATTTATTTGGATTCTTGTGCAGGGTTGTATTTCAAGTGTTTGTATGTTGGAAATGTCTAATTTACAGACGGAGCTCTACCCAATTTTCTGTAGAAATTTATTATTGTCATTTTGTCTGCTTGTCTTTATCTTTCTGACGAAGGTTATTCGATGGAGAATAATCTGGTCCGCCACAGTTAGTATCAGAGAAGGGATGTCTTATGATGGATCTGAAGTTATGCGGAAGCTTAGGGTAGCGTAGGTTGGGATCGAATGAGTAAGCATAGGATGACCTACTTGAGTATACGTTCTCTTAATTGCGTATGTGTTTAGCATGTCTAAGGATATTGTAGCAAGGATTTAACCTTTGACTCAATCTGTTATTATTTCCCTTTCAGTGAGGATTTCTTAAGTTGACCATGCCGCCCAGATGTCAAAGTATGTCAAGGGATGATCCGCCTCGAGACCGAGAGCGAGTATCTTAATTTGTTGGGCGTCTTCTGAATATCATAGAGAACATGGAGCGTGAAACCTTTGTTCCGTTCCTGCTCATGTTAATCCGGGGCCATCTGTTTATGACCGCTTCGTTCAGGAGCGAGTGCCAGCGTTTCTGGGGGAGCCCGACCCGATTAAGGCCGATTCATGACTTGAGAGCTTGAAGAGGGTGTTTGCTGTGATTAGATGCCCCGAGGAGGATCGAGTATTGTACACGTCTTACCGGCTGGAGGGTGAGGCACATCACTGGTGGTTAATGAAGAAAAGAGCTTTTGGGGAACCTGAGACCGAAATTACTTGGAAAATGTTTGAGGATGCATTCCTCGAGAAGTATTTTCCTCATAGCCTCCGTGTTCAGAAAGAGGAGTTCTTCAGGCTAAGGCAAGGCAACCGATCTGTGGCGGAATATGATACTAAGTTTTCGGAGTTGTCTCGATTTGCTTCATTCCTAGTGGATGACGAGGAGAGAAGGGCTAGAAAGTTCTTGTCAGGCTTGCAGGATGATATCCGTAAGCAATTGGCGACCCTCAAATTGACTACTTATGCTGAGGTGCTAGATCGGGCTTTGATCTATGAGCGAGAGCATGCCAAAGAGGAGTTTTTCAAGAAGAGGTCGTCGAGTAAAAGTGGGGCAAGTGTTGGCTCCGGGGCTAGTTCGGGGGGATCGTTTAAGAAAACAGAGCAGCTAGTTTCTGGCCAAAGAAGCGGCCCCGACTTCATCGTCTTCTCGAAGCTTCGGTGGGTTCTTGTAGGCGCGTGGAAGGGTGCATGGCCGATGGCAAGTGTCCTTTCTTGATGGGTACTTGTTTCACTTGCGGTCGAGTGGGGCATAGGGCAAGGAGTGCCCTCGAGGCTTCGAGGTTCGAGTTCGGCCGTGGTGCAGAGGTAAAGTTTTTACAACTTTTGCCGGTGAGACCCGAGCTTCGAGATGAGGTGGTGGAAGGTATACTTCACAGGTGGTATTTCTTATTCGGTGCTCTTTGGTTAGGGTCCACCCATTCATTTATTTCTCCCAATTGGCTTGCTGTATTACACCCTCTCCCGTGACCCTTGATTTTTCTTTGGTTGTGGCTACGCCCATGGGGTCTTCCATTATGACCGATGTAGCCTATCTTGGGTGTATTGTGGAGGTGAAGGGGTTTCCTTTAGTGGCCGATTTGGTTCTGCTAAATATGCGTAATTTTGATGTTATTTTGGGTATGGATTGGCTATCCAAGTATCACACAACTATTGGTTGCTTCCACAAAAGGGTGGACTTCGCCCTTCCAGATTGTGACCCCTTTTATGTTCAGAGGGTACGGAGGGTGGAGCAGTCTCATTTTATTTCTGCTCTACAGATTCGCCACTTGTTAAGTAATGGGTGTGAAGCCTTTTTGGCTTATGATAGTGTGGTGGAGAGTCGGGGGTTGCCCGTGGCAGACATTCCGGTGGTTTGTGAATTTGAGGATGTGTTCCCCGACAAGTTGTCCACTCTATCACCACGTCGTGAGATTGATTTTGGGATTGACCTTGAGCCGGGATCTGCACCCATATCGAAGGCCCCCTACCGTATGGCTCCTGCTGAGTTGAAGGAGTTGAAACAGCAGTTGCAGGATTTGCTCGATTCGGGTTTTATTAGACCCAGTGTATCGCCGTGGGGAGCTCCGGTTCTTTTTGTTAAAAAGAAGGATGGGGCCTTAAGGTTATGTATAGACTACCGCGAGCTGAATAAAATCACGATCAAGAACAAGTATCATCTTCCGCGGATTGATGATCTCTTTGATCAGTTGCAAGGAACCTTGGTGTATTCCAAGATTGATCTTCAGTCGGGGTATCATCAGCTTCGCATTAAAGAAGGGGATGTTGCAAAGACGGCCCTCCGAACAAGATATGGTCACTATGAGTTCTTGGTGATGCTGTTCGGATTGACTAATACTCCAGCTGTGTTTATGGACCTGATGAACCGGGTCCCTAATTCGCGATGTAAACTCTCCCAAAATTTAGAGAAAAAACTGCAGGTCATGATCAGACATAATAGATGCTGGCACACCGTGCAACCTCACGATCTCGATGATGTACAGCCGTGCCAGACGATCACGGGAGTGTGTAGTCCGAATGGCTATAAAATGAGCAGATTTCGTCAATCGGTCCACAATGACCCAAATTGCATCATGATTTCTCGAAATCCTAAGCAATCCAGATACAAAGTCCATTGAGATATTTTCCCACTTCCAGCAGGGAATGGGCAAAGGCTGCAACAATCCGGAAGGCTTCCTCCTCTCGGCCTTCAGCTGCTGACAGACAATACAACGGTTAACAAAAGCCACAATTTCTCTCTACATGTTTTTCCACCAGAACATTTTTCTCAAGTCTTGGTACATCTTATTTATGCCGGGATGAATTGTATACCGGGTTCTATGCGCTTCCTTCATAATCTCCTTCAAATCCTCGACATCCGGCACGCACAAGCGCTCCCGAAACCTCAATATCCCATCGCAACGCACATCGAAATCGGCTCGAGAGTCTCTATCAAGATCTTCCATAATATTCATCAAAAATGGGTCACACACCTGCCCTTCCTTGATCCTTTCAAGGATCTTGGGCTGCACCTGAAGAAAGGATAATATCATTCGGTTATCCTTGACATAACGCTGGATATGACATGACTTTAAGCAGTCAAGCAACTCCATCTGCTTGATCTGTAGGGATGCACCCAACAGGTTCGACGACTCAGCGCATCCGCGACCACGTTTGCTTTCCTCGGTCGGTATTGTATCTCACAATTATAGTCCTTGAGGAACTCAATCCAATGCCGCTGCCTCGTGTTCAACTCTTTCTGCAAAAATAAATACTTGAGGCTTTTGTGGTCAGAATACACAAGGAATTTCTTACCATAAAGATAATGCCTCCAGATCTTCAAGGCAAAAACCACAGTGGCTAGCTCCAAATCATGGGTCGGATAGTTCTTCTTATGAGTCTTCAACTGCCGAGACCCATAAGCAACTACTCTCCCCCTCTGCATAAGAACACATCCAAGCCCCAACTTAGATGCGTCATTGTACACCTCAAATCCGCCGATACCATCGGGAAGAGTCAAAATTGGAGCTGATGTCAACCGATCTTTTAGCTCTTAGAAACTTCGATCACACTCCTCGGTCCAGATAAAGTCTACCTCCTTCGTCAAACGGGTGAGAGGTAATGCTATCTGAGAGAAATTTTATTCGAAACGACGATAATAGCTGGCCATACCCAAAAAGCTTAGAACTTCTATCACGGTCGTCGATCGATTCCATTTAACCACCGCTTCAATTTTCTGTGGATCTACCGAGGCGCCTCCTCCAGAAATTACGTGGCCTAAAAACACCACTTCGTCGAGCCAAAACTCACATTTCTTTAATTTTGCAAAAAACCAATGCTCCCGAAGGGTCTGCAGCACAAGCCTCAAGTGCTCCTCATGCTCGGAGTAATCTTTAGAATAAATTAGAATGTCATCAATGAAAACCACGACAAACTTATCCAAGAACGGCTGAAAGACCCGGTTCATTAGGTCCATAAACACAGCTGGAGCATTAGTCAATCTGAACGGCATCACCAAGAACTCATAGTGACCATATCTTGTTCGGAAGGCTGTCTTTGCAACATCCCCATCTTTAATGCGAAGCTAATTATACCTCGACTGAAGATCAATCTTGGAATACACTGAGGATCCCTGCTACTGATCAAAGAAATCATCAATCCGCGGAAAATGATACTTGTTCTTGCTCGTGATTTTATTCAACTCGCGGTAATCTATACATAACCTTAAGGCCCCATCCTTCTTTTTAACAAAAAGAACCGAAGCGCCCCACGACGATACACTGGGTCTAATAAAACCCGAATCGAGCAAATCCTGCAATTGCTGTTTCAACTCCTTCAACTCAGCAGGAGCCATACGGTAGGGGGCATTCGATATGGGTGTCGATCTCGGCTCAAGATCAATCCCAAAATCAATCTCACGACGTGGTGATAGAGTTGACAACTTGTCGGGGAACACTTTCTCAAATTCACAAACCACTAGAATGTCTGCCACGGGCAACCCCGACTCTCCACCACACTAACGTAAGCCAAAAAAGCTTCACGCCCACTACTTAACAAGTGGCGAATCTGTAGAGCAGAAATAAAATGAGACTGCTCCACCCTCCGTACCCCCTGAACATAAAAGGGGTCACAATCTGGAAGGACGAAGTCCACCCTTTTGTGGAAGCAATCAATAGTTGCGTAATACTTGGACAGCCAATCCATACCCAAAATAACATCAAAATTACGCATATTTAGCAGAACCAAATCGGCCACTAAAGGAAACCCCTTCACCTCCACAATACACCCAAGATAGGCTACATCGGTCATAATGGAAGACCCCATGGGCGTAGCCACAAGCAAAGAAAAATCAAGGGTCACGGGAGAGCGTGTAATACAGCAAGCCAATTGGGGAGAAATAAATGAATGGGTGGACCCGGAACCAAAGAGCACTGAATAAGAAATACCACAAGCAGGAAGTATACCTTCCACCACCTCATCTGAAGCTCAAGCCTCACTGGCAAAAGCTGTAAAAACTTTACCCTGTACTGCCGGCTTCGGAACTCGAACCCTCGAAGCCTGAGGGCACTCCCTTGCCCTATGCCCCACTTAATCGCAAGTGAAACAAGTACCCGTCAAGAAAGGACACGGTTTACCGTCATGCACCCTTCCACAGCGCCTACAAGAACCCACCGAAGCTTGAGAAGACGATGAAGTCTGGCCGCTCCTTTGGCCAGAAACAAGCTGCTTCAGTTTCTTAAACGATCCCCCCGAACTAGCCTCGGAGCCAACACTTGCCCCACTTTTACGCAACGACCTCTTCTTGAAAAACTCCTCTTTGGCAAGCTCTTGCTCATAGATCAAAGCCCGATCTAGTACCTCGACATAAGTAGTCAATTTGAGGGTCGCCAATTGCTTACGGATATCATCCCGCAAGTCTGACAAGAACTTCCTAGCCCTTCTCTCCTCGTCATCCACCAGGAATGAAGCAAATCGAGACAACTCCGAAAACTTAGTATCATATTCCGCCACAGATCGGTTGCCTTGCCTTAGCCTGAAAAACTCCTCTTTCTTAACACGGAAGCTATGAGGAAAATACTTCTCGAGGAATGCATCCTCAAATATTTTTCAAGTAATTTCGGTCTCAAGTACCCCAAAAGCTCTTTTCTTCATTAACAACCAGTGATGCGCCTCACCCTCCAGCCGGTAAGACGTGTACAATACTCGATCCTTCTCGGGGCATCTAATCACAGCAAACACCCTCTTCAAGCTCTCAAGCCATGAATCGGCCTTAATCGGGTCGGGCTACCCAAAAACGCTGGCACTCGCTCTTGAACGAAGCGGTCATAAACAGATGGCCCCGGATTAACAGGAGCCTGGACAAGAGCAGGAGCAGGAACAGGAACAGGGGCAAGGTTTCACTGCTCCATGTTCTCTATGATATTTGTAAGACGCCCCAACAAATTAAGATGCTCTGCCTCTCGGTCTCTAGGCGGATCATCCCTTGACATGCTTTGACGTCTGGGCGGCATGGTCAACTTAAGAAATCCTCACTGAAAGGGAAATAATAACAGATTGAGTCAAAGGTTAAACCCTTGCTACAATATCTTTAGACATGCTAAACACATACGCAATTAAGAGAACGTATACTCAAGTAGGTCATCCTATGCTTACTCATTCAATCCCAACCTACGCTACCCTAAGTTTCCGCATAACTTCAGATCCATCCTAAGACATCCCTTCTCTCATACTAACTGTGACAGACCAGATTATTATCCATCGAATAACCTTCGTCAGAAAGATAAAGACAAGCAGACAAAATGACAATAATAAATTTCTACAGAAAATTGGGCAGGGATCCGTCTGTAAATTAGACATTTCTAACATACAAACACCTGAAATACAACCCTGCACAAGAATCCAAATAAATTCACAAGAAAATCCATAAAATCCAATGACAAACCACACAGGATCTAAATGCCACGACAACTGAGGTGGCTCCAGCGACGTGATCCAGACGACACCGGCAAAGAAGTATGTCAACTAGGAACCTCGAACTCACTACAAGGCAAGACCTGCGGAAGCATATAAAGACCACAATACACAGCGGACTGATACATATATGACATCCATCATCCACTATCATAAGATATCGTCATACAAGTTTTATCAGTTACAAAAGTCAAACCCAAAAAGATCATTGTCATATATCTAATCAGTCTAAGTCTAAATCTTGAGCCCTGCACGCAAAACAGCTATCTACTGAGCTTCTATGATCTACTCGGCCTCGTCAGGTATCAAGGCATTCTCATCTGAAAAACATAGAATAGGGGTGAGCATAAAGCCCAGCAAATGAAATCATACACCACTAACTAACAAAAGGTAACGGTAAACAATAGCTGAAAAAAAAAGCATAGGAACAATACAAAGGAACGCGAGAGGGAGAAGAACACTTAGAATTGTCCGACTCACTTACTTATGTCAGTTACATTTTATTCATTTTCATTTTAATATTTATCTTTGCAGACCCTGGAGCCAGTAGGTCGTACTAGCCAACGAGGCGAGAGAACGAGAAAGGGAATGTGTTCGCTACACATTCTAAAGCCACGGCTACATTTTAGGTCTGCAGCACTCGACCACCAGTTGCATCTCTACTATGCAACACTAAACCAACGGCTACATTTTAGGCCTACAGCACTGGACCACCGGTTGCATCTCCTTTATGCGACATTTAATCAAACGGCTACATTTTAGGCCTGCAGCACTCGGCCATCTCAACGCGCCCCATATCCCTCGGGGACCAGGGCAATCCTCCTTTCACAGTAGTGTCCTAGAGCGCGCCATGAACATCACCCACCCCCAAGGGCGGCCGGAGTATTCTTTGGGTTCCCACCATGACGTACGTGGCAAGCTAGAGGACACCACCCCTATCAACCATGATCCTAGTTTCAATGTTCAACTTTCCGGAAGGGAGGACCCACTTCTCGGCATACTCATTCCACCCACCCCTTAGGGCGGCCGGAGTATTCTTTGGGTTTCCACCATGACGTACTTGGCAAGCTAGAAGACACCACCCCTATCAACCATGGTCCTAGTTTCAAGGTTCAACTTTCCGGGAGGGAGGACCCACTTCTCGGCATACTCATTCACAATCTGGGAAATCCCATTCCCATCACATGTCTCCATCCGGGAGATCACGTTCACCATGACATACCTAGTGGGTCTCTCTCCATTTACTTAACTTTATTCCTTCTTTCGAATTAATTTTTATAACAATTAGTTCGAGTTCGCAAAGAGTTTGAAATTCCTTACCTCCGGTGGACAACCACCACCTTAGAAGCCTCCAGAACACATTCTCATGCTTCCGATACACAATTATACATTTTGAAACTTACACTTTCACATCAACACATAACATGAGTCTCATCACAATTAGATAGAAGCAAAACGTGCAATTTCACATTTTAATCACGGATGAACAGTAACAGTGCGTTTTTAGAGGACTCGGAGGCCGCAAACGGGTCATAACATGCGAGATCACTCCCGCGGCCAACATATATACACAATAGGGATATGGGGATTCACATTTTGAAGTCAACTTAACGATTCACGGGCGGAAAATGGGAAAACCCCAAAATTTCGTGGGTTAGGGTTTTACGAAGCTCCACCGGACGAATCAATGAGCAAATCAACCAACAAACCATACCATCCTTGGTCTCAAGACACGGGTATTACATTTGCTAAGTTACGGGTGGATATCGAGACGAAAATACCCGATAATCAACAAAAACCAACGAAAGAGGAAAGTTAGTGGGTATGAGAACACTTGCCTCGACGCGTGCTTTCACTTTAATAATTGGCTCTCGGACGAATTTGGACTGCCGAGCCTCGCTCTCCCCTTTTCTCTCTCTAGGATCGGCCCTCTCTCTCTAAAAACCCTAGGGCCATGAGAAAAATGAAGAGGAGAAGGCAGGGCGCGACTTTATATCGCGCCACCGCTCGAGCGCAGCTTGAGCAAGCACCAGGCAGGCGCAATTCTGGAATTCCCGCTCGAGCGGAGTTCGAGTGGCCAATGGGCGCAAGCTGCTGGCCCCGCACCTCAGCAGAAGAAATTCCGAATTATTTTCTAAGTTTTCACCAAATACACATCCACACATCGTTCAATAGGTCTATTATTAATTACCAATACGATGATTACCCCTTAGCTACCATACCCTTAAACTCGAAACCTCACAGGCGGCCTTCGAAAATATGATCCACAATACCTAATCTTTTCTATCTCAAAATCTGAGCCAAAACCTCAACATAAAACAACTCCTCAAAAATTAGCAATAGCTAACACTTAGTCACATACGAATGATCATTTACATATCTTCTTAACATACCTACATAAAAGACCTCATAACAACCCACCAAACTCAAAGCAACGCCTATTCATAAGCCATCCCTCTGATTCACTAAAAACCTGAAATGGCCTAAAGAATCTCAACCTCAATCTATCATTTGCCCTTAAAACTCAAAATTCTCCTTGTCAAGATGCTTCTAGAAATACCTTACTCTACTTCTCAAATCTCTAATAGGACTACAAATCTGATCTTTTGCTTCAACCCTCAAATCAAATCTCGTAACTGATGACTGTGGCCCACAAACTTTCGCTGCGCCACTCTGATTATCTGATTGCAAATTATTGTCATATCAAATTTTAACTTGGCGTCCAATATCACAAGTGAACTTGTCCAAAATTTTAGCACAAACCTCAAATCATCTTCGACACCTCAAATCCGAAATACTTTATGATCTTATCATCTCGTTGGCATACCAATGAGCCAACTTAATCCATTCAATACATCATCCGAATTGGCAATAAATAGGCCAACCTCGTCAGCCAATCCACAAATACCCAAACCGCATTCATATATTTCTCACGGTCCTCAACAGCCTCGAAATCAAAATCCTTGGAGACTTCTCATTCATAATTCACAACCTCGATATTCAGAATACAAATCTTTTTCCAAAAGCAAAATATCTCACTTACTCGAATATTAAAACTCGCTCGCGATTCACTACCCAGAACTTGGACAACTCCGTCAAACACGAATCGTCCATCAACTATAACTCATCACCCAAATTCATTTCCTTTAAAATCACAAATTGCACCTGGAGACACAGTAATGTTATTCTTGGGCCTCTTGAGAGCAATCACAAAGAGCAGCTATTTATTCTATTCGACATCTCTCACAAAACATCAAAGATACCTCAAATCCGAAGACTTTTGACCCAAAACATCGGCAATGATATTCTTCTTGACTAATGATACATCTTATAAGTAGAATCCTTCAACAATCTCACTAACCTACACTACCACTTGATCGACTTTTCCTGACTGACACCGAAACTCACCATTATGGTCCTTAAATGAATCTACCCGCTTACACTACAGCATGATCAACTCCCTTTTTGTGAAATAATTTCCTAAAACCTTTAGAGTCAATTAGATAATAACTATCATCACATATCTCATTTCGACGAATACTAATCGCTTTCAAGCCAAACACCTCACAGACGCTACATTCCTCGAGGAATTCTTAATGGATAACTTACCGAATTTAGCTAGACTCAAGAAAACCGCACACCTTCGCGACATCAATCGGTCTTTCTCAATGCCTACTCATCAAATCATTCATCTCCTGAACCTAAATTTTTAATCATCCACATGTAACCTCATCAGATCATCTTACTGAACCAAAGATTCTAAAGCATCCCACGATGAGCATCCAATAGACACTTCCTCGATTCTATACAGAATCCTTAAAAATCGGTGCCGATTAAGACGCAATATTAACAGCAACCTCGATTTACTGATCAAAAGATAAACCAACTTAATCTTTTCCTCTAAGAAACATCCTTGAATACTTACACAATCGAAAAATTTCTAGTGACCACAAAATAACTTCTAAACGTGATCACGTATGCCAACTAAATTCAGCACACACCATCGCCGATGGTTTGCAGGCAAAAATCGATATCAATTAGATCACCTCTAGGTTGATGCTTTTGCGAATTCAAAATTCATAACCTAACTTGTAGACATACACTTAGCATGGCAACTCTCCAACCAAACGCCCCTAATATCACATCAATGCCCGGTACATCAATTAAAATCTAATCAATGAACCACTTATATTTACAGACCCAAACCGAACACTAGAATTGGCTCTAGGCGAGTACTTAGTCCATCATGGCTTCCGCATCCTACTATCTCTTAATTCCATCACCAACACATTGATAATCGGGTTAAATCATCCCACATTAACAAGTTAATCGACTCAAGACCTCAACCCAAAATAAATCAAACCTAAACTTTAACCTAAAATCAATCAACTTAGGCCTCGAATCAAGATCAATCAAATTTAGGCCATAAGGCATCTCCCTACAACTTCTCTAATACCACATTTGACGACCCCAAAAATCCTAATCGGAATTGGTAAAGTTCTACCTGTAAAGCGGCTGTCAGACTAATACAAACCTGTACAATACCCCCATACAACATATATATTTCAACAACAAATACACACAGGATCCAAAATCATGCCACAACATCAGTGACTCCGACACCGACCCAAAAATACAACGTTGGACTTTTAGTAAGGAAATATGACTGCAAAAATATCAATTCAACATAAACATACATATTCAACAATATTGTGGAAGCAAAAACACATTCCTAACAAACTTCCTTGAACATGCACAATGTGAAACATCCTGTCTCACTTCCACAAAATAATCCAGTACAAAATAATAATCCTACCCATGATCAAACATAACATCCGCAGTTCCAGACATCACAAAATACCACACGAGCTAATAATATCGCTTGAAAATATATAATATATCAAAAATCATGTCCGAGAACCAAACTAATCTACAATAAGAAAAACGACCTAAACCTATCCAAACACAACAATACCTAAACATTAGAAAAAACAAGCCTAAATTCTTCCAGATCTTCGATCTAGCTCGCTGGGCAAAAACTCATACATCTCCTGCTCATCTGAAAGTTAGTAAAAACAGCAAGGAAGTGAGCCAAATGCTCAACAAAATATAAATATCAACAAAAAATAAATGTAGTATACTTTAAAATAAATCGAAGAAATAGAATAGGATCATAATATATATATATAACAAAATATAATCAAATAGTATTTCCGAAACACAATTTTTTCACATTTTATATCTGAATCCTTTAGATTCTAAAATATGCAGAAATTCTTTTATTATTTAGGGACCAGGACTAGAAGACATTACCAGCTAACGAAGCATTCGATCGATATCTGAATTGAATTCACTCTACACAATCAAAAACCTTATATTCCTTATTTACATCTCGAAGATAGGATGGTACTACCTATTATCTCCCGGTAAACGAGGCCAAATCGCAAAGCGATACTTACTCAAATAACGATCTGCACTATAGTATCATAAGGCATGCCAGGAAATACTATCCTCTGAAATAAAAATCTTTAGTTCAATTTCTTGATTTCTTTTCATATTTCATATTGGAACTCTTACAAAATTATTCATAGTCCTTTTTTTTTAATTTTCTCATTTTAGGAGAAAATACTAAAACCGATAACAGATTACAGAGTTTCAATTTCTTAATACAGATTCATAATTTCATATTCTTTAAAATACGGATACATATTTCATATTCCTTTGAGCTTGTACAGATACATATTTTCATAAACATATGGATGTAAGTCTTACGCTTGAACAAATACTTTTCTATAAGAAGCAAATATAAAGATAATCATGACTTTAATATAAATAGATCATAAATCATAAAATAGTAACCAAATATTGAAAAATAAAATATAATTCATGATACATTTAATCTCCCAAATCTCGAATACCAGTGTAAAACCACCGAACAACTAATAATATATACATACATGCACAAAATAAACAAATAGGGTATATAAAAATAACATGCATATTAGTAAAATCTCCGAATTGTATTCAAACATTATCAGACATGAAATCAGACCAAAGATATAGCTAGAGGATACTTGCATCAACGTTATATTCCACAGATCTGAAAAAAGGATATCCCGAAGGGCCCGAATCGGACGCTTCTCTCTACTAGGGCATCACCCACGACTTTGCCCCTTTCTCACTCAACGCGTAGCCTCCCACGTTGCTGCCGCAGCCTTGCATGGCAGTCGTTGTCCGGCGCCGACGCCGCTTCTCTCACTCCTTGCCATGCCTCGCCTTCATTTCTCTCTCCTCCGTGCAATCCATTGCCACGCGCTCTATGAGGCCCCGGGACAGAAAACATGATAATTGGGAATAATTAAAAAGATGATAATCATTAAGAAGCCAAGCATGCATTGAAAAATGAGGATTGAAAGTAAAAAGGTTGGAAAATACCCGAGTTCAGTAAGCAGCAAGGTTGCGCCTTCCGTGCGCTCGAGGCGAGCGCTGGCAGAATGTAGCGCACTCGCACGCGCTTGAGCGAGGTCACGATTTTTACCCGCGTTCTGATTTGATTCTTGTTATAAATGGAAGGGGGAAAAGGAGAAGGGGAAAGCAGCTGAGGCACGAACAAAGATGAGGGAGAGAGAAGAGGAAAAAGATGAAATCACTCGTTCCGATCCACTCCGAATAAAAATAACGGTAGATCGAGCTCAGACAAGTATACTTCGGACGTTTTTCGTTTTTACCGCTTTCTATTGTTTCAAAATCAATGAAAATACTCTAAAATTATATTGTTACATGCTTAAAGAAAACGAAGCATGTTTCCCTCGATTGTTCGGTTACATTTTGTATTTACCCATGTGTATTGCAAGATTTGGCTTCGATTTTATAAATAAGCATATAATTAGTGTTCGATTTGACTTCGGAAATATATGATGAAACCCTAACTCGAAAATATTATGGATTTTTGGTTAAATTGCATGATTTAGTATATTTGTTCGGATTTATGGCATTAATTTCATGAATAAACACATGTTTGGTGTTTGTTTTGAGTTCAGAAGTTTTGGCGAAGCCCTAGGTACGAAAATGAATGAGTTTTAATGATTTTTAACTATAGCTCCTGTTATATAAAAGTTAATTGGCACCGAAATGAAGCTCCTGGTATAATTTATTTGTGAAAATTTTACACTGACTCATACCGATAAATTACTGCACACTTTTGAAGTAAAACTGTAGGGTTTTTAGGCCGTCACTGTATATATTCTGAAAGTTCTGAAGTTAACCGAAAGGTAATTGTGAAACTCTGATACGAAAGAAGGTTTTCAGTTAAGAAGTTATTTCTAATGCTGTCATTTAGGACCCAGGACTAATTACAGTCAGGTTAGGTTCTCCGGCATGCCTTAGAACTTTACGGTGGTGATCGAGGATAACTCTGTCCATAGAGTTATATGTGGTCCGCCCTTCCTCGGAAAGTTACTGTGACGGAACGGATTATTCTTCATTGAATAACCTCCGTCAATGGCTAAACACACCCTAGAGCCCATAATTAACCTATAGACTCTATAGAAAATCCGGCAGAGTTTCCTCTGCAACTGGACGAAAACCGAAATACAACCTGCTTAAATATCATTCTATACAAGCACGCATCTAATCCAAAGGCTTAACTCAAAGCCTACAACACGCCACACAGATCAACAACACTTTGCCATATCATCCATGGCTCGATGCGATACAACCTACAAGATCTTGGATCTAGAGAGATGCCATCTAATTAAACAAAACTCCAAACATAAATATACGACGCGGAAGCATAACTAAATCATCATACATACGGAAGCATAATAAAACCATAAAATGACAATAATGAGCCACGCTCGACCCGAGCTATCCGCCCACCCGAACCAACTCTAAGTCCAAATCTTCTGATCATGCGCCGTCCAGCCAGTCATATCAAGCAAGTCTCTCTCCTTGCTCTATCTACCTGCGCCAGCTAAGTGTTCTCATCTGAAAAAGAGACAACAATAGCAAGAGTGAGCCAACAAATCAAAGAAATGTAATCATAATCACCCCTCAAGACATGTACAAGGACGGAAACCGGAGGGAATACAAGCACTCTCCAATCAAGGAACAGTCGGGAATAAGAAGCAAATCGGAATCACTCGATTCCTACGGTTCTCACGGTTTCATCTTGAATCACTGGTTTCATTCGGTTCATCATTTGGATTCACAAGATTCTCATTCTGATTCATAGTTCTGTTTGAATCACTTGATTCACGGGTTCATCGATTGGACATTATTTATTTTCATTATTATATCATCTTTGCGGACCCGGCTAGTAGATCGTACTAACCAACGATGCGAGAGAACGCGAGGACGGAATGTGTTCGCTACACATTCTAAAGCCACGCTCTTACTTTCGGTCGGTAGACACGACCCTCGGTTGCATCCATGCAACAATCATCACCGACAACTACATCTCAATATGTAGTGTCGACACACCCCACACCCCCGGGTCGTGGCAATCCTCGTCCTTCCACGGTAGTTTCCTAAAGCGTACCACGGACATCACCCGCTCACACGAGCGGCCGAATACGTGGCCAAGTATCCCTCGGGTTCCCACCACGATGGACATGGTACACTAGAGAATACTACCCATATGACTCGGGGTCCTAGTTTTGAGTTAGGTTCGACACTTGGAGAGGAAAATCCACATTTGCCATACAATCATATCTCGGGAAATCTCATTCCCATCACAATCATCTCCAACCGGGAGATTACATCATCAATCACATCATCTCAAGCACAATGTGGACTCCCTTCCATGCACGTCAAGGATCTCAATATCCAATGGGACTCGATTCCTTTAATCCAAGTCATCACAAGTTCGCTTCCACTTTCTACGGGATCCAGTTCCCTTAGTCACCATAATCAACTCAAGTTCCCAAAAGAGATCAGATTCTTACCTCAAATGATCACAAGTCACTTTGGAACCTCCGAGACTCATTCCTTTGCCTCCAGCACAAGGATTCACATTCGGGGTTTACGTTCACGTTTAATCATTTAAACGTTCTTTTATTACAATTAGGATCGCATATCACGTTGCATTTCTCATTTCGTTTTGGGTGAACATTATCGGATTACTCTTTGAACACCGGACGCCGTCTACCTGTTCAATACTTGGAAATCGGACGTCCGGTGGATTCGTGCGTACATCTTGTACGAGATTACACATTTGGGGTTCGATTTACTTGTCGCGAGGGTGGAAGTATGCAACTTCCCATTCATTTCCGGATTATCGACAATGGGACACTATCGAGGCTCGGATGCCACGAACGGGTCAAATCTTGCGAGATTCGCATCCGGTCGATATATACATACAATCGGGGGTACGGGTATTCGTATTCTAGGATCACATCATCATTTTACGAAGGTGACAACGCGCGATCATCACCTTCCGCTCGGGTGAATAAACGAATAGCCCCTTTGGAGGCCGGAGGCCGCGAACGGGTCCAAAGCGTGCGAGATCGGACCAGGCGACATATGTTCATATTTGGGACGTGGGCTTTCCAATTTTGAGGTCAATTTCATGATACGAGGCCGGGAAATGGGAAACCCCAAAATCCCGTAGCTTAGGGTTCGGCGCAAATCACCCGGCGAATCGGACCCGTTCGGACAACTAACTACATTTTCTCGGACCTCAAGGCATGGGTATCGATATTCTAACATTCCCGTGGGTATCGACACAAAATACCCAACGAAAATACATAAAACAACGAAAGAGAACGAGAAGTGGGTATGAGAACACTTGCCTCAACGCGTGCTTTCACCTTTATACCTGCTCGGGCGGAATCGGACTCTCGGGCTCGATCTCCTTCTTCTCTCTCTAGTCGCGCGCCTCTCTCTCTCCTCGTAACCCTCGGGCACCCGAAAAAAATGAGGAAGACGAACGCGCGGCGCAAATATATCTTGCGCCGGCCGCTCGAGCGGGCTGGCGGCGCGGCAGCCGGCGGCCGTGCTGCACGGCCACACCGCTCGAGCGCCCCATCGAGCGGCGCGCGAGCGGCCAGCCACGGGCGGTTACGGTTCATCCGCTCGAGCCTCGGCTCAGCGCCAAGCAGCGCGAGCTCTTTGGCGAGGCTCCGGCGGCCGGACGAGTAATTTCCGATTTTTTCTTCCGATATCAAACCTTAATCATCCCATGAGATTAGTATTGATCATTAACATACTAATCACCTCTTAATTATCGGGTTCACAAACCCGGAACCTCACAACTCTCCCCCACTTATAAAATTTCGTCCCCGAAATTTAACAAGCCTCAAACTCCCAAATCTGAGATGAACTCCTCAAAGACTGAAATCATCCTCGGACAACGCCTATTTTAGATCCTCAAGGATTGGAATCGTTCTGGTCCTCATCACAAAACAAATCTTTCGGCCTCACCGAACGCTCAATTCAGAAAATTATCGATTCTCCCGACCATAGGTGCTAGGAAAACCTTAGATCGATTTCTAGATATTCCAAAAGCCGCCTAAAATCATGCCGGACATTTCCCAACTCAATCCGACACTTCAATCGGATCACTGGAACCTCGAAAGAGATCGATCACTGGAACCTCAAACTTATTTAGAAATCTCTGGGCCACGGGCCCACAACGCTTATTTAGAAATCTCTGGGCCACGGGCCCACAACGCTTACTCTGCGCACTCTGATCAATCCTCAAATCAACCAATTAAGCCACGTTCAAAATTATAATAATCCCGGTCACCCAAAGAGTTGGCGGGATTTCCGATCAATACCTGTGATTCTCAAAATTCCGATTGTCTAGTAACCTCGAGAACCCGTTGGCATATCGATAAGCCAACCGAACCAAAACCAAGTACGGTTCTAGATCCCAACAAGAACACGACACTCTAACACCCAATCATCGGGACTTACTAGCAATTCATCTTTTACATTACCTATAAAACTCCAAAGACATACACGTCCAAGATTCGTAGCATCAATTTCCAACATTGATGCCTATTACTCCAAGGGAAACACCGATGTTCATTTCTCAAATTATAAACAAACCGGACCACAAGCAAGACCATATGATCATCTTCCTATCTCCGAAGACAATATTCTTGAGTTTTCAAAAGAAAACTTCAATGCCATTTCCGACATACTCGTGGGGGGTAACACTAATCTGAACTCCTCCCACTTATCTCAAAGATATTACTTTCCACGAGAACTCATCGGACCCATTAGGTCAACCCAATGTCACGAACATCAATCACCCTATCCATTAGATCAAAGATGATTGCACACACCATTGATATCCTTGAAATTCCCCGATTATCACATGAAGCTACTCAACATCGACCCAGGCGTGGTGAAAGATCATCTCATAAAGCTTCGAAACGCCATCGATCCTACAAGACCCAAACGGCGTTTTCTAGACTTTACAATGACCGTATGCTTGGCCGGATACCGTCGTGGCTACAACTCCTATTGATCCACAAATGTCCCGTTACGGACCCGGATCGATCTTAGAATTCATCAAGTCTTCACGACGGCCCACAAACTATGCCTCGCTCCATTCACGAAATCTGGTTATCAAACCATCAATCTCCTAGGCAACCCCATTCCAAAATTCACGAACAACCCGATCGGTCCATCTTATTTACCTCGAATGTTCAAGCACTTCACACGATGCAAAATCGATATCTCCTCGGCTTCTGCTGAATCCTCAACAATCGGCGTCAATTTTTGACATAACCTTGAATACTTGACCAACGGATACATCAACCTAATTCAGATTGACTCGATAACTTACTGACCGAAACCTTTAAACGTCACAACAAGATTGGCATCGCAAGACGATTCAAGTTAACCCAACAGATCGTATCCACGAACTCCAAAAATATCACAACCTCGATACCACTTGCAACAAACTTGGATCCTTAACCCCTGGAATCACAAAACCATAAACATACTCAGGGTCCCCAAGATGCAAGAGCTGTGACATCACGCTTGGGAAATTTCATCTCCCAACCTCGGCAATCCACAAATTTCTGCATGCACCATCACCGCCGAACTCCGATCCTACGGTCTTTGGATTTCCTCATTCCAAGATCGGAGGATACAACCATTCTCAATCCAACACCCGTACTATCTATAACTTAGATCCTAGTTTCCAAAATCTCTTCAGAAAGGCATTCATCTAAGATTCATCCATGAATAGCTGCTGCCATATTTCCTTTGCCCTTCCGAATACTAAGTCGCCCTTGACATCACTGCCAAGCCTAGATTCTCCCAGTTACACAATCTCAACCACAATCCCAACATGGTTCAAAACAACATCAGATCGCAATATTAAACCCAAGAAGCTCTCCTCCTGCCACGACAGGCGACATTAACACTTGGGTTCATATCATAGGATCCTGATATAAATACTGACCCTTCTCACTGCCTGTCCGTGACTAAAGACATCCTTAGATCTCGCGATCGGACTGTCCACACCGAGAGACACACCCAAGAGTCTCATCGATACAGAATCAATTCAAGAAGCTTCCATAATGCATGGGGCCATATTTCTTAATCCTCGAGACCCAAGATCTTTCTCACGTCAACCACCCGAGGTCGACTTCACTTCCTATCCATTCTGGGGCAACATGCCGTGTCTTCTATCAGACATGGGGTCACCACAACGATATCTTCAACCTCAAAATCCACATCTCAATCTTAAGGATCTAGACTGCCCACAAGTCTAGACACTTAATGAATTTCCAACCTAGAGCTTCATATGCCCAAACTTAACTCCACCCAATTCATCACGCTCTCTAGGTTAGTCTAGCAACCCTTCGAAGCAAAACACCAACCTATGGACTTCAACCAAGAGCCGATCAACTTAATCCTCAAACCGAGATTAATTAACTTAAGCCTCGAATCAACACTGATCAGTCCAAGGACCCAATTGATACTAATCACATTCAATTACTCAGGTGTCTCGACACACCATCTTCTCTTGGCCCTACAACCAACCACAATTATTAGTAGTCCCCAACAAGGAGCCACTACTAATACTTTCGGCGAGACCGAATCAATTCGATCAAGCCATCCTAGAACACAATCTAGGGCGTATAGGCTAGACATCCGAACTAAGTCACCGCTTCTAACTTAGTACTAGCCTAAGTTACGGGATCGGGGTAACCAAAACTACCCTGACTAACTTAGTCCTCACCTACCTTCATCAAGCGAAAACAATCAATCTTAATCAAACCTAAGCTTCCGTGCATATGATTCGGATCAAACCTAGGCATCTCTCTTCTTTCTCTGATACCAATCGTGACGGAACGGATTATTCTTCATTGAATAACCTCCGTCAATGGCTAAACACACCCTAGAGCCCATAATTAACCTATAGACTCTATAGAAAATCCGGCAGAGTTTCCTCTGCAACTGGACGAAAACCGAAATACAACCTGCTTAAATATCATTCTATACAAGCACGCATCTAATCCAAAGGCTTAACTCAAAGCCTACAACACGCCACACAGGATCAACAACACTGCCATATCATCCATGGCTCCAGTACAGTACACAACCTACAGTACTGGATCTAGAGAGATGCCATCTAATTAAACAAAACTCCAAACATAAATATACAGACGCGGAAGCATAACTAAATCATCATACATACGGAAGCATAATAAAACCATAAAATGACAATAATGAGCCACGCTCAACCCCGAGCGGCTGTCCACAGCCCGAACCAACTCTAAGTCCAAATCTTCTGATCATGCGCCGTCCAGCCAGTCATATCAAGCAAGTCTCTCTCCTTGCTCTATCTACCTGCGCCAGCTAAGTGTTCTCATCTGAAAAAGAGACAACAATAGCAAGAGTGAGCCAACAAGCCAAAGAAATGTAATCATAATCACCCCTCCAAGACATGTACAAGGACGGAAACCGGAGGAATACAAGCACTCTCAATCAAGGAACGAGTCGGGAATAAGAAGCAACTGGAATCACTCGATTCCTACAGGTTCTCACGGTTTCATCTTGAATCACTTGGTTTCATTCGGTTCATCATTTGGATTCACAAGATTCTCATTCTGATTCATGGTTCTCGTTTGAATCACTTGATTCACGGGTTCATCGATTGGACATTATTTATTTTCATTATTATATCATCTTTGCGGACCCTGGCTAGTAGATCGTACTAACCAACGATGCGAGAGAACGAGGACAGGGAATGTGTTCGCTACACATTCTAAAGCCACGGCTCTTACTTTCTTTCGGTAGCACACGACCCTCGGTTGCATCCATGCAACAATCATCACCGACAACTACATCTCAATATGTAGTGTCGACACACCCCACACCCCTGGGTCGAGGGGCAATCCTCGTCCTTCCACAAAGAGTTTCCTAAAGCGTACCACGAGACATCACCCGCTCACACGAGCGGCCGAATACGTGGCCAAGTATCCCTCGGGTTCCCACCACGATGGACATGGTACACTAGAGAATACTACCCATATGACTCGGGGTCCTAGTTTCAAGGTTAGGTTCGACACTTGGAGAGGGAAAATCCACATTTGCCATACAATCATATCTCGGAAATCTCATTCCCATCACAATCATCTCCAACCGGGAGATTACATCATCAATCACATCATCTCAAGCACAATGTGGACTCCCTTCCATGCACGTCAAGGATCTCAATATCCAATGGGACTCAATTCCCTTAATCCAAGTCATCACAAGTTCGCTTCCACTTTCTACGGGATCCGGTTCCTTAGTCACCATAATCAACTCAAGTTCCCAAAAGAGATCGATTCTTACCTCAAATGATCACAAGTCACTTTGGAACCTCCGAGACTCATTCCTTTGCCTCCGGCACAAGGATTCACATTCGGGGTTTACGTTCACGTTTAATCATTTAAACGTTCTTTTATTACAATTAGGATCGCATATCACGTTGCATTTCTCATTTCGTTTTGGGTGAACATTATCGGATTACTCTTTGAACACCGGACGCCGTACGGTTCAATACTTGGAAATCGGACGTCCGGTGGATTCGTACGTACATCTTGTACACAGGATTACACATTTGGGGTTCGATTTACTTGTCACGAGGGTGGAAGTATGCAACTTCCCATTCATTTCCGGATTATCGACAATGGGACACTATCGAGGCTCCCGGATGCCACGAACGGGTCAAATCTTGCGAGATTCGGCATCCGGTCGATATATACATACAATTGGGGTACGGGTATTCGTATTCTAGGATCACATCATCATTTTACGAAGGTGACAACGCGCGATCATCACCTTCCGGCTCGGGTGAACAGTAACAGCGCCCCTTTGGAGGGCCCGGAGGCCGCGAACGGGTCCAAACGTGCGAGATCGGACCCGCGGCCGACATATGTTCATATTTGGGACGTGGGCTTTCCAATTTTGAGGTCAATTTCATGATACGAGGCCGGGAAATGGGAAACCCCCAAAATCCCGTAGCTTAGGGTTCCGGCGCAAATCACCCGGGCGAATCGGACCCGGTTCGGACAACTAACTACATTTTCTCGGACCTCAAGGCATGGGTATCGATATTCTAACATTCCCCGTGGGTATCGACACAAAATACCCAACGAAAATACATAAAACAACGAAAGAGAACGAGAAGTGGGTATGAGAACACTTGCCTCAACGCGTGCTTTCACCTTTATACCTGGCTCTCGGGCGGAATCGGACTCTCGGGCTCGATCTCCCTTCTTCTCTCTCTAGTCGCGCGCCTCTCTCTCTCCTCAGAACCCTCGGGCACCAGAAAAAATGAGGAAGACGAACGCGCGGCGCAAATATATACTGCGCCGGCCGCTCGAGCGGCTGGCGAGCGGCCAGCGAGCGGCCGTGCTACTGCCGGCCACCGCTCGAGCGCCCCATCGAAAGGGCCGGGCGGCCAGCCACGGGCCGGTTCATTCATCCGCTCGAGCCTCGGCTCGAGCGCCAGCAGCGCGAGCTCTTTGGCGGGCTCCGGCCGGACGAGTAATTTCCGATTTTTCTTCCGATATCAAACCTTAATCATCCCATGAGATTAGTATTGATCATTAACATACTAATCACCTCTTAATTATCGGGTTCACAAACCCGGAACCTCACAGTTACGGTCAGAAGGAAAGTTTCTGTTTCTGGCCTACCTTTGGGAGGCACACCTGTACTGATCCCTTGGTACGGGATTTTCTATCACTGTTTATAGCCTTAAATTATGAGAAGATATGCACAATCTATCCTCGATCATTCGCCCCCTCAGCTTGTAGGGTATACTAGTAGGGTCCATTATTGCACTGTTCTGCACCACTGTTCTGTACTGATTACTGTTCTATGCTGATATAAAAGAAAAAGTTTCTGATTCTGCTTTCTGAATTGCATCGAATTCTGATTTCTGAGTTTAATTATCTTCAAATTATGCTTTCTCTATTTTCCATGTTCTATTCTGTATAACCGTTCTAATTCTGCATAGTTTCACGACTGTCCTGCATAACTGATTTGCTGCATATCTGCATGTACCTTGCTGGGCCCCGGCTCGCTGTTTTATTGTTTTCCCCCTCTAGATGAGACTGTAAAGCTAGTACCTGAAGAGAAAGACTGACTGAAAATATTTCCTGAAAACTTTCGAGGATCTAGAGCATTTTGGAGCTATTTTGGAAAATCAGTTGGATGTAAAAACTTGACTGGATATGTGATTTTGTACATGGATTCTATATCTATGGACATTCATGTATATGTGGATTTTGTATAGAAATGCATGTAATGGTAAAAAGAAAAACTATGCTTCTACAGGTTAATAGTTCAGCTTCCGCTCTATACTTCTGGATATTCTGTACAGGTCCTAGATGTTATCTCATTTATGAACTGTTAGTGTAGTAGACAGTTTGATAGATTAATGCCATGGATGGCATTTGTGATCCTGTGTACACGTATTGTAGTAAAAATTGTGGTATAAATTGATAATTATGTGCTTGTACTGGTTGGTTATACAGGTCCTATACAGGTTGTATTTTTGGGTTTTCATCCAGTTACAAAGGAAACTCTATTGAAATTTCTGCAGAAGTCATACCTTATATTTTAGTCCTAGAATTCTGTTTGTCTTAACAGAAGTTTTTGAGACAAAAAAAAAAATCCATTCCGTCACACGCGCTGCCTATTTCCCCCATTTTCTCCCGATTCATCCGATTTCTCCCAAAATCGATAAATGCAACCCCAAAATCAACATCTACAAAGAGAATGAAAAGATTTACTTCCCTCGACTTCACCAATTTCCTTCGGCAACGGCGGCGAATGGACGGCAGCCGTTTTGGCTTCGGCTCACGATTTCTCCCTCTACTCACACTGGTGCACGAGATAGAGGGTAGCATCACAAAGAGGACTTCGCCAGCTTCCATATCCGGCATTGGAACCTCTAGCGATGGCGGCGACGGCAACCCGCACCAGTCTCCCTCTCTCTCCTCTTCTCTCCTCTTTTTATTCCCTCTCCCCGAAACCTTTCCAATTACTGTTTTCATTTTCTTCTTTTCTTTTTTTTTTATTTTTTTCTTTTACTTATATATATATATACACACATTCTATTATTATTATTATTATTATTATTATTATTATTATTATTATTATTATTATTATTATTATATATTTTCTCTTTTTACGATTCTTTTATTTCAAAATCTAAATCGATACTCAAACAATAGCACAGGGGCGCTCCGAGCGCCACTTCACAATTCCGATCATTCCTCAAAATCTCACAATATTTAATTTCTATCACATCTATATTACCCAAAAAAATAATAAATAACCCCAATTAAATCAGAATTCGAAATATTACGACGCTAGCAGTCCATTCCAGCACCGAAGTCCACTATGGGGTTCATTGCCCATGGTCCATCCAGGCTTCACAAAAGGAGTCCACCCATGGCCCACAGAGGCCCACAATCCAGGCTTCAGCCCAATAAAATTTTGCTGATGTGAAATGTCCCACATTATCTAAGAAGACTACATCTGTGGATCACACTATATAACTAGGTATCCTCAAGTTTGGAAGGACAAGCTCCAAAAAGCTTCACAAAGCTCCAAGTGGCTCAGCATTCCCAGGAAAAGGGTCTACCCTCCATTGAGGAGTTGCCCTTCATCCCGGAGTCAAGAGTTGCCCTCCTTCCAAGAGGCTTACCTTCTAGACGGGAGTTGCTCTCCTTCCAGGAGGCTTACCCTTCATTAAGGAGTTGGCCTCCGCCTGGGAGCCAAGAGCATTCCGTCCCAGAGACACAAGCCCTCGATCCTGGAGCCACGAGACCTTCGTCCTGGAGCCACGAGACCTTCGTCCTGGAACCACGAGCCCTCCATCCCAAAGCCACAAACTCACCGTCAAAGAGTCAACTTTCCGCTAAGGTAATCAGGATGTTGACTCACCAGTGCAGTTTAGTCCTCTAAGCCGCCCCTTGCGAACACATTTCTAAGCCACCCCCTGCGAGCGCATATCTAAGCCACCTCTCTACCGGGGGCACCTCTAAGCCGCCCCTCTGTTGGGCACATCTCTAAACCGCCCCTATGCGAGCGCTCCTCTAAACCGCCCCTTTACTAGGCACACCTCTAAGCTGCCTATCAGTTGGCGCATCCAAACGCTCCATCCACCACTATATACATATATTCATTCCTCGCATCCTCCTAACATCTTTTGATTCTCTGAGAGAGATTTATGACTTAAGCGTCAAAGGAAATACGGTGGGAACAATTCCCACCATCCTCTGACCTCCTATTTGTAGTCTGTGGTGTGCAAGTTTCAGGTTAATAATGATGGAGATCGGATCCGTTCCAGTTCAACCAGGAACAAAATAATGGAAAGCTCCCTAATTCGTACCACAACCTGAAAACTAGGGACGAATCACATACAGATCTAACGTCATAAAAAGCATTTAACACACGAATCTGGTCATTCCCTACAGTAGTGCTTGAACATTATTTAAACACTAGACAGAAATATGCGTAGTTCAGATTTGAAAGCAAACTTGAACACTAGTCAAACACCGCCCTAAAACCAATTTAAATCCTTACAAAACTTTATAAAGCATGCATATATCTTCTTCCCTTAATTTATCTACGATTTCTCATAAAAACTTGGAATTTCAACATAAAGAAAAGAGTTTGTGAATAAATCAAAAAAAAACTTGGATATTTCAAAGAAAAAGGATAGGGTACTTCCCTTGATTACAGATCTCCTACTCTTTTCCTCTTCACATGAATGGCTTTCTCTTTCTCTCTAAGATGCACGGCTCACACTCTCCTCTCAAGATGCTGACACAACTGGGGAAAAGATGAGCGGTGGGCCCCTATAGGGTTGAAGTTATAAGACTAGGGTTTCTAAAATGTTTTTCCCTCTCTTTTAGTTTCAAAATTTTCAGAAATGCTCCACACTTCTCCCTCCCATGTAACTGCCTTCTCCTGTTTCATTTCCTAGCCTCTCAACAAAACCAAGGGTATTTACTAGCAAGGGGACAGCTAGTGCTTTTAATAAGGAGACGCACCTACTAGGGTTTTTGGAATTAGGGTTTTATAATTTTCACCATTTTATCATTGTAACTAGTTTACTAAGTTATAATTATATAGCTCAAGAAATGAAAATTTTGCAATCAAAATTATTTAACAAACAAGATGAACATTTTGCAATAATAATAATTTCCAGCAATTAATTCACTGAATGATCAAAAATTCCACTAACACAAGAAAATTACAAAAATACCCCCTGGCCAACTTTCCTATTCAAATTAGTCTAAGATGACTAGAATATTAGCTTTGGCCAAATTCTGGCCTCATGGGTTAAGGATTTTGCCTCTAATTACATCAAGGTTATGAGAATTTAATTGCATCTATTCAATGAGAGAGAGAGAGAGAGAGAAAGCATTTTGTAGCTTTTTCTTTCTCTTGAGAGCCAGATCCTCGTAAATGAGGATTGATGAAGTATTAATAAGCTAGGGGCCAAATGTAAACATTAATAAAAAAATTGTTTGCTGATTGGCTACGTATATGTGGCCAAGATGTAGTTGTACCGGCGCCTAGATTTTATCCTGACATGACAGTCTTGCCCCATCACGTATCCCTTAAGTAATGCTCTTTTCTGGGATGTCAAACGTCTTTTCTATGTACCAAACGGACGGATTAAGCTTGAATCTCCCATTGGTCCCCTGGGGCCAATGAATGATATTTGTAGCCAAGTGCTAATATGTTATCTAGCAGTTGAATTGATATTCATATGTTCTTCGACATGGCTTCTATCACGCGATCATTTCAGAGATGGGCAAGAGAGTCGAGGATGCCCTTCAAATTGGTAGCCTCAATGTATTTGGGTCTGAGGCGCATGGTACCCAACAAACAGATTTACAAGAACCAAAAATTGAATAGCAAAAAAACAATGCATGGCCAAAAAAGGCAAATTGCAAAAAATAATTATTGACTACGAAAGAAAAATTCTTTCTAAGACAATGGCTAAACTAGACGAGAAATAAGAACATGAAAAAAAAATGAGTGTAATAATAAAAATGTAACTTTAAATTACAAGAAAATAAATAAATTGCAGTAACAATAAACTTACCAAATTACTGAGCAACTGAGCAAAACTTTCATTAACAATAACATTCTTTGAATTATATTAAAGGCGATGTGATTACACGAATTTAAATAGAACTATGAGAAAAATAAAGTCTTGAATTAAAGGCTTACAACTAGCTGATAAAAAGAAACAAATTATTAAAACTAAGGACCGTACTGCTACGCCTAAAACTAAAAAATCACTACCCAAGCTCCAACCCATCGGCTTCATTGAACCTCCTTAAAATAAGAGGAGATACATGAATTTTTTTTCCTTTTCCAAATTTGTTTTCATCCTTGATTAATTTGATTTGCTTGAACCCTTAAAGATGGAAAAATATCTTCGTTGCTTTTCTTCTTGTGATGGCCACCCTCCTTATTTGCTTGATGTCCTGCCTCATATATTTTGTTTGATTGAAATAATTTAGGACAAAAAATATCACCTTTAGATTCATTTGGTTAGCTCCTTACTGAAATATTTTGCATTATTAACACTTTTTTTTTTCTTTTTTTCTTTTTTTTTTCTTTTTTTGCGTGTACAATTGACTGAAAAATTAAGAAAAGAAAATATATTGGCCGGTCGAGTGTGTTCCTTGGCCCATTTTCAACATTTGTCCCATTTGCAAGATTTAACCCATTTTTCCAACAATTGTAATTTTTGGACCTACTAAATAAAATAATAACATTAAAAAAGTAAATTAAAATAAACAACTACAGAATAACAGTACATAAGTGTGTCAAGGTGCACATTTCAGTGTTTATGAGTCGACATGGAGAGATTTTCAAAGGTAACCACCTAAAGTTTGGCGGTCGAATCTTGTTTGGTGCCTTAATGCTTTTTCCCATCAAATGCTTTATCCTTTGGCTTGCTAAAATCAAGAGGCTCAATACCATGGATTGAACTGCGTATTCTGTCAATCATTCATCACTACGTATCTAGTGAAAAAATAGAGTTGAATCTCGTAACCACCTTTTCTCCAAGCATAGTTTTATGAATAATGCGTGGAAACACTTGTGTATCAAAGAAGGGGCCAGCTGGTCATATAAAGATTGGCATCGGTGCACTCTTTGGGAAGCAAATAGATGGAGGGGGAACATGAAGGCCATTGCTCATAGAATTACATTATGTATAATTGTTTCTATGTTTGGAAAAAATGTGATTTGAGATGTTTCAAGCAACCTCACCGAAATGTGAAGCTACTATCGCAACTTCCGTCCGGAACAAGCTTGCAACTTTGACCTACCGTGAATTGTGATACACCTAGCCAGCATCTTGTTGGGGCTTGGAGTAGTGTGTTTTTAGTCAGTAGCCTTTGGAACTCGAGTTCAAGCTCAACTCCAGATCCAATGGTATGCCGTATACCAACTGGTGGAGGTCATGATTATGTACATTCTTTCTTCCCTTTTCAATGATAACCTTATTTACCGAAAAACGATTTTGGGTGAGATTTGACAGGCAGTGCACAATGCAGAAAAGCTAGCCGCACACCTATAGAGAGAGACTTCTACATGTGACCTATCAGATAGAAGAAAGATCGAATCCTATGTGAAGAATAAAGTTGATTACATTAAATTGAGTTACCTAATCATACTAAGTACAAGACATGAATTGTCCTATTATTTCCTAATAAGCCTATTAAGGAGTATATGCAGTAAAGCACTAATATTCATTATACAAACTTAGCTTCATCATCTTTTTCTGCTATGCTGTTGTTTTAATCGAACAAATTAAGCTAAGATATTTATCATAATTGATACACGCTAACATGGGTTGTGTTGGGTCTCTGCTATTGACATGCTTGGGTTGTACACTGGCTGTGCTGAGAAGCCAAATGGCGATTGGTTACCTGGTAAATTTATTTAAATTATGCTACAACCAAAGAAAAAGTCTATGAAGGCAGACTTTGGCCTAATTGTGATTTGTATCTTAGAACCTGAAAAAAACAAAAAAAAATTCCAAAAGTAGTATGATTTGGCTCCCCCCAACTTGCAACTTATGGCAAATCTATAGCAATTTTTCTAAGCCGGCAAAGTGGTGTTACAAAACAGCACCCACCAACTTTGTGGAGAAGTTGCAGCAACTTCTAGCAAAAGTTATCCAAACCACGCAACTTTCTTAGGATTGATTTACTTCTGATCATAATATCTCTCAATCTCATAATGTCCACCGATCATAAAAAAATGAGCCCAAAACATAAACCAAGCCCGAACAACAGCCACAGGAAGACAAGCCAAGAAAACAAAAGGGGTGGAGGGAGTACTTACAAAATACAAGAAGAAAAAACGAAAAACATATTCTCCATTACTGTACACGTTCTATTCTAGCCTAAGAAGTACAGACACTAATACTAATACGAGATACGGACACAATGCAATATGACACCGACATACTTTTCTTTCCTAGAAGTAAAGATAGAACACAATGGAGATACACTTATAATGTTGGTTTATTATTTTTCTAATTAATAAACAACTCTAGTTTATACGAAATTAACAATAAATATGAATATTTCTTATCTATTTCCAAAAATTCATAGGAAAGTGTGCAATTGAACTAAATGAGTTATGTTATAATATTTTCAACAAACTATTGTAGTAAAATAATAATCACAATATAACTTTAAAAAAAAAGATAAAACTAAACATGAGAAAATATATATATCAATTAACATCTGCATTTTAATTTTACCACTTTACACTTCGTAATTACAAAAAAATACAAAAGATATACACAATGATCCCAACAAAAACGTGTCCCAATTTCCCAAACATATCCAAACGTGTTAAAATTTAAAAATAAAATAAAAATAAAAAATGAATACGGTGCTGGGGCATCGAGAGTGCACCAATATCCAATAAGTGTTCAGATATTGACACTTTAGTGCCAAGAGAGTTTACATGCTTCTTAGATTCTAGCCCATTTAGTACTTTGTCCAACTTTTTTGATTCCCTACTGTAAGTCAACTTAAACTCCACCAAGCTCGTAGTTTAATATCTCTGAAAACCTTCAAGACCTAAACAACTATTTTTCAAAAACTATTTTCTGCTGACAAAGTGTTATAGGGGTGACCCACTGCTCATAAGGAATCCTAACCACATTCTGATATAATTTCTCAAAAATGATCAAACAAACTTTATGCTACCAAACACCTAAACAACACAACCCTGTTACTCAGAATAAAAACAAAAATAGAAACACAAACAATTCCCGTGACCTTGATCTAGATAACATTATGCTTATACTTTCGTAACAACTTAAGTCGTTATTACGAGCAATGACACTTCACAATGGTCAGGGCGCTCTATAAAGCATCAAAGTAATTGGTGAGAATCATGGAAGTAGCCTATTTGCTATCATATTGACCCCAAAAATTCAGATACACTAATGCAAGATGCAAGGATAACGGTTCAGATGACTACAAAATAAGACGCAAATAAAACAGTTGATGAATATGGTTCAATTGTCAGGTGGATGTTACCATAAACAGAGGAATAGATAAAAAAACGTTGATATAGTTGACCCCACACGGTGGGATTCAAAGATAGGCTGCTGTAGCATTTAATTTTTATTGCCATCACAATTCCCTTGTATATCTCCTATCATCTTTTCCTATAATCAACCTGTCCAGTGTCCTACTTCAGGAATTAACATGTCCGTCATCTATATCATGTCATCTACCTACTCATGTATCCTAGATATTGATTATAGTCACAATTGCTTAAAAAGATAGAAGGTTGATATCCGTATCCAATGGCAATCTAGAAGTTCAATGAAGCTTAAGAAGAGTCTGATGCTTTGTTAAATAACACAAGGTCAGGGTTACCCCCAAAAGAAACAAGTCTATGTTATGCTTAATGTAATCTGGGGGATGTTGCAAGGGTGCAAGTCACCAATACACCTATCAACAAAAATTGATATCTAAGTAGCAGATACATGGTAGATAACAAGAGGCATAGCAGCAATATATGCAATTAGCTCCTGCATTATCCTCACTAATCCAAATGTCATCTGTTTAATCCTGATTCCCGATATATTTAAAATCTACTCTGAAGAAATGCTGTATTCTTCAACCAACATAATACAGGTAGAAGCTTTTTCTAAGCCAATTCCACAATATCAACAACTGATTTAAATGCTTAACCAGTCAGGTCTATGGGAAAAGGTCTTATAGGGCAGAACAACGAATTGATCCAGTAATCACAACACAACACATCACAAAGTTTTATTTGTAAAATCTAGTTTCTAAGTAGTTGGCAGTGGCTTAAGAAAAATAATGCATCGACATGTTTATGGCTAGGCCTGTGTTGTTCAATTGCATTAAACAAGATAGCTATTTGTATTCTACAGAATCCAACAAGGAATTAAAATATATATATCCAGTTGATAAGAATTCAATAATGTCAAGAAAAAAAGCTGATTTATATCCCCTTCAAAAATTAGAAAGAAATACAATAAGCATTTCTCCTAACTGGAATCCCTAACAGTATGGGTTTTTATTCCCTAAATCACAATGTGTATGCAAGATATCTATGCTCCGTCCCAAATCCCTGCCTCTTTTCTCACACTTACACACAAAAAGACACTATTTTCACCCGACAGAGAATAATTCCAAGAAATCCTTCACAAGTCGTTCATAGAGGATAAAAGAATGCCAGGAAGACCCGCTCCCCTGGCCAAAAAAAAATATTAGGAAGCTCTAAAATAAATTTCTTGTCTGTACACAACCCAGCCACAGTAATGTCAAAACTTGTCTTAAAGAGAATATAACAATTACGTGGGGATTCAATAGTAGCCCGGTGGTGGGATACAAACTTGCATAGATCAGAAGCCAGGGTTCAATCTGATACCAGCTCCCCCATTCCCCCATTTCACCTAAAATACTGATTATGCACCTAAAAAGTACTTAAATGAAGAGGGAAAAAGAACAAAGAATGAAGGTAAAGGAATTCCTTGAACATTGATAATCTAATGTGATAAAGTTATTGGGTCATTTTTTGGAAACAATAACTGGAACAGAAAGAAGAACCAGCTTGAATACAAGAAGCTCAATCACTTGGTTTGTGTGCCACAATTTAGATTTCTGAAATCAAAATCCAGAGATCTACAGTATTTGCCTTAAAAATCAGGCATTCTGAGAGTTCAAAGCAATGTGCCATCTTCAACAAGAAGAATCTCAGTAGAGCAGCTATGAATGATCAGGATCTTCTGCACAAGAGGAAAAAGATCCAATCAGTAAACTAGACGTGGAGTTTCCAACTCAGCAAGTTCAAGTAGAAAATGGAACATCCATTGCACAGGAATAAGGAGATGTCATCAATACAGCACAGGGTATTATAAGGGTAAAATACAAGGCTAAAATGCAAATTAGAAGACGCCAAAGCAGAATGTGAGTCAAAGACAAGTCTCAAAGATTATGACAGGGTAAAAGGTGTTGATGATAGTGATCAATTGATAGCAAAGATATGAGGTGCGGAAAACATACCAACGAAGTTGTGGCACCATGAAAATAAAGTTGAAGACCCGAATTTGAGATTCAATTTAGTGAATGACATAAGAACTTCGATTGTGACAATTATTTGTGATACTATCGTATAAAAATTAAGAAGCATTCCAGCCAGCTATTTGCATAAAGTCATCACTTCCTAAGTAAATGATGTTCTATAATGATCATTGAAACAATTCGTCTCTAGGCTCATCGTCAAATTTGTAGCATACTTACAAGCATGGTGAAAGAGGAGGTAGTGACTATCACTCGGGGAGAGAAATGTCTCACGTCTCATTTTATTACCCAACAAGAAAGGAAAAAGAAGAAAAGTGGAATTACCTCCAGGAGAACAATACTTAAAAATGCAACTTGACTTTTACTTCTAATTGCAAACTTCCTAGCATTCATGTGGCACAGGGAAGTAAAGCCTACTGTCTAGTATGTAACTATACAAAACTTCAACCCTAAGTTTTGATCAATCAATTCAGTAACTACAGATTACCAACAACATTCACATGGATTAATGGTCCTTACTCATCATGCTTCACTCATATAGCCCAAGTAACCGTGTCTAGGTACTCCATAAAAAGCAGACAGTAACAAGATTTCACTTCCCTTCCCCACCCTAACACCTTGTGAACCATGCATCAGGTGCCAAGTCTAGAATTGCAATTTGCAATGTAAACCCTCTATGAAAGATAAAAGTTTTCCATGTCATGTCCTAAGTCAAACACTACATACAAAGTCTACACCCCAAGAGATCATGTTGCCATGTGAAAGCTTAAGAATGTTTTATATGCTAATATGTCCCCTCATTTGTATTCACATTGGCATGGAAGGTTGTACTAAGAACAATCTTTCCTCTTACCATTGCAGAAATGCTTTCAGGAATATCAGGGTTGTCAGGAATTAAACACTAGACTGGATAACCAAAAAGGCTCCCATAGTCTATAAAACAACTAACTTACCGCATAACCATAATCTATTGGGGGAAGGTACAAGGGTGGTTGTATACTATTAACACAAGGAGACTAAGACAATCTAATAACACTAAGCAGAGAAAAAGTAAGCAGAAAGACAAACATAATTGATAAGTATGAAAATATATATCACCCTGCCCCATCGGGTTTTATCAGCCCCACCTCAAACCCAAAGGGGAATTCCCATTCAGTCAAAGATAATTAGGCAGGGATGGCTTTAGGTTGTTCTTCACCACCAAGCCCCAACCTGTCTCATTTTTTTCTCTACTTTAAAAAAAACTTTGATATAACTACTATAATTTATACAAATGTCAAAATTTGTTTGCTTCTGAAATATATTACGTATTACTCAATGTTATGCTATCCTTTTTGAGTATATATGTAGATGTATAACATAAAAGAACATAGTTTATATTAGTTTTTAAAATTATAAATATAAAAACATGTTTAAGCAAGATACCTATCATTGCCCAGCACATTAATAACCTGGCTCAATTTCAATGGGCAGAGATAGTAAAGGAGACTTTGCCCCATTTCCATTCCTAATAATAAGGTTGCACACGTCCAGTCCCCACTTAAGGGGTCCATCCATGCAAAAACCAAACCAGCCGCTCAAATACCACCTATCGGGATATGGGAGGGATACCAAGGACATAGTCACACAACGGCACCTGTATGTACATGTGAAGACTTAAATTTCTTGGACCAGGGTAATCTGAATTTGTCCAAACCTCTCCTACTTTCAATCTCAAACTGTCAGTCCAAAAATAGTGGAACAATCCAACACTGGATCAGCAAAAGAGGTATTCCAAATCATAAGAACACTCCTGAAGAAAATAGATATAAATAATACCTGATTAAGTTAGAAGTTGATTATGTTTGTCTGATTTCAACAAAGTTAGCCAAAAACTGGCATTTTTTTTTTAATAGAGAGTACTCTAGCTATGTAGTGGCCACACCCTCCAACACTGACACCCCCCCCGGGGTCTCCTCCCATCCCATTCCTCTTCCCTCTCACAAGTGGTCAGATGCACTAGTCAGTCAGGTGGCATTGTAGCTTCAAATGAAACAAATAAGTAATATTGTCAACTAAATTTTTAGGAAATGCATCAAGAAATAATGCATGTGGAGAACAGGTGCAAAAATTATAGCTGAGAATGATGTCGATAGAAGCAGTGAGACGAATATTAAGAAATTGGATAAAAAGAAAGAGTTAAGAGATGAATATGTATAATTGGAGGCAAAATAAGTGGGAAAATCAGTTGTGCTAAACAAGGTTGGTAAATCTGCTTCAATCAGTAAGACTGAGCATAAGCATTTTTCGAAATAGTTGCAGAATGACAACAATTCATTTATAGATGTGATCTGTTATTATTCTTCATTTTGATGAGGCTCAGCATTGTTAGATATCAACATTTAGTGTTATGGTTGTTCAACAGGTAGTTGCAGGCAATATCAAACAGCAGTTAAGGGCATGAAAATGATTTTGATCAAGCAGAAAAGGCTAACAATTCCATTCGTTTGTCACCTTAGCTATTTTCAGGTTTATCTGCAAATGACTTGATTATTTTAAGGTGACACCTGTAAATGTCTTGGTTTTCTCAGTTAGGGTGGCTAATTACTGGCATCTTCAAGGGAAGGGAAGTTCTAGTAGTCTGACATGTTTTTGCTGGGGTTGGCTGGTTCCTTGGCTGCTAGTACCTTCTTAGATCCTTTCAACAAAACAGGCTTACTGACTAAAAAAATGATACAAAATGCAAAACAAAGGACATTAATGAAACATTTACCACTCTTATTTACTTCTCCAGCCTCAATTCACTGAGAGAGACATACAAGTTTGCAACCTGCTCCTCAGATTCGGTGTCGTTGACTACACCCCGACATCTTGGGAAGCCACAAGAACAAGGAAGTCGTTCATCTATTGAAAAGAACCTGCATAATAAATATAGTTAGAGTTGCAACTGTAGAAAATTCAAAAAAGCATACAAAGTAAGCCCTGAGGGAAACCTGTAATCATATGTCAGTTCTTCCCACTGTTTAATATCTCTTTTGGCAAATATTATTATGTGCTCATCCCCATTAACAGTTATAACTCGTGAATAACAATTTGGCTGCACAAAGTATGAAATCTGAAAGGTCAGTAAATTCAACGACAAACTAGACTATAGGCTACTACATAGTTTGAAAGCATACTGACAACACTATCGTATTAAAGAATAGCAAAATCAATTAGCCTTTTCCCATATCTTCACTTCAAACCATATTGCCATGACAACACTGTGACTGGGTGATGCTGGTCTGCTTCTGTTAAAATTGAGTTAGAGTTGTGGAAGAGTACACAAGTACAGGTCTCTTTTGAGATGTGGCATCATCAGAATGATATTATGTATCGAGATGGAGAGGTAATTTAGTAAGACTATACACATGTAACCATTGTTATTTACAAGGCTTAAATTTATTTGTTATTATCGGTAATCACTTGGATGATTTGATTTGATTTATTGGTTATCCATATCCTAGAGTTCACCTCCCAAATGGTGATTTGGCCATGTTTGTCTTGAGAGTGGGGTTTCATACCCGGTCAAAATAGGAACCCTTCATCCTATCAACTGATTTAGCAAAGATTTGAAGGGATCTTGATTTTTCCAAATTGAACTCATGCTCAGAATGACAATCCAAGCAATGAAACCCTAGCCCTACCATTCTAGCATAATTTTTACTTTAGTAATTGATAGGATGTGTAACAATTTTAACAATATATAAATCAATAGCTTGTCATGTGCAGAAGACAATCGTCCCATAATGATCTTGGATTCACATTGAGGCAACTACTGAATTATTTATCACTTTTCTTCATATAATCAGCAAACTGTTTAACGAAAAGCAGAAATAAAATGCTATTACTTCACAAGAATGGTTGATGAGATGAGCTATGCTTCCTGCCCTTGTAGCATCAATGACACGTTCATCATCTACCCGAAACATGTAGGTTCCAGCACCCTGCAAGAGACAGAAGTTCTGTAAAATATATCCAAAATATATTAACGAAAACACAATAGACAGAAAAATTAAGACAACCTACAATAACAGGGGAAAAAGCAATGAACTATTGCTGCAGTAGCTCTTAAAGAAGGCCAAGAATTTTAGTAGCTCTTAAAGAGGGTAAAGAATTTTGAACCTGACAACTAATATAATAAGGATTTAAAAACTACAAAGCATAGTCAAATGAGAAACAACTATCCATTATTATCGGAAAAACAATTATAATCTCAATCATGAGGGCCCAGCAGTGTGAACAATTACAATCTCAATCATGAGCAAATGACAGCATAACAAGGTATCTAAATTTGCATCATGGAAACACGAATAAAAAGTTGCAGCATGTGAATTCACTATGCTGCCAAAAAAGGAAGATTAAAAGATGGGGGGCAAGGAGAGAGATTTTATTTTACTTACCACCAGTGAGTTATATATTAGGTGTTCTCTCCGATCAGCCACAGAGGGTCTTACAATTTCACCCGTATACTCAATGACCTAAAGCAAATAATAAATTAGTAGATGGTTTTAGATCAGATAGAAGCTACTCATTCGTTCTAAGGCACCAATATAGGATCCAAGGGAACTTATGAGGAAGAAAATTCGCCAACCATATCTCCAGCTCTATGTGGCTGCTTCGCAAAGATGCCAAAACCATGTATTCTTGATTTCCCTAAGGAACCAATAATTTCATTGACAACATAGAAATCTTCATTACACTCAAATTTGAAAGACTACAAGTCAAAAAAAAAAAAAAAAAAAGAAGAGAGAATATAACAAAACAAAGACTCTGAATACACAAGATAGAATCCAAGCAGTACAGTCATTTTCAGAGTTTAATCAATTGTGGCCATGCTATATTGTGCAACATCAATTGCTCATATAACGACAATGGTCTAAGAAGGAAGTTGAGTATGATAGTTTGCAGAAGAATATATCCCTACCAAATGAGTTTTCCTCACCATAATTTCCATACAGAGGTTGCTTATTTTTATTCCGAAAATTCTTCTTTGAGAAATAAAACACACATAATTAAAATATATAATTTAATTACATAATTTAAATAAAAATTACTAGAACATAACAAGAAATAAGTATGAATAAAAATACAAAAATTAGTTTTCATCACACCCCCTACCAACTCATTGCAAGCCCCTTAGCAATACAAAGAAAAAAAAACAGATGAACACTGAAAATAAATAGAAATACCACTTTCATAGGTATTATAGTTGCATTTAGAGGATGTAGTGTTCATTTTGCCATCTCCACTTTTCCCTAGTGATAGTACCGGTCATTATTTTTATGAGAAGAGTAGTGTGTTTCCTTCTTTCATTAAAAAAATAACCAGGCCAATATCATGAAGATGTATTTAATTTGCTAAATCCTCATAGACATGCATCAAGATGCGTAATTTTTGTCACCAGGGGGAGAACACTCAGAAGAACAATCAATAAATTTCATTCCCAAATCTCCTAAAGCCCATTCTTATGCAAGAATCATTGTAAAAGAAAATCATAATGAGACTTGGACAGCCTGTTCTTACGCAAGAAATATTGCAAAAGAAAATAATAATATGACGTGGAAACTGACATGTACTTTAGGTGGTTGCAAAGCAAATAAACAAGCAACCCAATGAAATGCCCAGCCAAAAAAAAAAAAAAATCATAAATCAATAATTTTCTTGCTCAAAATCTGTAAAAAGCAAATATATCCTTACCAAATGCAAGTCTTTTCCTGAAAGTCTCCCTCATGTAATTATATTTCTCAGCCATTGAAGTGCATTGAGGAGCATCAGGAAGGGAGGATCTATTTTCTTGACGTCTAAAAGAAAATTTAGAACCCATGAGAACATTATCTTCGGATGATATGTGCATCAAACGTTCATGTTGGCAGTAACCACCAAGCACATATGGCCTATTCTCTACAAATAATCGCTTTGCAGATGAAGCTGCAAGGGCTTCCGGTTCTTTCCTTCCCCTCCTGCCAAAATAATCATATGGCTCTGTCCATGATAGCAAAGGAAAATTACAAAAGTGACCAGTTTCCAATAGAATCAAAAAACGAAGTACTCAACCCAAGTCAGGAAATAAGAGAAACAATGTATGCAAGTGCTTGTGGAACAAAAATTCATGCACTATGTAGAGATAAAATCATTCACATCTCAAAAGAAATAGAAAATTTAAGTTTTTGCAGCATAAAATGACCAAAAAAAAATCTGTGTGAACGAAGTAGAGTTAAAAGCCAAAAAAAGAGTAATGGGCTTTAACAAATCCTATATATCAAGGAACATGAATATGAAAACATACCACAGCGAGCACAGCCAGATGGATTGGTAGGCAGAACATAGCTGGAAGATGCACAGGCATTTTGCCCAAACCATTCACCAAGATTTGCACGCTCATGAGTTGGCTGCCTATGTTTTTTGCAGAAGGAAAGTAACCGTATACACTGCTCTTCTTCATCATCATCTACAGACATGAGATGAAGTCTGTCTTCATCCTCAAGCTATGCAAGCATAAAAGAAGAAAGTACAACACAGGAAATACTAGGGGTAAGTGAACCTCATTCTCTGCTGGAAAGAAGAATGCCATATAAAGATACAGAAAGGCACCCAACAAACTGTTGATATACAGGATACCAAATACATGCCAAAGGAAGTGATAAATACCTCGACGCAAAGACCAGCAGCACGTGCACAAAGCGGGTGATATGCCACACGACAGGTACTGTTTGAACACTGTAAAAATTGTGCAAATTGTCAGATGTATTGTATTGTATTCATTGAGATGGAAGAACACTAACAGAAAACAGGACAAAGCACCAAATATGAAGAACGATGTCCATTCTTCAATCCATTAAAAGCTTCTTGACTTATTCACATTAAAAAAGAAGAATGACATATACCGGCTTTATCTTTCCTCCAAGAGGGACCCAAACCACTAAATATTTCACTGCATCAGTTAGGTCAGATACACCAGGAAGATCCTTCCCACTTGCTTTCCTACTTTCTGCAGGCCATCAATGATCTGCTGATCATGAACATTAGATATTTTTGCTAAATGTAATTCTACAATCCCACATCCCAAAATATCATAGTTTTCTTCTTAGGTGAGAACTTATTACTAAACACCTCAACAAGAGACACCCAATTTGCATAACCAGGGGAGGGGCCCAAAAGAACTTTTGAGATCCAATTAAGCACCACAAATACACCAAATCAGCTATGCTAGGGACGGTTTAGTGTTGGAGAATTCCGTGACAGTATGTTGCACAAAAAGTCTCTTCCTTAGTATTGTCCTCTCCAGCTTTAGCTAGATGGAGTCATTAGCTCAAGCATGATGCTTGAGGGAGAAATTTTTACTAAAAGTGTGGCATGGGGCTAGATCTGATTTTTGCTCAATGCTTGGTTGATTGGCTTTAGCAAGATAAGACCAGAGAGTTCTGCCAGAGGTTTGATCACTGCATGGAATGAGAATAAATTGAAAAGAGGTTTTGCTTGAGGTTTGGTTTGGGCAAAATATTTCAGCAGAATTCCGTTCAAAGTTTGCTCATTGTTAGGCATGAGCGAAGTGCCAGCAGTAGAGTTCACATGAGGTCAATTTAGCGTTTGGGTCAAGCAAAATGGACCAAAGAGTTTCACCTGAAGATCACTCAATTTTTGGCTCAAGCAAAATGTGTTCAAAGAGTTTTGCTTGAAATTTGCTTGAAGTTTGGGTCGAGAAAGGGGTGATGTTTCACTCAAAGTTCCTGAGATTTTTGCTTGAGTGAAACGATTAGTCCTACACACAATTCTGAAACTGCTTTGATCATATGTTGTCAATTTATTCTGACTCAACCTCCATCAGACTTATAGACGAAGAATGACAAATATTTTGGAGTTTTGTTTGAAGCCATTGTGATGCCTAATGTGAATTTTGATAGAAAACAACAAAACACTTTGAGAGATTTCCTTTCGTTGTTAATTACGCTCTTGAATGATAGTAAGTCTCAAACTTGACAGAGACTGCAATCTAGAAGATTTCCAGGTATGGTGTGTGTGTGGAATAGTCTTTGTTGGAACTGCAAGTGTTCGTCCACAGAGATCCACTAGAATAAACCACAAGGATGTCGGTATTGATATAGCTCTGCAAATTTGAGGAGTACCAATACACAGTCAAGAGTCCGGTGTTAGTCGGTTAGAGGTTAGTGTACCTAAACTACTGGTCTATAAATTGGCTCTTCTCACACAATAAATTTTAAGTTAACAACTAATAGTCTAGAGGATTTTTTTTTTTTTTAAAACACGTTCATTGCAAGTTCTTCCTTTGTCGATAAATTGTGTGTTTTCTATTTTTCCGCACTTTATCTTTATATTGTTGAGAATGGATGTTAATAGAATGTGGTATGATCATCTAGAAGTTCAATATATTCAAGTGTATTGAAATTGAGTATCAGTTTTTGTTTCTGCAGTATTATTCAGCCTTATTTAGGTGTTCAGTTGTCCTAACGCTAGTTTCTCACATGGTATCAAAATATTAGCCCAATCCAATCCTTGACCCACTTTAGTCTAGATGACTTCAAGCCAATCCCTGTCAATTTCTCTCTACCTTGATGAGAGCAACTGTATTTATTGGAAAGTCCACAAGAAAGTATCCCTAATATACATCGATTAGCGTGTTTGTTGAGCGTGGACAAGAGTTGGACTGCACCTACCACCATCAATAATGTTATTAGTATTATTAGAGATCCTTTGACTAGATCGAAGGACGAATAACTCGAGTCAAACAAAGATAATCAAGCAATAAATGCTCTTTCCTTGCTATTTTTTTCTGATAAGTTAAAACGTGTGTCGATGTAAGAAAAAAGCTAAGGGCATTTGAGAAATTCACACAGCCACAATTGAGGCCACCAAAACTATAAAAAATCCAAAGCTAAAAATGTTGCCCTCATGATCTGAGGAATCAAAATGAAAGAAAATGGAAGCTTTGATAAATCTATGTCCAAACTCAATGACATTGCTAACTCTAGATTATATCATGGTGAGAGAATATCTGAGTCCAGGATAGTTAGAACAGTATTATGGTCTCTTCCTAAGAGGTTTAGACCTAAGGTTTTGGCCACAGGAAAAGGAAAGGATTGAGATGCCGTTAAAATTAAAGAATTGGTTGGATCTTTGCAGACATATAAACTATATGTACCTCAAGTTAAGAAAAACAAATCCATTGCTTTGCAGCCTATGAAGGAAGAATCAAAAGTGAGTCTGATTAGGAATTCTTAGATGAGGAAGTTGCAATATTTGCTAAAAGGTTTACCAAATTTTTCAAGAGCAACAGAAATGATCAAAGAAGACAAAAGGGACCACTATTGACCAAAATAAAGGTAAACCAGAAAAGAAAAGGTCCAAGGACTAAAATTCTAAAAGGTCATAACAAGGCCAGTGCTTCGATTGTCAACGTTTTTGGCCATATTAGAACTTGAGTGTCCCAAATATAAATGTTCCACAGGGAAAGCTACAAATGATTCCATGTCAGACAGAGGGTGAGGAAAATGAGAATGAATAACCTCCGGTGATGATCATGTGAACTACATGGCCTTCACCTCTTTCATCAGTAGTGATCAGAACTCATGGAAAGGAACAATATAAGAGTTGACATGAAAGAAACTGATGAAAATGATAATGGGCTACAAGAAGCCTATGAGCTGATGTTTAAGTTGAGTCTAAAACTGGAAAAAAAAAAAAAAAAAAAAAAAAAAAAAAACAAATAGGGTGTCCCGCAAGAAATTGATAGTGGTAAGGAGCATCTCCGTATAAAGCTTTAAGAATCCACAAAAAGGATTGAAGAGGTTAGTGGTGTAAAAGAGGCGTTAGAGAAAACATACCGTGTATTCTCTACTTTTCCACATTTTATATCACTAAGCATGAATGTTGATGGAATGTGGTATGATCATCTAGGAACTCAGTATCTTTACATGGATTGAAATGACAAGTATTAGCCTTTGTTTTCATTTACACCTATTCGCCCACCTCTCTGGGTGGCCATTGAGTCTTAAGTTTGTTTCTCAAGCGAGAAAAATTAAACTGTTAACAAAGAAAGAAAAACTGTTGTGGAAGAAAATACCGTCAGCAGTCCAACTAAAAAGTTTTCATCATTGAAGCAATTAACATCCAGTTTAATTTGCTCAGGAGAGCAATAGCAACAAAATAACTACATTCAATTCAGTTCAAGAAAGAATACAGAGGAAACCAAATCCTTCGACAAGGGCATGAAGTCATACAGGATAATAAGTATGCTTGGAAAACAAAAGGATTACCTGGATACAAGCACCATAAGAAACACCACAAATGCTGCATAAAAGCTTCCAGCGATCCTAAATAAACCATGATAAAGATGTAGTTACAGAAGAAAAGGAATGCTCCAACACTATGCACTATGGAGCATTCTTATTACAGAAAGTGCGATGTGAAAAGGCATTTCTATTACAAAAATCATACAATTAAGTACCTTGTTGATTCTACTCAGCCCATCAATAGGTTCCATCCTCTTGATATCAGACAAGCAAGTTTCTGGGTAAATTTTCTTGGTTTAAATATAACGGATCAAAAGAATGGAACAACAAAATATACATGGTATCTAACCAACCCGGTATCCATATAGCACATGCCAGATGGGCCCATTTTCCATCAGTTGTAGGCTTCATAGCTCCACCTAAAGGATGTTAATACATGTTAAAATGATTAAAACATTTATATCTGAGTAATATCTTTGAAATAATACCTACCTACAACTGGACAAAGACAACAAGGTGGAGTGGGCGTGTGCAGGCCAGGTCGACATAAATTGCATAACCAAAGTACTCCATCAACAGATTCTTCCCCGTAGCATCTAGCATGAACCTAAGAAAACATAATCACTTCTGGAACACATTTGACAGGGAAAGGGAAAACTATCATGGCATTTAGCACAAAAGCAACAGAAAGTTTTTTTTTTTTTTGCAGAAATGACACTGAAACTAAAAGACATTAATATTCCTGCAGTAAGATCTCTCGGATGGCTTCATCCATGATCTCCAAATTGATGGCCGATTCGAGTGTTCAACCAGCCACCCCGCAGGATAAAATCTGACCTGGCAATAGTACAATGAAATGATGTAGTCTTCCGCAGTTCATAGCTGTTTTCATCAGCTATGCATGAAATGGTGAAAATCTAATCCCCTGAAAACCTATTGGATCCTCTGCGAGGGTCATACACTAAGGGTGAGCCCAGGCCTAAGATCAGGCCAACATGCGTAGCCGATGGACAATGGATGAAAATTCCATTACTACCCTTTGGTCCAAAGGGATGGAGGCAATGTTAGGCGAAAGATGGTCATCTATTCAAGGATGCCAGGCGACCCAAATTTTTCAAGGTAAGGAGGGTTAGAGAAACATCACGAGCAAATGTTTGAGAACCAAGTGCTAATGCTCTTATGTAACACATTCCATACTCCCTAAAAAAAAAAAAAAAAAAACTTGAACAAAAGGCACCTATACCAAAAATTGACACAGGTGGATAGAAAGAGAATACTAGGGGGAACAAGACAAACTCTCCATAAGGAACTCGCCCAAAAAAAAAAAAAAAATACCTATAATTTTGGGAGAAGTGGCGCCTCCACATAAAGAGGTCATGACTGGGCCTAGGTGACTATTTACTAAAAACACGTCTCCGCTAAATCATAAGACCATGTATGGGGCTGACGTCTACCTAGTGCTAGAAGGTCAAGGAAGTTGACAATCTAATGGCTGAGAAGCCAGTGAAAGAAGTCCCAGTGAACGGCAGCCATCACCACAATGTTTATGAGGAAGAAATTTTCATTAGCTATGCAATTTGCTTGATACTTTTATGTTTATTGGAAAGGTGTTTTCTCCATCTTCCCCACACAGTTTTGGTGGAATTTTCGAACCATCACCAATTTCATTGTCTCCTTACTCATAAGAACTTCATATATTGAGTCATAAATTATGGCACTTCCATAAGAACTGAAAATAGAAAGATTCTGGGGCTAGGAAAAGAACATAAAGGTCGAGGAAAAAAAAAAGGGGATGACGAGAGTAGAAGTTTCTTACCATCATTCTGCATTTATCACACTGCAAGAACAGATTGTTTTCATATTCCTGAGCACATCAAACAGCAAATCAGTAAATTACAAGAGAAAAGATTGTAGGCAAGTCAGAGAAAGTAGGAGAACAATATGCACAAAGGAAGTTCCTCAATAAATAAACCATACAACAGGTATAAGATACCTAGTAAGAAGGATGAACAAAATCCTAATTCTCAAAATGAAAAGAAGCAGCAGATATTTAAGGAAATATAGTGATAAATTGATAATAGTAGCAACAATTATATAGCACTCCTTTTAAACAGGACATATGATGTGGTTGAAAATGAAGGTTCTTTCATTCACCTCATCCATGTGGCACACACTACATCTATCAAGATCTTTCCAATTGATACGAACAGGTCTATAACAATTGGGCATTCTTTGGCATCTTTCAGACAATGATCTGTGCACAGAGGATCCAGGGGAAACTTTAGAACTTGATAAAGCCTGTCAATATAATGACATTTTGTCAGGCAAGGCATTAAAGCAGAAAACAAAAGGATAACAGAATCATGCATGAATGTTAAATTTTAAGCGCAAAAGTAAATAAGATGAGGAACCTCCCCAAATCAGGAAAGGAGAAATGTTCCAACATTTCATTCCATATTCCACCACTGGAAAGATGAGATTACATCTCAATTATTTCAAAAAACACACTTTTATCCAAATAATCTAATACTAAAAAGCTCAAAATCTATCAAAAACAATCCTAAACTATACCAATTAAATAAATTCAAATGTTCATAAGTTATTCTTTAAAAAACATAAAAAGAAAATAATCAAAACAATAATAAATTAGGCAGATTGCATTCACTCCTAACAAAGATAATTTTCCTTTGTTACCATTCTACATTATTCTATTCCTACTCATAAACGTTTACTCTTTTTGTGGATAGTGTGTTTCAAGCATTAGGTCCCTATACTATTAGTTTCATTTGATTTTCTTTTATTGCACAACAAGAAGCATAATCCACACAATTTAGGAAAATTCCCTACAGAGCACTTATAAGTATAGCACATCAAATTTTCACCAAATTTATCTAAAGGGAACAAGAAAATCTATAGACCCATTCTCCCACCAGCAAACCCTTTCTTGTTCCCATGGACAAGGTCAAAACATAAGTTCAGTTGGTTCAGCAATTTTAGACAATGCAAATATGAAACCAATTAAGAAACTCAAAAAGCGAATAGTTGTATTAAAAGATTATCTGAATGTATGTTTTCACAAACATACCCAGAATCTTGTCAAAAACTTCTCCATTTAGTAGTTTGAATCCTTGATGCATATTGATAATTTACCAAGATTTGGTTTCTTTCACGACTTTTGAAACCAAATAAATGCTCGATCTCTATGTTAAAAAAAAAACATCCATGTAGTTTGAATCATTCAACTAAATCAATAGAATACCATGTTCAGATTACATGATAGCTTTCGGTACCCTAAATAAACAACTCACTTTTTTCTTAGCCATTTGGCATTAAGAGAATTATTTTTAAAAAATAACAGAGAGAGAAGCTCATGAATGAACAATTTCAAAAGAGTACCTTACGACATCGTATAATGTTTATTATTAAGGAACCTCAAATTGCTCAAAAATATTTATATAGTTCAATGAGTTACCAAAAATAGATACGGATAATTCCCCCACCCCCCAAAGATAAGCTTGACCAGCAATAATGAAGATGGCATTTAGTTTTTGTGCATATGCCACAGATATCTTGATACACTATAAGTGACATGTACAATAGATTACTTTTGCCGCATCTTTTACTCCGTGGTATTTAATATCCATGGTACCTTAATTATATGTTCCCTAGTCAAAACAAGAAAATTTTAGTGCATAGTAAATAAAACATAATAAATGCATGTACCCACAAATACATTCATGGATCTAAAGCCCCTTATAATAACCCATGGAAAAAAAGAGAGTTTATGTGCATAGCAAAACAAGATACTAGAGAGGGACTAGCATTATTAGGCAGAGAGTACCCTGAAGCGAAGATGGAGCACATAGCAACAATACGAAATAGCTCACTCCAAAAGAAGACAAATTTTCAACAGTCAAAACCATGTAAAAGCAAACCTGTATGAGTGTCAAAACTTCAGGATTGGTGAAACCAAACATCTCAGAACCAGATTTATGGATCACTTCTGCACCATCTACTGCCCAAGAGCTGCCGTTTTGCATCTTCCTCATCCTCTTAAAAATTTTATTCCAGCAAGTCTCAGGGGTTGGTCCTTTAAACTGAACAAAAAAGGGGCACAAAAAGAAAAACATATTCACTGATACAATTATAGCAGTCACAAGATCTGGAAACAGATAACAGGATTTGATTAAAATGATGGTTAAATCTTGGAAGTAAAAACCATCTTGAAATCGACACATTTGTGACGATTATAAAGTGTTGCTTTTATTCTGTGTGCGTGTACTGAAAGGCAGAGCGAGATGCCTTGCTTGTGTTATGCAAAGGGCATCCACGTTTACTTTAACTGTCTATAGAGCATTTCACTTAGGCACAATGCTTCCTCGTAAGAATTCCATCTCAGCACCATTGAGGGGGTAGTTTTTTTTTCAAGTTTCAAAACACATTAAAGTTGCAATCTGAGGATTATAGATGGTAGCATCATCTAAATTGCTAAATGACCCAGATTGGCAAGAAAATTTCAAAAGAAGTAAAGATCACCAGTGAATAATGTCAATATCTCATAAAGCCCAAGATCACATGAAAATCAGCAGTTTGACTAAAAGGGCCCAACATCAAGCGAGCAAGCTCGTTCAAAAACTTCCCATCCAGAACCATTTAAAAAAATATATGCAAGCAAAATCTTACTGCAGCAGTTGTAACCTACTTCCGCTGCTTCCCTTGAACACCAATCAGAGCTCTATCATTTTTTGATGCAAGCCTGACTTGTTCACCAAAGCCTCATAATCATTTAACAACATCAGAGGTGTTCCAAGGTCAAGTGAAAGTTCATTATTTGAATCAAAGACATTGCCATGCTAACCAATGCTTGAGTTGAAGTTTGTGACTGAAATTCAACTTTGCTCAATTCTGAATCTTCCCCATAGATTTTCAGGCAAGAACGAAGTTGCTAACTGATGAATTCAGAAATAATCATCTCATTAGCTAATGCACAACTCTGGTACCTCATCTTTGTTTGGTAGCAAATGTTTGTCCAAATAATAATCTGTATATGCCCCCTCTCCCCCAAAAAAAAAAAAAAAAAAACTATTTGCCGCTGCAGAAGAATGAACTTGTTAATGCTGGATGTTTGTTTATAATGGCCGTAATTTAAGGAGATAACGGAGGTCATTCAGCTTGTTTCCTAATGGAACAGGATCGAAACCTTCATTTTTTCAGTTGTCTTTGACTCTTTATGTTATATATCCATAAACATGGAAACTTCACCATACACTACGTTTAAGATTTTAATAATTAACTTTTTCCATTGTGTAAAAAGAAATTTGCCCCACGTTAATTTTCAGACTGTATATATTATGGTATTCATCCTATAAAAACTTTTTTAAAGTTTTGCAAACTTTACAATCCTCAACTTCAATAATCCCATTACTCCTCACGCACAAAGGAAAGCTGTAATCATGATTCACTAACATCTCATCAGGTCTTCCCAATGCGGCAAGATATGAAATACTCACAATAATGCTAAATCCTGTCAATCTCCTCAAAGGATCATACAGAAATGGAAATTTAAGAAACATGTTACTTGATCTTAATGACACTCAAAACAGGACCAGATTCATGATGAAGATGTGCTGGAAACAAGGATAAGCCACAGTAAGAGGATGATCTCTTACAGAAGTATCATCCAGAAACAAACCTTGGAACAAATTATTCTTTAAGTAAGTCCAATTAGAAAGTGGCCATAAATATCAAAAATCAATCTCCAAGAATTTACACAATTAGAATTAACCTTATCCTTGACAATTGCATGCTTTATGTTAGTCGGAAAACTTCAAACTAGCTCATGCCAAACAGAATTGCCAACCATTTCTCACCAAGGAGATGTTTCTCAGAAGGGCTACCCATAATACAGAGCTCATCGGTGACCTACTAAAGGGACTGTGATGTAAAAAAAATATTTCTTATCATCACTAAACCCTAACCATTCAGAGATCATCACTAGACCCTTCAGTAAAAACCGAACTCATAATTGCAGATATGTAAGCCATAAAATGGAAACCCCAAACCAAGATCTGAAGCTAAATGGAAATACAAGACAAGCACAGCTAAATGAGAGAGGTAACTTATCAAAAAAAGATGAGCACTCTTACACTATTTACCCTCTGCCACACCCACTTCACCACCAAATCCTAACAACTTATGACTGAACTTTGCACCATAAAAAAGCACCCCTCCCCCCAACAAAAGAAGTCCAAGGCCATTCAAAAGAAAATACCCATGACATTGTAAACTTGTTATGCATTAATACTTCACACAATAAAAGCATTCCTCCCCCAAACAAAAGAAGTCCTAGGCTGTTCAGCAGAAAACACTCATGGCATGGTAACATTGCCATGCATTCATCATCCAAATAAAGCAAAAACCAGATTCCAATATCTAATTCTCTTGTCAACACAATTAGAAGTAATAGGGAACAGTTTAGATCACCAAGGATCCCATGGGGCCATTGACTGGAGTCACACATAGAAATGTGGGAGTGGAGTATCTATTATTTGCAAAAAGTTGCCTTTTTTTTAAATTAGCCTAGTTATGGATGGTGCACATGAGAACGTCCATCGATGATAAAGCTTCTTTCTTCAACAGGCATGTAATCGTCATGCAAGCCAAAATTACAAACATTAAACAAGAAATTTTAACATTCACCTTCCATATATTAATTCAGTGCATTTATAAACCTATCATTATAGAAAGGAAATCTCACATCAGGGTGAACATCAATGAGATGGTTTGTCAACTACCTTTCAAAATCTAAGATGCATGAAGACTCCCGCACAAATCAAATACCTCACAACAGCTGCTGATTTGGCCTCAAAAAGTGACTCGACATTTCAACATTCAAATTTAACCAGACTTGAAAAGTGAGTCTCTTGCCAGCCAAATGATATAAACAAGTTGCCTCATCTACATGCAAAAATAGGTTGACTCGTAAAAGAATCCTTCCATTTACATCGTAAATGCCAGTAGATAGTTGAGTATCATGCAAATGTTCATGCACTACCGACATCAACAAAATATTCTCATCACTGAACAAAATATCCACTGAGATGTATGGTTTCAGCCAGCATGTATCGGTATTCAAATGACGCGCAAATGTGGAGATGCACATGTGACAGCTGAGACACGACGATTTAAAACTATCATGTCATATTCCTAACACCATCATTCCCACCTCACAAAACAACAGGAGAAAAGCATTTATTCATAACAATCATTCCTCTGTGTCCTTGCCTAGTGGAGCCAGTAAGAGATGCCCCACCCCCAAACGTCATGCCCTTTCAACATCATAATCTGCAAATCAAAGAGCAGCCATAGGCAAGCCTAATTGCAGCCACCATAGATAAGCATTCTTTATCAACACTATTTTGATAGTATGCATGCAAGTATATGAGCAATAAAAGTGCAAATTTGAAATTATCAATCCAAAAGAACAGAGAGAAAATAAGAATATACAATAGAAATAAGAGCTACACAAAAGATGCAGATGAAAAAGTTAAAGAAATTTCAGATTTAGGTCAATGAGACCTCACAAACCTGCTCTCCATTATCCATGGTAACTCTAAACAAAGGTCTGATCTTTGATTCAGAATCTCGCAGGACTTCCATCTTATAGAAGACAAACGCACTTGGATCTAAAAGCCCCAAAAAATTTTAAATATAAAAATTTTACACTATCTGATGAACAAGAAAAACAAACAGTGATGTGATAAGACTAATAAAACCAGGTGAAAGAATTGGCCTCTGTCCAAGACATGTGCACCTCTAATAGAAGTAAACTTCCTTGTAGCAATATATCCTACAGGCCACACAGTTCTCCCATCCTGAAAACAGTCTGAGTCCCTGACAATCTCTCCTGTTAAAAAAAAAAAAAAAAAGCAAGCAGAAAGTAAAAGAGCAAGTCAGTGACAAGATTCACATCAGAAAATATAAACTAAGGAAACAAGCGCACAAGCCAACTTCAAATGTTTATCCTGATACCAAAGCAAAGCATAAAGAAACTACGTAGGCAATATCACTCATTTGGCAATCAAATTAGGAAAATGAAGCAACAAATCCATGTTGCATGAGCAAAATGTAACAAGCACCCTTACTACCAAAGCTGAAATTCGAGAATGTTTCAAAAAATTTTAGTTTTTGATCTTACATCAGGAAATTGACATGTTTTCACATATTTATGTAATTTCACATGTAGTTTGGAAGTATTTTTATATAGGTCTAGACTTATTCGTTAGGAAATTTTCACTACACTCTAACTAGCTTTGTACTTTCTTATTACAAAAGGAATATATTAAAATTTCGTCACCTAGATAACTTCAATTTGGTATCTATAAGGGACTACCTAATTTTCCATGTAGTTCAAAGATAAATGATTATAAAGAATTATTGATTGATTGATCATCTTCTCTCCTCTCAGTTCTGTCTTACTCATCGGAATTCCCTTTTCTATATACCACCGTTTCTCCGGAATTTCTCCCTCTTGTTACCCATCTGTTTAGTATTACGGCTTCACTAATAATGAAACCTTTTCAACTTCATCCTCCAAATCCTTCGCTGCATTTACAAACCCAGACACTGCCTTCTGCATCACTGAATAACCAACCAAAAACATCATCAAACAGAGCCACAACTTCCTTCAATGTACAGTCACCACCACAATACATGCACCAACATCACAGATACCATCCCACATCATCATCAACCACCACAAGTAGTCAGCCACAGGCAAACACAACAAACCACCAGCTTTGAAATTCATAATGCAAGAAAAGTCCCTCTCTTAATTAAAAAGAAAAAATTATAGAAAAAATCAAAGGAAACAAAAAATAAAACAAAAGAAAAGAATAGACCATGGACGAAATAGTGGCAGTGATTGCAGTTTGTGATTGCGGTCCATTGTCTCTGAACTGGTGTGTCACGCACCTAATGCTTAGATTTGTACGATTTGATTCAAAAGCCACAATAATAATAACTTAGAAGGATTTTCATGATCTTCTACACAGATAAATGTGTATAAGACTCTTTCTGTAACAGTGCACCATGCTTCCCACATTCCAGCCCTGGTGATGGTCAAAGTAGGCAGTATTATCTGGCATTCTGAAGAGCCTGCTATCATGAATGAGTGACCTCAATGAGTCTTCATACTATGGAAATGAAATGTGCTAACATCACTAATGATAGCATCTAATACACACTAGAAAAAATACAATATCATTGCATAATGACTGTATAGACCAATACAGAAAATTATTAGAATTAAATATCATATCAGCTCTGTGCATTGATTATTTCAAAAAACGACACATATCTTCCTATATTTGTTCCATGGACTGAAAAAATCAGTAAAAGAAAGCATGTGTGGCAAAGATACCATGCCATTGTCTGATCATTCACATCAAAGTACCAAACACTATTAATGGCAGTATACAATGGTATATATCTTGTCGGTGTCACAACTGAGGCCCAATTTCTCTATCTTGAAGGGCAAATAGGTTGGCCCTGTGCATGAGTGTCCCAAGTCGTAGGATATGGGATAGATCAGATGTATACAATTTTAGCCTACATTACTAAAAGGTTGTTTCAATGATTTGAACTTGCTACTTTCAAATCACAATAAGTCTTACCATTGTGTAAGGCTCATCCTACTTATGCCTATGTAGGAAAAGTTACAGCACCAAGAAAGTTAATTGATCTTCATTCTTGTGTTCTGTTTCATCCTCGCAGAGGTGTTATTCAGGAAATGGGTGTGCATCTAGGAAATTATATCAAGCCAATCAAAGTGCAGAGAGTGATTCAAATTCCTTTCCAATACAAACTCCATCATTTGAAGATGAAGCTGTCTTTCAAACAATGCTATGATAATTTTAATCCCAAAAGGGTCAATGGAATGCAATAATGAAAGATCCTCAGGGATTTCTAGCACAAAGTTAGAGGGTTTTGTGACAAGCCCTGATCAAGATTATTCATTTGATGAGCAGAACCAAAAGCAAGATTTATGGTTGAGAATTCCACAAAAGAATTAGCTAGTTTGCTTCAAGAAGAGCAGGCATCTATAGTTGAAGTCGGTCACATTCTAGGTGATTTTATAGGATGGGACTAATACAGGACCTAACATTGGAAGACTTACAAAGAGTCTACAAAAACAATTGGAAGCAATTTGACAGCTGCTTCGCCCCAGGTGTTCTACCATAACAGTTACAAGCTTTTAGATCTAGGAATGGATTTCAAGGAACAGGTAATGAACAATAGAATCTGGTAGAACATGATTCTAATATCAAGATCTTCCAAAATGGTGAACACATCAATCCAGCCTTCTCATTTGCCACTTCAATTCCAGATGTAGGTTTTGTTCATCCTGATGTGCCCTAAAAGTCTATCCATCCACAACTATCATCAATGATCCAGCAGAGAAGCTCATATGGTTCCAACTTGCTTGCTCATGTAACAGAATACACCTGCTACTTCTACTTCTCTTCATTCTTACCCAATTTAAAAATTCGAAGAAATTTATTTTCCAAACAGGATAGAATGATTGGAATTGCAAAGACAAGCCGAAATCTAGAATGTTTCAGAGTTTATCATATTCTAACTTCTGTTAAGGTGCTTGGTTTTAAAAAAGTATGAAAGAAAGGAAAATAGTAACGAAAAAATATAAAAGAAAAAAATAAAAATAAAGTATTTTCCTTCATTTGTTTGGTTATTGATGGAAAATCATATGGAAAAGAAGAATAATAATACACTAAAAGCTATTGGAAGAGAAGGCAATTACAGTTATAAGAGGAAGGATATCAAAGAGAAGGTGCCTGATTTATTTTCCTTCATTTTTCTTTTGTTTTCCACCTTGTTTTAAAAATAAAATCATTTTCCTGAAATTTTATTATTTTAATATATATTTTCCATTCTATTTTTTTCCATGTATTCCAAAAACACACGCAAAAAAAAAAAAAAAAGTTTCCCTTCAACTTTTTTTTTCCCTTTCCTTCATACTTTCTTATAGTCAAACACACTCTTAGGGAATAGTTACATTTTTCATAATATTTTGTATTTTGGTAGGCATTTTATTCATTGTCTTATATGGGTAAAGAACTATTATTTTAAGGATTTCTGGCATGTCTTAACTGGGATTATAATTCCTTATTTCAGCAGGATTATATACAGCTTATGCTACCTAGAATAGCTCTAGTTGGTACCTATAAAAACGTTCCTAATATTCTTCAAGAATTTCAACAGCATGTAATTCTGGGGCTATGTTAGAAAAACAAGATAGCAAGCTGAGAAACTCAGTTAAAAGAGCTTTCTTCTTTATTTTACAAGAACTGGGGTGAGGGGAATAAAAGGACGTTCTAAAAAGAAAAATCTTCAACAGAACAGATCAGAAACCATGTGCAGTTGTTTCTCTTCCACACAGTTTTAACAGTCACTGTAAAAAGGTTAGAAGACAGGCACTGGTTAAAATTAGACAAGGCCGAGTTCTCTTGGAAAAATAGTGTTTACAGATCTAGGCTGCTTGAAAGCCTGGAGTATTCGTACTTCGTGGAATTAGATATTACCAGGCCGTCGGACTCATTTTCTGAACTAATATGGAAATTTCACTCTCATCCAGAATTAAAAACCAACGACTACTTGGAATTCTTACTAGATTGGTTTTCACTCCTCAAAGCTCCTTTCTACTCAATTCCTACATCTCAATTTTTCCCTCTCAGTCCCTATCAAAACATCAAATTCATTGAAAATCCAGCAGCAAATTATCACTAAATAAACTATGAGTGCCAGAACAATTACATTGGTAAAAGAGAACATAGATATTACCCAGGTTTATTATTTGCAAGTCCCCTATTGCCAATGGATAAGTCCCATGCCCAACTGAAGCTCTGTGTATCCCAACATCTCTTGCACAAGCTTTATCAAAATCAATGTCTTTTCTATCCTCATCACTATGACTTCCATCACCAGTGCCTTCAAATCCATATTGCAAATGTAGCATGCTCTTTGGAAGTTTCTGTTCATTCAGGTAGCTGATATAGAGGCATAGCTTCAAGATTAGAATGACGCTATAAAATTATTTCAACTGCATCCCAATAAGCTGATTGGCACAATTAACCGATCATGCATAAAGAAACTCTCATTATTATCTTTACAAAATAACACCGATACGAGAATTCATCAGAGGAAGAGAACAGGCAAGAATAAAGAATTCAACATGATCCATGATGAACCAAGAATGCCTTGAAAACTAAATGAACCAGCTAAATGTTGCAATAAATAGTCAAAACTCAAAATACTAGAAGTACAAGGATGCATACCCCTCACACATGCAAGACCTGAAGATTACCATCAAAAAGCATCACTAAAGGAACAGCTATGCACATTGGGAAACCAAGTGCAACATCACAGTAGGTTTCCACTAGCGCAGGCCATTGACCTAGGTTTAATTCCCACAAAGTCCCCCTCTCATCTTAGCTATTAAGAGACATTTTAAAAAGGAATAATCATGCAAAATATTTCAAAAATTATTTGTCATACACAAAATGCATGCAGATAAATTTAGATTATATAGATCACCTTTAACAGGATAATGTATCCACAGAATTCAAATTATTAGATAAATTTACATTATTAGGTCACCTTTAACAAGATAATGTAGAAATAAAAGCAAGATGAACATGGCGAAAAACGCCTCTTAAATTGCTTTGTAGATGCAATAGTTGCATACTTAGGTTAATGCCTCGAACTTTAGAATTGCATCAATGAGATTCAGGTTCAAACCACTTGGAATGGTATAAGATAACAACTTACACATTGTCAAGCAAGCCCGTTATGTGGATATAAGACAACAATTTACCCCTTGCAAACCAGAAAAAACATATGAAAAAATATGGAACAATAATCATCAAATAGAATGACTTTCAGGAAAACAAATACAACAGTCCATGGTATATAAGTTTTGGAGGATTAGGAAACAGCATCTGAAGGAAAGGCTAAGAAAGGATTGAGTACATAGTACTTCTAATACCAAAATATATAGCCGTATATACATATAAATATATAGGAAATATCACTAAAAAGGCATAGATAATTGTTCCTACTAGTTAGATCAAGTTTACTGTAAATCAGAGTTGTCAAAAGCTAGGGGAACTAGGACAAAAGAATATTGATCGCCCCAAGGCGACAAGTTTCCCAAGACAAGTGAGGCACCAATCGAAGTTAAAAATGCGTAGGTATACATGTAGTGATGAAAGAAATATTAATCAAGACACAAATAACTAAAACAACAGATATATTTGAAATATAAGCATTATGTCACTATATGCATCATGATCAACAAAAATAGTAGTTTGTACATGTAATATTACAAATGCAACACATTCACAGTCACACAGGGCTATGGCATCATGTTATTCGAGCATCAAAAGCAAAAGACCTTAAACACATGAAAAAAAAAAAGATTATATGAGGATTAATCTATTCTACTTTTCTAGCAAACTGACACAATCCTTAGATACTCTAGACTCTGATAGTCATCAACTTCCACCACATCATCCTCATCATCATCACCACATAATGCTAAATCTTTTTTTTTTTATTTCCCACTTAATTTAAGAGGAATGAAACTGTTGCCTTTTAGACACAGAAAAGCAGTGGGATTTTTAACTTTTAATATCCATAAATTCACGGAAATACCCTACAACATATTGTTAGAACTGCTTTATAACAAAAGACTAAGAGAGAGAGAAAGAGAAAGAGGGAGAGACTAAGTACCACAGCTGCCTCAGGTGCTTGCCTGGGGGACCTCTACCTGAAGTCGTGTTGCTAGGACATGGACAGGGCCCTAAAGCTAAACCTTGGCTCGCCTGAGCACCTAGGTGCTCACCTAACTTGCCTTTGGCATCATTGCTGGAAATGCTTGATTAGAAAAAGGAAGCAATTGACTGTTTTTTGTTTTTTTCATAGTGCAGCATGACAAACCAGTCTTTCAAAGAGTTAAAAATAGATCAAAATAGCCCCCTAAGTCAATAAAATTATATTTTTTTTGCAGATGGGAAGATTTATCTTTTCAGGCAAAAATCTGGAACTTCGACTCCTTTTTTAGAATAAGATTACATCATAAAAAGGACAAGAAATGCAAGCTTGACAAGCAGATACTGCTTATGCAAAACTCCAAGTAGGTCATCATCTGCTACTTCATTGCAATTGAAGCTGCTTTACATATCAGTAATTCGTGGAATAATCAAGAGGATAAGGGGATCAAGGAAGCTGTCTATTGCATTTGGAGAGGGATATTCAAGAATCAATAAAACTTCTTTGGAGATCTGCCGGTGTGGAATCTGTTGTAACAGCAGAATTATGACCAAAAAAACCATGTAAGACAACAAATTCATGTGGTTCATTCTTGGGATGAGAGCCACGTCCACGAGCAATAAGATGATGGCAGTTTTCAATATTATTAAAACGAGTACAAGTGACTGAATCATTCTAAACACAAGTTCCAAAGGTATGAAAGGAACTTGATCAAACCCTCTCGCCAAACTAACACTGGGCTGTTTTGTGAAGAACCCAAACAAACAGCTAGTGTGCATGGTCAACTACTCGGTGGTTTTGCTAGAGTGAACAAGTTAAGTAGATACAAGATATATCTATTTGGTTAATTACAAGAGTAAGTTTCCAATGTGGGATTAATTACATTCATAACATAAACAATGGAAGCAACACTCTAGACATCAAAGTCATCCTTAATTGTTCCTTAATTTTCCATGGCAGCCATAATTGATTTGTAATTTTCCATTTGGCAATTATGGCAACACAAACTTCAATAATGAGTAAAGAAATCAAGGTGAATAATGCATCAGTTGAAGGCAACACTTACAGAATTAGTGGCTTCACAGAATCTCCTTTGTTAAGTGCATTCTTTTTCCCCTAGATTTTACTGATGACCTACACAGTGATGCAGATTTCTACCTACATATCTTTCCGCAAAAAAATGCAACACACCCTTAAGAAATAGCATAGCCTAACAAAACTAGTGTAATGAAATAAAAATGTACAAGCTAAGTTGCAATTAGAAACAAATAGAATTGCTAAGAAAGCTAAGATGGTCCTCTTTTATTTTAGTCATTTCTTTCCATATTGTTGACCCAAGATGGGTAAGGAAAAACCTCACAATCCAATCAGATCCACCAAAAGATCTCTAAAGAGATAATCTTTTTACTCCCAATAATGCCCAACCAGTTCCCTCATAATCCAGTACCCTAGGCCTCATTCAAGTCATCAGCAATGCCAGCTGAAAATATTTTGTGATTAATGCCCTATTAGATCTCCCCATATGAACAGGAAATCCAGACCAACATTTACAAACCAGAAACAAACGGAAGACCCTCTAGCTATGCAAAACTTTAACCTAAAAAATGAAGCTAACATAGAATACAAGAAGAATCACTAAGGAAACAACACTGAAAAATACCAGGACCACAAATGCAATAGCAAACTGTTAAGTTGTGATGTTGACAGAAATACATACACAAAAGGATATACAAAAGCAACAAAAAGGGTGTCCAAGAATGACAACATTGTTATATGAAACAAACTATTAAAATCGTGTATATAGGAAAGACGCACGGTATCAACAAGAGAAAGACAAATGGACAATTAAAGTCACAATTCTATGTAAAATAGAACATAGAGACTACAAGAAAAGGAACCAAACATTTCAAAGTACACAAACATTCATGAAAATATTTCCATTCCCACCATGTGTTAGTGAAAGCTAAATTAGTGACTGAGGACAGATATACATTTTTGCTTCTTTCAAGCTCCGGAGGAAACGGGGTGACTTGTACTTCAGGTGGAAAGAAGAGAGAAGTCCTCTGAGAAAAGACAAAATTTGTTTCAGCTGTATCCTGCAGACATCCAATAATTTATTGGCAATCATTGTGCTCAGAAATGAACCAGATCATACAAAAGGAACCTGAATGAATCATCATAAAAGCAATCTGCAAAATATCAGTCATTTCAAAAATAATGGAATTAAAAAGATAGCCGCAGTGTATTCTAATTGAAAGGATTAACCAATGACCAGACCTTGCGAAATCATGGGTACCAAAGAATTGCACAGGAACTGATCTTCCACCTGAATTTTTGCTCAGACCTTTTCGATCACCAACACGTGACTCATCCACAACAACTGCTGGCCACATTGCATGACCTGAGCAAAAGGAAAGCAATACAGTGAAAAGTTTATTTGGTGCAAGCATCAATAATTATACATCAAAAACCGTGTCTTCAAAGGAAGTAAGCAACTTGATGGTGCAGCAACATATGGTAAAAATCCTACTACAAGTATACAGCATCACACAAACATATACAGAAGATGCCTTATTGTAGCTGTACAGATCATTGGGCTATGGATGAAAATATCAGTATCAGTATTAGTCACTACTATATCGGAATTAGACATATCAAACAATACTTTTTAGTATCACATATATCAGAAAAGAAAAATTTTGTAAGACGCAAGTTTACAAGAAATATTGGCCAAATACCAGATATATCAACAATATTTTATATATTGGCCGATATATCACTCATATGAAAGCATATTATGATATTGTCGCTGCATCATGCCTTCCAAACATAATTAACGAATAGGACAGGATAGGATCAAGGGTACAAAAGAGAAAGAATCCATTAAAAAGTCTATTTACTTGGAACTGAATGAGAGTTCAGTGGGTTTAAGTAAATTTTGTTAGGCATGAACATGCAGCTTGGCTCTGGTTAAGAATGAAAGTGACTAAAGACAAGTGCATCTCACTTACCTACCATACTATCCTTTTGTTCTCTATGGTGTAACGAATGATCTAGTTATCAATAAGAGAGGGTTAGATAGGTCTAAATTTCAGTTGGGGTGGCTCAACTTATTCTTGAATTGGACAAAACATATTTTCTTTTTCTATGAATGTTCTAGCAAACTAACTTAAAGTGATTTTTTTAGGCGGGACATAAATCTGATGGTTCCAAAAAGAAAGCCAGGGGTGAAAACCTAAGAGCTCCCTCTTGCAAAGTTCTGGCTGTATCAGGTCTGAAAACCCCAATCCTCCCTATGTTGTATTCATGCAAAGAGACAGATTATATCCCTCTTCAGCCTCTTCCGATTCTGGATAAGGTTGCTCCCTCACCTTCTTCAGGTCCAACTCGATATTCCTTGGATCACAATCTTCCCACGGTTCATTCAAAGCTTTCCTCAGGAACTGCTGATCTGGTTGTTACATCCAATTCCTTTGCCCTGCTGGTTGACAATAAGGGTCTGAACTCTGGCTTGGAGTGCAGTGTTCTGAAAGCCTGACTCTGATGCAACAAAGGCTAAGTTACCTTCTGCGGGAGTCAAAAAGCCATTTCCCCTTCACTGACTATTAAATGACCGGTGTTACATGCTGGAAAGTGAGAGGCATATATGGTCCTCTCAAAATAAAGGAAGTTGAATACTTCCTGCAATCCACGGAGATTCAAATTTTTTCAATAGTTGAAAGCAAGTTATAGAAGGTAAACCACTTAAAATAAGTGCTATAGTATCCCCTACTTGGGGATGGAGAATGAATTATAGCCACAATTCAGTGGGGAGCACATGGGTAGGTTGGGATCAGCAATCTATTGATAACTCTGATGATTATTATGATCAAAATACGCATTGCGGAACCACCTGTATTGAGGATTGTTCTAGTTTATTAATCACATTTGTCTGTGAATTCAAACTGTGAAAATATGGAGTTGTTGGCCGCTACTTATATGGAGGATCCACAGATTTTTATGGGGGATTTCAATGCTGTGAGATCTTCAAACGAGGTCATTGGAGGGAATGTGGAACCAGGTGCTACTGCTGAAATTAATTCCTGCCTCAACAATTGTGATCTGTCTTGACCAGTGTTTTGAGAGCTGCCATTGTACAGGGTGCAATGGAAGAGAAAAGAAGCCTGCACTTACAGGAAACTGGATGGGATTGAATAGCTCTCAGCTCTTGGAACATCAGGAACTCAAAGTTTTTTTTCCATTGCAAGCATCTCTGACCATTTTCCCTGCATTAGCTCCAAGGAAGATGACCAAAGAATCAAGAGGGGGACACTTAAATTCAACCAATTTCTTACATATCACCCAATACCGGGCTTACTATTTACCAAGTTTACATGAACTAATTCTCTGTCAAAGAACTTCAAAGTATACGATGCAGAAAGGATTTCAGGATGGAAATAATGTGAAGGAAAACTTAACAAAACAAGGACCATAGCTTGTATTAACAGGTGGCAAAGAAACACTACCAACCAAGGGGCCAAATATTTAGATCAATAGTGGAAACATTAGGGGAGGGGCTTCAAAACTGACAACCAAAACATAGAGAGAATAATATGCCATAAGAGAGATTACAAAATGGAATGGGAATCACTCGACCTTCAATTAATCTACTCAGGGACTCACTCGCACAGGGGATTAGGAATCAATTTATAGATCTAGAGCATAAATTACTCTATGGAAAAGCTATGGCTATACTCACAAAAGGGAAACAATGTTCTTCAATGCCCTCAGCAAAGAAAGGGTCTTATAATTTTAAAGGAAAGTTGTGGCAGATGAGGGGAAAATGATGAATTAAAGGAACCATTTCATAAACAAAGATCCTCGAGCCCATTCATTCATTGTTGGCACTCAATGGGGTATTAATGGCACACGTTGACCCCTTCAGATTCAACCAGACAACTATTAACTTTATTGATCGCTAAATCAATTGTTTAATAACTACAGCACTTTATCACAGATGGCCGAGAAGCATGAACGTTATATGCCACGCAAACGTAACATACAGATAGAACATGTCTGCATGTACAGCTTATATATACAAAGATATATGTGTAAGGTGAATAATTATCTAGGAGATTCTAGCAAGTTCTAAAGCAGCCTAGTGAATTATTAAAAAAAATAGGAAGTTATGTACTTACTCTAGAATGTTCTTAAATAGGAAAGATGTAGAAAATCCAAGAGTAGTCTAAAGGGAAATATTTATGTAGAATAATCTAGAAAGTACATCTTAGCCAACCATAGTAAATGATGAAAAGATGATCCTAACCATTGGTTGAGGAAGTGGCATTCCTATACAAAAGGATAAACGCCTCTCATTTGGGATAAGCTTTAACTACTATAAAAGCTAACTAAGCTCAAGAAGTTAAGGAGCAAGCAACTCAAGCAAAGCCAATTGAGGTAAAACTAGTGATGCCCCTTCACGACAGGGGTGTTGTGAAAACTGGTAGGGGAGAGTGCCACAGATGGCCAAGTATAGAAATTATGCACTACACAGACATATCTACAAATTTTAGGGTAGGAATATCGAAGAAAGCTGACTTGTCTACTTTACACAGGGTGTGACAGGCAAACGCCACACGGGTGACTGCGGGAAAGTGTCATTGCGTGACAACTCACTCCACTTGGTAGGAAAACTCATCAATCCAATAAGTCAACATGCAGTGCCCACTACAGTATATTCCTTGATTTAAGTGATTTTCAAGACCACTCTTGGTGGTGACATTTATAAGGTTGTTGGTGGCACTTTGGCAGACATGACAGTACAAATGCAGGAATTAGGGATGTCTCTGTGGCAATTACAAAAGCAAGAGAGGTACTCACAAAAAAGCCAACTCAGACAAAAATTATGATGATAAAAGCCCGTAACAAAAAACCTAGCCAGTAGGGAAAGCAAAAGGGCCGGATTTAGCAAGGAAACAGTAATAGCAAGCTAGAAAAAAGGCAAGCAATAGTCTATGAAGATAAAAATAGATGGCATATTTCCTCCTTTTCTCTCCATAATTCAATCATTAGACCCATGCCCACCATAACAAGAGGAGATCAATCAGAGTGTAATAGTGTAATAGAAGTACTTCATCAGAGCACACTTCACGACTGTATTCAACTTAAGAACAGAATGTCACAAATCAATGGAAGAATCCTTGCATCATCCCCTCCCTTTGCAATAAAACAAAGAAGATAGAAATTGGGGACAATAAACTCTAGTTATTAAAATATGTTCCTGCATAAATGATTTGAAATTAAGGAGTCAATGACTTCTCTAATAAAATATCAAACAATGTTTGCAAAAGAAGCCCCTGAAGTTTGGGGGAAAAAAACGGTTCAATAAGTTCTTCCACATCCAACACCCAGATAAATCTTTTTTTAGGATAAACATAAGAGGACTTCCAAAGTAGAATGACTGGAAAAGGATACACTCTTAACACAGACAAGCCAAAAATCTATTTGTGCTACCCGTATATTTCAAGGGTAATAATTAGTTTTCAAAAATAGCTTAAGCTCAGACTTCCAAACAGACATGCCTCTCTCTACACAAACTATCTAAAACCCTAACCCACTATAAGAAGTCCAAATGTTTCTTACCTGAACCCCCAGGACAACATAAAAATTAATGCTAAAACCCAAACCTATTGATACGAGGAAAAATGAACTTGGTCAGGGGAGAATATCTGGTGTTATTCCATCAATTAGCAGCTTACTATCTGGATATGCTAATTACAGAAATTTACACAATGCACCATTGTGAACTCCAATACCACCATCAAGAACCTGCTCCACTATGGGTTTTGAAGTTGAAGAACAGTTTTGGTGCATGCAACAGGTGGCAGCACTTTGAAGAAGACTAATGTCATCACCACCCAATAAAAAATGACGATGGATTGCTTATCATCCACTCCTAAAGTGAATATTCACCAAAGACTCAGTAACTAAGCCATAGAGGCAAATAATGCAACGCATCCGTCCAAATCAAAAAACTCAACTCAAAAACATGATTCCTGTACGCCAATTTACAACTGGTTCTTGGTGACTAATGATCAAACCTTTGACAAGAAAGCAAACAGCAAACATACCAGTGAGTTTTGCCCATATAATATCCCCAGGCTCAAGCCCCCGACAGTCATCCAGACTAGCAGCCAGCACAAGCAACTGACTATAGTCAAGATCATCACAATCCACGCCATTGCCATTTAAACTCAGGTTTAACTTCTGCATATCTTCTCGTGATAAATAAAATTGAATTTTTTCTTGTGATAAAATTAGATCTTCTTCTTCTCCATCGTCATACTTCACCTGCATTTGAGACCGTAGGGAGAGATACGGCAAACTTATTCGCAGAATGTTAAAAAGCATGCACACGAGTGGAAAATTTAAGTAAACCATACATTATGCCGATTAGACTCGGGATCATGGCCCTCAACAGAACCCTGGTACCACTCATCGTCCAATGGCCAGTAAACCTGCATTAAAACGCGGTTGAATTCGATAATATGACATAGATTTGCACCTCACCCAAAGAAGTGTAATTAGGCTAGTCAATTTCCCAGCCAAAAACTTGCCTTGCATTTGAATCCAATAAATACCATGGGATCAACACCATCAAATGCCAACCTGTGGACAATCCAGCCAAAAATTACTTCCACATGAGAATTTAGTAGCGATATCAATATTCTTGCACTTTTATCAACGGACAGAGAACATACCTCACCCATTTTTTTACACCCAAATTCTCCTCCTCGTAATTTACAGAAGATTTTGGTTTTCGTCTCTTTAATTTTACCGAATTATCTTTAGTTACATTGCGATGATTTCGAGATTCCCTCAATCGAGGGCCATCATCACCACCTAAGACACTCGAATCAACACCTAGTTGAAAGAGCTCGGACCTCCGAACTTTCCTCCTCTTGTTCGGCAATTCTACAGCACAACTCGGCCCGCAAAAACCCTCATCGACCTGCTCCAACTTCACCGCTTCTGGCTGCTCCGATTTTACATCTGATGCCACTCTTATCTTCGATTTCGGCTCCAACTTCTCCATCATCGAATCGAAAACCGATAATTTACAAGGAATTTTGCGCCGACGAGAGTAGACTTTAACCACCGGCGGTGGAGGCAGCTGCGGTTGATTCTTCAGCAGCGCGCTTTCCTCCTCAATGTGTTCGATCGTCAAAACCTTACGGGCTTTGATTTTCTTGGATATAATATTTGATGAGCCGCTGACGCCGGCGCAAGGGGATGTAGCGGAGTACACACGACGAAGTGGGAGAAATTTAATGGGAGTTCCATTGTGATTGCTGTCGATGTCTTCGTTCGTTGGCTTTCTGGCGTCGGCTTGCTGTTCGTCGTCATTCATGGCTTCCGAAGCTGGAAACGCCATGGAAGAACGAGAAGGGGCTAAAACCCTTAGGAGTTCGTCTTCGATCCTCTTCAATGAGAATTTGAGCAAATTGTAGGAAATGGGTATTTGAGATGTTTTAGGGTTTTGAACTAGAGGATGGTTGGGTCTTTTGGAGGGAGGGCAATTTATTTTTGCCCTCCATGATCCGTTTCCCGCCGTTTAAAGAGGAGCGAGCGCCTGAACCAGGCAGGAGAGAGGGAGTACGATTCTGCGACCGCCTGTGACTACCGCGCGGCCCCCCATAACCTGTCGAATTTACATGGCGACTGGGACAAGCATTAGAAGAAATGTACTGTAATATTCAAAGGGACCTATGTATAAAGCCCATGTACTCTGGAATATTTTATGAGAATTCCATTGGTCACACTAACCAAACAAGACAATTTATTTTGGACCTGTTTCACACTCATTTTCTTCTTCTTTTATGTCCCATTTATTTGTTAAAAATATTATTTATCAAATAAAAACTTTTCTTTATGATATTTTCTAAATCTTTTCAGAACATATTGCTTTCATCACACAAATCGATTAATAATAATAGATATTCATTGTGATTTATAGCCGTAATAATTTTGTTACTAATTTTATAGATCGTGACAACATTTTACAATTAAAAAAAATTACTCATTGTTGAATGGATTTTAATGTTATAATTTTTAAACTAAATGTGGCATTTAGGGCGTCAACAGTCGATAATCGACAACATGCTCACGACTGTAGATGGCTTGCAATTGGCAGCAAAGATCGGAGAAATGACATATAGTGATTGACAACAAGGGTCAAGCATGAAAGCGGTCAGCAAGCAAGGCCTAGGTTAAAATATGCTAACTAATGACTCGCTTTTTAATATGTTCCCCAACATTCGAGTAAGTATCTTTATAAAAAAAATAGAAAAAGGGAGAAATTGAGGGGATAAGAGAGAGTAAGTAGAGGGATTGGCTCTATATAATTGAAGAAGAACAAGTAAGTTAGAATGTTATGTGTTCCTTATTTTTTGGATCTCATCTCTCTTTTTATAGAAAAAGGAATGTATTTATAGATATAATATTAACTGTTGAAAATTTTCTAAAAATAAATAACCGACTACAATCTAAACAGTTAAATAAATTAAAAACTAATTAATTTAACTGACATTGTATACTTTCTAATTGTGGGGTTAATTGAAAGCAATTGACGCCAAAAAATAAATTGGTAATAGGTAGTTAATATTTGTCTAATCATAAATCTTCACTTAGACTAACTGTAAATCAACAAATTGTTCAAGTAGACACTTGAATATATTGTCATTTGTGTATACAATTAAGTCTGGGTTATATTTCACTTAAAATTCACCCAACTACATATTAAATATTGACTTATCATTATTAGAGTAGGGTCACAACCGAATGCTGTATTCTCTGAACTTAGGCCTAATGGGCCATAAAATACTTGCTTTTTAATATATTGAGCCTATCAACTATGGGCTCATTGGATTAATCAACTAAGCTAGCTTATCGATATTGCGCCCAATACTAATCGCTTAAACTCAGAGGTTGAATTCAAGTTTCAAAGATACTTGAAATAAGGAATGATCAAATTAGCCCAACCCTTGAGATTTCTGAAATCAATACTATAATTAAGCAATAATTTCTTTTGAATATCAATTTCTAATTAACAATTAATAGATCTATAAGACATACATGAACTACTTGAACTATAAAACTTCTTTATTAACCTCCTTGTGTTATTACTTTCTTCCTCTATCCATATCTTATGAGTTACCCTATATGTCAACCTAAGATGCATCTTCCTCTCCAAAACTTTGAGTAACTAAGACAAAAGGGTGGAGCGAGAACCGCCTACTCAATTCATTGATGACTAGGAAAGTGAAATTGTTACAAAGAAAACTGATCTTTCAAGTTGTTAGCCCGATAAAGCCTGTTAATTTCCGAGATATCATATTTACGCATGCCGAAAGACATCATATGTGGTTTCCTAGATCTACCTGTTCAAGTGAACACTCATTTAGATTTCATTGCCTTGATTATAGATTTATTTACTTGTGGCTTATTTCTTACTTGTTTGCTTTCATTTTCCTTTTCTAGAAGAATACTACCTCAATCTCTAATGTGCAATTAACTAATCCTTCCCGATTCATATCTATGTTGAAAGAATTTTGTTGAGTAAGCAACTTGTTCAGTATAAGGCAAGCCAAGCAAATGAAAGTGTTAGACTAGAGGCAAATTTTTATTTTTTTACCTTTCTTGCATTTACTAATTTGAGTTAGAGTTAAAAGTATGGGATATGATTATAGTTTAAGTCATCAAAAGCCAAGCCGTAGCTAGCCTTTCTCTTAAATAATATCTGTCTTTTTATGTCAAAATCACGATAAAATGATCAGGGTGGCTGCTGAATCATGCCATATTGTTCTAGTAATAACAAAAGTTACAAAAAAAAAAAAAAAAACAACAATAATACTATTAGCCAATTTGACTATCGATTATAGGCAAAGCAGCTCTTTATTTAATATATGAACATCGAAATTTCAGTCCATATCAGCAAAAATAAATGTGTCCAAAGAAGAAAAGTAGGCAAAAGAAGAATGTCTAAAAGTAAACTAATCTATTGAACTACTGCAAAAAATGACACATCATTAAAAAATAGCTCATTGTCATAAAGGCTATGTGAAGTCTCACATTGGTTAATTTCCTAGTTTTTGAGACAAATATATATTTTTTATATAACGGAAGCTAAGCAGAAAATTTATCAATTGAGTTTGTCATGCATGAAATTTCGGATGTAAAAGTTTTATTCCGATTGATTTGGTTGTTAAGAAGGTTGCACCAAAGTAGTATATAATGTGTACTCGGTAAAACTTACCAGTAAATTGTTCAATTGTAGCTAGTTTAGAAGTAATTAAGTCTTTGAGCTCCTCTTCATTATCTTTAAAGTGAACCAAGTTTATCAAGAAGTTAAAAAAAAGAACTCTTACTCACTAATAGTAAACTATTAAGTTTTCCAAGCCATCTACTTAAGCAACGAGCTTATACTTTAACGATCCAATTTTATAATTATGCTAATTCTGCTAATTATGTTAAAAACTTGGAACCAAAGACTCATTCCGAAATGCAGTGGCAGTACAAAATTTAATCGGTAGGGCAGGTTAACAAAATTTAATCCGATTATATTTTAACAGGGAAATAAATCTGTTGATGTGCTAAACTAGCTGGAACATCAGCTTGAACAATCCCCTGAACCGGCTAGAATATCAGCCCGAATTGGCCCTTAAACCAATAGATGAACCGGCCAAAACAGCCTTGCTAATACTGAACTTTTCCAGCTATAAAAATTAGGTAAACCGACCCTCCCAAACCTGCTACAACATCAAATGTTGATACTGAATTTTAAGGTGTAAAATTTGTCCTGAACCAGCTGAAATATCAGCTTGGATTAGTTGATTTCCTGATACTAAGTTCTTCAACTGTTGGAAGAGCCCCTAAACCAGTTATTAGCCGGCCTTGAAACGGCTACTAAATCAGAATGAACCGGCCATTATATCAGCACAAACAAGTTGGTATAATATTGTTGCTGATGCTGAAACTTTCAGTGGTAAAAATTAGTATGAACCAACCTTTTGAACCAGCCATTAAATCAACCTTGAACCCGCAACCGAATCAACTATATTATCTTGAAATTATACTATAGAAATTAACTCGAGTTGGCCTTGAACCAACTACCAAACCGGCGGCCGAATAGGCCGAATATACCATTGTTAGTTCTGAATTTTTAACATATGTAAAATTTAAAAGTTAAAGATATTAAATCGGTTAATGCATCTGATTTTTTAAGACTTACGGTTTATTAGTAATTATTACATCTTTACAATTCGTATTTTTCGATATTATGAAAAGTTTAAATAGAAACTTTACAAAGCATAAAGAAGTATGATCATTTTCTTCCAAAATGAAAAAAACTAAGAAGAAGTATTAAGAACAAGCGTAGAATTTCTATAAAATATTTTGAAAAAAGAATTAAGATATTGGACAAACGATTTATTCAAAGGATAATATTTCTTGACATGCCTTAGGTTATTGTAATAGAAATTGAAGAATTGCCCTACCACTGCGAGGAAAGAAAAGCTGCTTTAGGCCCCATCTATTGGGTATAAAGGTATATACCATCCACCTCGAGGTGAAAAAGAAGGTTAGACCTTAGGTTGTGCAGATTGAACACAATCTTTTCTTTGCCTATCCACTTCGTTAGATGGTAAAACTTACTCGCCTTGATTCCTTAAGTTAAATAAGTTTTAACTATAAGACAATAAAAAAACATGATAAAGAAAGTTGAATGCATCAGGAAAATATTTTCCATTCATATTTCATGCTTATATATGTTTTCTTACTCCTATTCCCTTTAACGACATATTTTCGATATAAGTGTGCATATCCACGAATATATTATACCTTATTGAACATTTGACTTATTTTCTTATTATTTCATTACCCTTTAGATGTATCACATGAGCTCATGTCTAATGGATAGAAGTAAAGATAGAATCTTTAGTTTTGTTTTACATTTAGTTGATATATTCAAGAAACCTAGAATTTAGTGTACTTTGTTAAACTAAAATTAGGACATGTATATAACAATGTTGTAAATTTTAACTGTATGTCATGATATTTTGATGACATTATGTGATGGATCGAAAAATCTATCAAAAATTCGGTAGTGTTTCGTCTATAAAATGGACGTATGTTAAATATAAATCATATACAACAACTACAAATACACACTACACAAAATACACAGGATCTTTAAAGCCACCACAATACTACAGGTGGCCCCAACATTATAACTCTGGTACGACGTCGATTCAGAAAAGATGCCAATTAGGAAACACAACATAACCACAAAAGGAAACCTGCGGAAGCATAATATCCATCATATACAATGGAAACAAAATATACATCCAACGTCATCATTACATACATAAATATCCAAATGTATCAAAATAATTTATACAAATTCTTCATCTATACAAAATTGTCCAGCTAAATCCCCAAAAGCACTTCGATTGTTATCAGCTGCCTATCTTGTGCTTACGGCCTACTCGGGCTCATCGAGTATAAGTACATGCCCATCTGGAAGGAAAGAAGAAGTAAGACTGAGCTAATAGTTCAGCAAGTATATCATAAATAAAGAATCAACAATATATATAAATGGAACAGGGGATGAGATGGAAGCGATATGTATAGATGCATGATGCTATAAAACATGATTCAATATACTTTTCAATTTGCATTTGTCTTTGCGGATCAAGGTCAGTAGACCTTACTAGTTAAAGGTGTAAGAGTACGAGGAAATGATCATGTCATCCATATAATCTAAAGACATAAGCTCCTATTATCGACTGAGAGGTGAGCCATCTATATATCATGCCTATAGACAAGCCATAACCATATGCCCCCTTGTCCCCCGAGGCGCAGAGGCAATCTTCGTCCTTCTACAATAATATTCTAAGGATTGCCAAAAGTATCATCCACTATATACCTGACTCGGATAATCATTGAGTCTCCACTATAATACCAATGGCATGGCAAGAGATATTACACACCGTAACATAAATCCATAGTCCTAATTTCATAATTTCATATTCATTGATTGAAAGTTCACCATAATTCTTTTAGTTATAATTCGCTCCATTCGGGAGAACAATTTGATCATATAGCCAATTGTGATTTTTCCTCTAAATACTTATACGATTTTTATTTTTCCTTAGGATTAAAGTCTTTTCACGATTCAATTTATATGCATGGATATTATAATACATAGGAAAGATTAAAATTTCTTACCACTGTGAGACAATTGTCACATTAGAGGCCTTCGAGATATATTTTCTTCACAACGGAATACAAATATATTTTTTCGGAGCTTATAATTAAACATGTACAATTGGACATAACTTACATAATAATTAATTATGATGGAAAAATACAAGATTCATATTTTACCTCGGGTGAACAGTAACAGTGCTGGTTTAGAGCATTCAGACGTGCCAAACGGATAGATTTTTGAAAAATCGGACATCCAACTGAAATATATGCATAATTAGAACATGGTAATTCATAATTGGGGGACAAATAGCGTAAAATTCGAAGGGAATGGAAAGAACCCGAGCTAGGTGCGGATCTAGGATTTGGTAAAGTCAAATCGGGCAAATCGAAGCGGGAAATCAACAATAAACTACAAATACCTCAAGCAACATTCATGGGTTCCTTATTTTTCATGATTTGGGTTGATATCGGAACAAGAATACTTGAAAAAAATAAATAAATATCGAAAGAGAGGAAAAAGAGGGTATGAAAACACTTGTCACGACTAGATCTACTACTTTTATAACAAGCTCTTGGACGAATTTGAACTCGTAGGCTTCAATCTCCTCCTTCTCTCTCTATTCTAGACGCTCTCTCTCTCTTAGGGTTTTTAGGTGGCGCAAAAATAAAATCGCAAGACTCTAGCCCACATTACAAAATAGCCTGGCTCTCAAGCGGCAGGCGAGTGAGCAGCAGCAGTAGGCGAGCGTGCAGCGAGCATGGGCACACTGCCTTCACCCACTAGAGCGCACAACGGAGAGCAGCAAGCGTGGCCAGATCTGCTTTTGGCGTCTGCCTGCCGCGCTTGAGCGCACGGCAGGCGTCGTGCTGCTAGCAACACACCAACAAGTAGCAACCCATTTTTCCCTCGATTTTACTTCCGATACATTTTCTTTTGCGTACATTAAGCCTAGTATTGATTATTATAATATTAATTAGCTCCTCATTATCGTGTTTTAGAACCGAAACCTTTCAACTTTCTCATACTTATAAAATTTCGTCATCGAAATTTAACGATTCCTAGGGATTAATTAAGCCTACGTACCTCAGAAAAGATGGGGATATTTGTCTCGAATCTCCTCCTCCCTCTCCTACGTTGCTTCCTCGCGGGAGTAATTTCTTCACAAAACCTTCACTAGAGGAATGATTTTGAACACAGGATCTGATCCTTTCAATCTAAAATCCCTATCGGCTCCTCCGAATGGATAGGTGATTGGCAATTCCTACCACAAAATGTCTCGAAAGGAATCATACTAATACTCGGTTGGAAATTATTATTGTAAGCAAACTCGGCCAGCGCCAAGTGGTCATCCCAATTCCCTCTCATCTTCATCACCGAGGCTTTAAGCATATCCTGTAATATCTGAATCATCAGCTCAAACCGGCCGTTGGTCTCTGGGTGATATGTAATACTGAATTTCAGATTCGTCCCTAGTTCCCGATGCAAACTCTCCCAGAACTTAGAGACAAAACGTGGATCACGATCGGACATAATAAATACATGCACACCATGCAATCTAACAATCTCGTTAATATACAACTATGCCAGGCGATCACGAAAGTACGTCATCCGAATGGCAAAGAAATGAGCTGACTTCGTTAGCCAATCCAAAATGATCCAAATAGCGTTGTGATTCATTGGGGTCCTATCACGAACCTGAACTAAGCAGGTTAATTTAAATAGTTAATTCTAATTTCTAAAATTTAAAATGCTAAATAAATTCAACAAATAATACTGAGTCCCAAAAACCTGAGTGTGACAAACCAATTATACAAGACCTGACAAAATCAAAATTCACACATGACTTTATCGGACAATCGTTTGGACAAAATACATGTGACCTACTCTACAATCAACGTAAAAGAGATAACAATGCAATCAAAATCATAATCAGATATAACATAACATAACATAACATCTGTACTACTCCCGAAACATAATTTTGGGTCTATACCCGACAAATTCCATAATCCAATCACATCAAATCCTAATTTAAGCCATATTAAAACTCAAACTCACCAAATTGGATGAATGCTAACAGATCACGTCCATAGTCCTACAACGCATCCGAATCATTCCCTCTGAAGGGATAAAATAGAAAAAGTTAGCCTAATACTCAATAAGGATCATATTTAAATTAAAAGAGTCTAATAAATTAGAGAGAATGTCCAATAGATAAAAAGTTGTTCAAATGACAGAATAAATTTAAATTGTCAATAAAATAAGTTCAATAAAAACCTAAGATCCAGAATTCGAAATATAATGATAATCTCGTACACAAATAAAATATATAAATTCAAAAAAATATCCAAATCATAAAACAGTCCTCATTAGGACATGTATACATATATAAATATATATATAAACAAAATAAAAGTGTTCCGGACCAATTTCAATATGCAATTAGCGAATTCCAAAATTCAATCCAAGTCCGAGTCCGAGTTCAAGTCCCGATGAGCTTGTGATTTGGGGTAGAATCCAATAGCCGGATGATCTAATAGCGTGCAGAGGAGTTGAAACAATATTGCGACAGATAGTTCAATGATCCTGATCAAAACATATAATCAAAATCAATTGTACGAGACATACCAAGACCCAACTGAGGACAAAATCGGTGAATTTTAAAACCATGTCCAAAATTCAAATCCAAATCAAAGTCCAGTACAAATAAATGTAGAGATAAAAATCATACATCAAATTTGAGTTCCGACTATTTAAAGACTAGTTTGAGGAATGATAACACATAATCCCGATAACATTAGGCAAAATCAAATGCAAATTATGGCAGCATGTATGGCCACTTATATACTCTACACCCATAGATAAGGTTACTTACTATTGTTTGTCACTCGCGATTTTAGGTGTAATCCTCAAATTTGTCAAATATATTAGGACGTCCGAATAAATTATAAAGTCGAATCAAAATATCCAAATGGGAAGGGTCACCATTCCAAACATTTTCTGCTAGCGGAAAAGGATTTCCAAATAAATTTTTCCGTTAGGAACAAACCAGAATAATCTAATAATAAATCCAAATATAGTGATCATGACTTGACACATACATGTGAAAATGCACGGCTAATGTAAAGTTTCATACACATTTCGTATACACATACTGATATAAACATATACAGTATCCAGAAAATTTACCATTTTTCAGAAAATATCAAAATCCACAAATATCAACAAAAATGGAATAAAATCCTCATTTAATTGATAAAAAGGTCATACGTGCACAACAAAGTAATCAGGCTAATTAAAAGTGTACCCACGAGTTTAAAACCTCCTAATCAAAACAGAAATACATCAGATGTGAAATCAGACAAAGGATAGGGTTAGTAGATACTTGTCTTGACATCATACTTTATAGATCTAAAAAAATGATGTCCTAAAGTGCCTGAATCGAAACTTTCTCTCTCTACCATGCACAGCCACTCTCTCTCCACCCTTTCTCTCTCTTCATACTCGTCTCTGCCGCTCTCTCTTCACACCAGCGGCGACTCCGATAGCGGCAACGATGACGGCGATCACGACGATAGCAACCCAGCGACAGTACGGCGACGCACATAGTCGTCAGCGGTAATCTCTCTCCACCGCACCCCTTCACCCAAAATTCATTAAAATTTTAACCGATTTCCAAAAAATACATATATGCAACCCAATCATCGACATCCAAAAAGAAAATGGAAAGATTTACTTGCCTTAATTTCACCGATTTCTTCCAAAAACAACGACGAACGGACAACTGCCGGTTATACTTCGGCTCTTAATTTCTTTCTTTACTCACACCGATGGACAAAATGGAGGGTAGTATCACGGAGAACGTTTCACCAGTTTCGATTCCCGGCATCAAGAGCTCCGGCGATGGTAGCGGTGGCAACCGCATCGGCCTCCCTCTCTCTCCTCTCTTCTCCCTTCCGTTTCCTCTCTCCTCGAAACCCCTCCCATTTAATTGATAAAAAGGTCATGCGTGCACAATAAAATAATCAGGCTAATTAAAAGTGTACCCATGAGTTTAAAACCTCTTAATCAAAACAGAAATACATCAGATGCGAAATCAGACAAAGGATAGGGTTAGAGGATACTTGCCTTGACCTTATACTTTGTAGATCTGAGAAAATGATATCCTAAAGTGACCGAATCGGTACTTTCTCTCTCTACCATGCACGGCCACTCTCTCTCCTCCCTTTCTCTATCTTCGCGCTCGTCTCTGCTGCTCTCTTTTCACGCCGGCGGCGACTCTGGTAGCGGTGACCATGACGAGGATCACGACGGTAACAACCTAGCGATGGCACGGCGATGCACATAGCCATTGCAAGCCATCTCTCTCCACCACACCCCTTTATCCAAAATCCATCAAAATTTCAACCGATTTACAAACAATACATACATGCAACTCAATAATCAACATCCACAAAGAAAATGGAAGGATTTACTTGCTTTAATTTTACCAATTTCTTCTGAAAATGATAGCAAACAGACGACAGCCGATTATGCTTTGGCTCCCGATTTCTTGCTTTACTCACACTGATGGACAAAATGGATGGTAGTATCACGGAGAGCGTTTCACCAGTTTCGATTCCCGGCATCGAGAGCACCGGCGATGGTAGCGGTGGCGACCGCACCAGCCTCCCTCTCTCTCCTCTCTTCTCCCTTCCGTTTCCTCTCTTCTCGAAACTCCTCCCATTATTGTTCCCATTCTTATCTTTTTTTTTCTTTTTTGTTTTTTTTTAAAAATATATTATTATTATTATTATTATTATTATATATATATTATTTTAAATTTTGTTTTATTTCAAAATTCAAACCGATATTCGGGAGACAGTACGAGCGTACTTCGGGAACTAATCTAACCGATCTAAATATCCTTTCAAATTTTATAATATTTAATTAATTATTGTTACGTTCAATTTACCAAAAATCACAATTATTATTAAATAATCTGGGATATTACAGGTCCTAGGCAAGCCCGAAATAAAATCTATAGAAATATCTTCCCACTTCTAACTCGGAATAGGCAAGAGTTGCAATAGACCCATGGGCTTCCTCCTCTCAACTTTCAATTGCTGACAAATAAGATATCGATCAATAAAGACAATAATATCCCTCCACATATTTCTCGACCAAAACATTTTTCTCAAATCGTGATACATCTTGTTTATGCCAAGGTGAATTGTGTACCTGATTTTGTGAGTCTCCTTCATGATTTTCCCCTTCAAATCCTTGTTGTCAGGTACACATAAATGGTCTCGAAAGTGCAAGACCCCATCAGCACAGACCCAAAAATCTCTCCAGGAGTCTCGAGTCAGGTCTCCAATAATGTCCATCAAGAATGGGTCACTTGCCTACCCTTCCTTAATCCTCTGAAGGATCTCGGGCTGCATATGCAAAAAAGACAACATCATCCAATTACCTTTGACATAGTGCTGGATATTACAAAGTCTCAAATAATCCAGCATCTCCATCTGCTTGACCTGCAACCTCGTTATAAGACTGGTTCGATGGCTCAAGGTATCAGCAACTACATTTGCCTTCCCAGGTTGATAGTGGATCTCACAGTCATAGTCTTTAAAAAACTCGATCCACCTCCATTGTCTCATATTCAGCTCTTTTAGTGAGAACAAGTACTTGACGTTTTTTTGATCGAAATATATAAGGAACTTCTTGCCATACAAGTAATGCCTCCAAATTTTTAACATGAATATCACGGCAGCTAATTCTAAATCAATAGTCGGGTAGTTCTTCTCATGGATCTTCAATTGTCAAGACCCATAAGTTACCACTTTCCATTTTTGGATCAAAACACATCCGAGGCCAAACTTAGAGGCATCACAGTACACATCGAAACCACCCGAGCCGTCAGGCATGGTCAAGATCGGCGCCAAAGTTAGACAATCCTTCAGCTTCTGGAAGCTTCGGTCAAACTACTTGGTCCAATCAAAACGTGTTTCCTTCTTCGTCAAATGGGTATGAGGTAAGGCAATCTGAAGGAAGTTCTCCACAAAATGACAAGAAATAACCAGCCATCCCAAAAAGCTATGGACCTTCGACATGGTCGCGGGTTGACTCCAACTAATCATCCCCTCAACTTTCTTTGGGTCCACCGAGATGCCTCTATTAGAAATAACGTGGCCCAAGAATACTATCTCATTGAGCCAAAACTCACACTTCCTTAATTTTCCAAACAACTGATGCTCCCGAAAGATCTGAAGCACGATCTTCAAATGCCCCTCATGCTCGACACGACTATTGGAATAAATCAAGATGTCATCGATGAAAATCACGACAAATTTATCCAAGTATGGCTGGAAGACCCGTTTCATCAAATCCATAAACATTCCGGCATATTAGACAATCCGAACGGCATCACAAGGAACTCATAATGACCATACCTCATCCGGAAAGCTGTCTTTGCAACATCCTCTTGCTTGATACGAAGCAGATGATATCCTGAATAAAGATCGATCTTAGAGAACACATGAGTTCCGTACAACTGATCGAAGAGATCATCAATCCGTGGTAACAGATACTTATTCTTAATTGGGATCTTATTCAACTCGTGATAGTCTATACACAACCTTAAAGTTACATCCGTCTTTTTCATGAATAGAACTGGAGCACCCCATAAAAGAACATTGGGTCTAATAAAACCCAATTCTAGATGGTCCAGTAGTTGCTGCTTCAATTCTTTTAACTCGGCAGGAGCCATACGATAGGGGGTCCTTAAGATAGTTGCCGATCTTGACACAATGTCAATCCTAACTCAATCTCCTAGTGAGGTGGCAAGGTAGACAATTTACTAGGAAACACATCTTCGAACTCACGTACAAGTAGGATTTCTCCAGCCGACAGCTCGTAGCTCTCCTCCACACTAAGATAAGCCAAATAAGATTCACATCTACTTTTCAATAGGTGACTGGCTTGTAGGGCCAAAATGAAGCTATACAACTCTACCTGTTGAATTCCCTAGAAGTGAAAGGGTTCACAACCCGGAATTACAAAATCAACTTTCTTATAAAAACAATCAATGGTTGCATGATTTTTGGACAACCAATCCATACCCATGCATATCAAGAAGAATCAAGTCAACAGCCAAAGACAATCCATTCACCTCCACAACATACCCCAAGTTGGAAACATCAGTAACCACCAAAGATCCCGTGGGCGTGGATACAACCAAAAGAAATCAAGGGCCATGGACAGGGGATGCAATAGGGCAAGCAAATTGTGAAAAAATAAAAAAAAGTATAGACCTAGAATCAAAAAGCACCGTACGAGAAATGCCACAAATAAGAAGAATACCTTCTTCCACATTGTTTGATCCCCTAGCTTCGCTTGTGGATACTACAAAAGCTTCCCCTTGAACAACAGGCTTAGTAGTGCGGCCCTGCGGCGGATGAGAGCATTCTTTAACCTTATACCCCTTCTAGCCACAATTAAAACAGCCGACTGACAATTTGTAACAATGCCTATTTCCATGCACCTTTCCACAATGCTTACATGGGCCTACCGAAGCTTGAGAAGATGACTAGATCTGACAACTCTTCTTATCAGAATTTGGCAACTTAGACTTCTTGAATGGCCTCCCTAAACTAGCCCCAAAACTAGCACTAATCCAACTCTTTATTGGCGATTGTTTATTAAAGAACTCCTTTGCAAGCTCCTACTCATAAATCAGGGCACAATCCAACACATCGGCGTCGGTAATCAACTTGAGGATCGCCAACTGCTTGCGGATATCATCCTGCAAGCTCTGCAAAAACTTCCTCGTTTTCTTCCCCTCATCCTCAACCATATAAAAGGCAAACCGTGACAATTCAGTAAATTTAGTATCATATTCAACCACTGTCCGACTACCCTGTCTTAATTGGATGAACTCCTCCTCCTTTTGGGTACGAAGGTTGGAGGGAAAATACTTCTCCATAAACGCCTACTCAAACATCTGCCAAGTGATCTCATACTCAGGTACTCCTAGGGCTCTTTTCTTCATTTGCTACCAATGATGCATCTCACCCTCTAGTTGGTAGGATGCAAATAAAACCCGATCCTTCTCAGAATATCAGATCACGGCAAACACTTTCTTCAGTCTCTCAAACCACGTGTCCGCTTTAATAGGGTTAGCCTCTCCCAGAAACACTAGAACTCTCTCCTGGATGAAATGATCACATTCGGATGGTCCCAAATTAGCAAGGGCCTGTACGGGAGCTGGAGCAAGAACAGGGGCAAGATTTCACTGCTCCATATTCTCAATGATATTCGCCATGTGACCCAATAGATTTAGATATTCGCCTCTCGATCTTAGGTCGAACCACCTCCTTGCAAGCCTCTACGTTTTGGTGGCATTCTTGGCTTTAGAAGATATCTCTGAAATAAGAATAGTTATAAGTTAGTCAAGGGATTGTACTCTAATTACAACTATATTATCCATGCAATTAAGCAAAACTACCATCCTAATTTAGTTCTAGCCTAAGTTATGCAAGTTATGGTAACAAAGGCTATCTATCATAACTTGGACACTCTATGGCTATATTTATCTAGTCGGTCTTAGCCTACACTATCCTAAGCTTCCACATAATATCCAAATCAATATTAAAGTATCTCTTTCTTTGATGCCAATTATGACGAATTGAAAGATCTACCGAAAATCGAGCAGAATTTCATCTATAAAACGGAGGTCCGACAAATACAAATCTTATACAACAACCACAAATACATACTATATAAAATACATAGGATCCCCAAAGCCACCCTAATACCACAAGTGGACCCGACGTCATAACTCTGGTATGACGCCGATCCAGAAAAGATGCATACTAGGAAATCCAATATGACCACAAAAGGAAACCTGCAAAAGCATAATGTCCATCATATACAGTGGAAACTAAATATATATCCAACATCATCATCACATATGTAAATATCCATATGTATCAAAATAATTTATACAAATTCTTCGTCCATACAAAATTATACAGCTAAGTCCCAAAGAGATATTCGATCGATATTAGTTGCCTATCATGTGCTTTCAATCTACTAGGACACGTCGGGTATAAGTGCATGCTCATTTGAAAGAAAAAAAGAAGTAAAATTGAGCTAACAACTCAACAAGTACATCATAAACAAATAATCAACAATATATACAAATGGAATAGGCGATGAGGTGGAAGCGATATGTCTGGATCCATAATGCTATGAAACATGATTTAATGCATTTTTTACTTTGTATTTGTCTTTGCGGATCAAGGCTAGTGAGCCTTACTAACTAAAGGTGTGAAAGTACCAGAAAATGATCATGTCAACCACAAGATCTAAGGGCGTAAGTTCATATTATCGACCCAGAGGCAGTCTTCATCCTTCCAAAATAATATCCTAAGGCTTACCAAGAGTATTACCCCGCTATACAAGCGGCCCAAATAATTCTTGAATCTCCACTATAATACCAATAGCAGGCCAAGGGATATTATCCACCGTGACATAAATCTATGGTCCTCGTTTCATGATTTCATATTCCTTGAGGGAAAGTTCACTATAATTCTTTTAGTCATAATTTTCTCCATCCGGGAGAACAATTCGATCATATAGTCAATTGTGGTTTTTCCTCCAAATAATTATATGATTTTTATCTTTTCTTACTATTAAAGTCTTTTCTCGATTCAATTTATATGCGTGGATATCATAATGTATAGGAAAGATTATAATTTCTTACTATCGAGAGACAATTGTTACTTTAGAGGCCCCCGGGACATATTTCCTTCACAACGGAATACAAACATATTTTCTAGGAGCTTACAATTGAACATGTATAATTATACATAACTTATATAATAATTAATTATAATAAAAACATGCAAAATTTATATTTTGCCTCGGGTGAACAGTAATATTGCCGATTTAGAGCATTCGAATGTACCAAATGGGTCGATTTTTAGAAAATCAGACACCCAAGCGAAATATATGTATAATTAGAACATTGTAATTCATAATTGTGGGACAAAAAGTATAAAATTTGAAGGGAAAGGGGAGAACCCAAGCTGGGCCAGGTCTAAGGTTTGGCGAAGCCAAATTGGAAAATCGAAGAGGAAAATCAACAATAAACTATAAAATCTCAAGCAATATTAATGGGTTCCTTATTTTTCATAATTTGGGTCGGTATCAGAACGAGAACACCCAAAAAAATGAATAAAAATTAAAAGAGAGGAAAAAGAGGATATGAGAATACTTGCCTCGACTCGATCTACCACTTTTATAACTAGCTCTCAAACAAATTTAGACTCGTGGGCTTCGATTTCCTCCTCTCTCTACTCTCCATGCTCTCTCTCTCTTAGGGTTTTTAGATCGCGCAAAAATGAAATCGTGAGGCTCTTGCCCGCATTATAAAATGGTTCGGCGCTCAAACGCCAGGTGAGCGTGCAGTGGACGCGGGCACACTGCCTTCACCCACATGAGTGCACTAGGCAAGTAGCAGGCGCGGTCAGATCTGTTTTTGGTGCCTTCCCGCTGCGCTTGAGCGCACAGCAGGTGTTGTGTTGCTGGCAGCGTACCAGCAAGCAGTAGCCCATTTTTTCCTCAATTTTACTTTTGATACATTTTCTTTTGCGTGCATTAAGTCTAGTCTTGATTATTATAATATTAATTACCTCATAATTATCATATTTTCGAACCGAAACCTCGCATATTAGATTAGAATTTGCTTCCTCAAAGTAGGGTAAACATTATGTTTGCTTCTGTTAGTTAAATGAAATCGACTTTTGTTTTGGCAGGCATTTTAACAAATCCTAGCAACATATTTCCATATTGTGGGGTTGGTGCCATTAGTGATGTGGCAACTATATGGATCTTGTGGTTATTATATATATATATAATAACTATATCATTAAGTAATGACGGTAATAAGGACGTGGGACGTCACATATACTCTTTATTTGATTGATTATATGCCCCAATTACATGTTGAAAATAAATTGTTCAAAGATAACTTTCCAATGAACTCAAAGTCACTGATCAGTTCTTGCTAAGTTATCGTGTCAATCACTCAGTTTGCTACCCTATTGCTTTGGTATATATTCTTTAACTTTCAATTGCATGTTACCATTTCAAAACGCTTTATTTTTTGCTCATTTTCAACTATAAAAAGAGACTGTGATCTTTCTCTCTATTTTCTTCATCTAATTTCCATGTCTTAGCTATTGATGAAGTTAGATGGATCTTTTAAGCTTCTTTGCTCTATAGGTCATATGTTCCGGACAGAAGAAAAGACGGTCATGATGCCATGGTGTTGTATTAGGTGTTAGTGACAAAACTCATATTAGTTTCCCTTTCTTAGAGAGGATTGTCTCAGTTCCCGTATTTTATATAACATTGCTAGCCAAGTTGGTTTTCTACCTAAATAATCACCAGGGAAACCGTATACCTTTGGGTGCATCATGGCTTATGCATCCATTGCTATGATGAGTCTAGCATATGAGCTACGATGCATCCATTGCTAGAATTCGCTTGTCGAACATCATTTCATGAGATTATTTCTCGTGTCCTCTACCCAAAGTCAAAAGTAAATTATTTTTTAATTAGTAATTATTTTAATCCAAATTAAAATTAAAATCCAAAAATTAATTATTTAATTTATTGACTTCCACTTAAAGCAAAGAGAGGGATGCAACCTACATTAAATACTGTTAAATGACATAACAAATATATAATAATTAAATCACATAACCCAAAAATAATATTTAAAAGTAACTCTGAAATATCAACACTATTTGATTTCAAATTATAAGTGAGGAAAAAAAATATCTTAATCAAAAAAATTAGAGCATGAAACTATAACTTCTAAAATTTACTAAATCAAATTTAAATATTTTCATCATCATCATCATTGATATTAGCAACCAGAGGTCAAATATAGATATAAACAACAAATTAAAATATAAAAATCAAAAGTGACAATTATGAACTTGTAAATTACAATAAAATATCCTAAACTAAATCTCCTAAAGCCTTTTCATGATCCCAAAACTCCGGCAAGTTAGCAAGCCCACTAATCTAGATGGTTGGCAAAAATAAACGTAAGAATGAGTTAAATATTTAACAAAATATATATATATTTATATACTGAATGAAACATGCTAAGATTATGGCATTATTAAAAACCTAAAATGTTGATAGCATTATTTTTCAATAAATGATATGAAAGTCAAAATTAATGTTTAAATATATCAAAATCTGTACAAATACATGAATTAAGCCAAAATCATACTAACATGAGAAGGAAAAAATGATCGGTGTTTACATCACCAACAAAGGATGAATATCGAAGTCTAAGTTATGACTATTTCGACATAATTAAAAGCCATACATCGTTATTTATGATTTGTGAGTGGATTAATTACATATTCTTTTTTTATAGTTGGATCAAATGCTATTTTTTTACCTGTAAATTTTAGGTTTAACTTTTAATTTATTAATAATATATTAAAATATATTTGAATATATTCTATCAATTCTTTATAATTATTTTTATTTGAGTTCAATTGAAAACTCTATTTGAATACAAATATATTTTTATTTTTCTCATATCAAAGAAAATGATTTCCATAGTGAAAGCTAATATAGAATTTTTCTTAAATTTCCTTTAGATGTATGACATTTAGGAATAATTGAGTAAATTATAGACATACAAAAATTTTATTGTATAATTTAAAAACATGAAAAAACTTATATTGCTAAATTAATAACATGCAAAATCATTAAATTTAAGATTTTAGAAACTTAACATAATTTATGTAATTTTATCAATTTCTTTCAAATGTAAATCCTGAATGAACAATTATATGAGAATTTAAGACTTGTAAAAGCATATATATATAATTTAAAGATATACAAGTATATAAATATAGAAACTTGGTAATTAAATATGATTTATATAAATTTAAGATATTTACTTTATAAATTTTCATGAAATAGGAGTCAAATCAAGCAAAGCACAATCTCAGTAATTATAAAAATATCATATACATAAGTATTTTAACTAAGAAATATTTAAAGAGATTAGAAATAAAAATAATAAAAAAGAGATTTGCATACACTTACATTTATTTGATTTTTTTTCAAAGATTGCTTAAGTTCACCGTAAATCCTTCTTTTTCTTCTTTCCCTCTCTTTCCCTCATCTCCTTCTCTCTTCTCTCTCCTCTCTCAAAAGTCTAGTAGATATAAACTAAAATCGACTAATAAATCTATTTATAGAAAATTGATACTTAAGCACTCGTCAGGGGCGAAGGGGTAATCATGCCACGACGAGCACATCTCAAGCACGCATTAAATACCAATATTCTAGTTTAAATATGCGCATGCATTACTTGAGCACATATCAAATATGGAGATTTTGCCTAAAATGTGCTCCCGTATGTGCTAAGCAATGTCATGTGCCATATTATTTAACTTACTTTGGTCCAATACTTAATTTTTGATCTAAAAGCCCATTTAACCTTAAAATTTTATCAGTTTAATTAAATAATTATTATTAAAATAATATTTTAAAATTATACTTTACATTTTTCCTTCCCTTGTAAAAATTTTGCCCTTGAAGTTTTATGTACCTCAATGAGCAAATAAGAGTTTGACCTTTATATGGTTCAACCATACTTTTACTACACAACTCTGATCTCGTCTCTTCTAATGCCATTCCTTGAACATCAAAGAAGTCATTATCCCTATGACTTTCGACTCGATAAATTTAGCTCTCTCTTACTCCTATTTAAAGAATAAGGCTTGATCAAATATTTCACCATAAATCCTTAACCACAATGGCACCAATTGTCGCTAGATCAAATATCGTAAGCATTGCAAAAATCTTCTAGCCCTCTTTAACTCATTAATGACCGCATGGCGAGCGTAATGAGCTAATTTAGTAAATTTATAATCATACTCCACCATTGATGTATTCCCTTGCCCTAAACAGGCAAGCTTATTCTCATTTTCCTCACAAACACTCACAAAAAAATATTTCTCTATAAAGACTTTTACAAACACATTCCAAGAAATCTTCTCGTTCTCTAAGTCCAAAATCTTCCTTTTCATGGCTCACCAATGGTTTGCCTCTTAATCCAGTTTATAAGCAATAAATTTAACTTCTCCTTTGGGCAATTAATCACTTCAAAAACTTTTTCAATCCGTTAAATCTAACTCTCCACCTTTATTTGCTTAGGGTCACCCGAAAAATCTAATACTCCAATGTTAATAAATCGATTTATGCCGTCATTATAGCCTCTGGAATCGTTGTAGCCAACTTTGGGTTTTGTAGCTGTTAGGCCATCATTTCCATTACTTTTGCCATTCTTTCCATGATCGTAAGGTATTCTTGTAAGATATGAGTTTCAATTTATAATTTTGATTATGACTAATTAAGTTAAGATATGAAAAGTTTAGAGGTCAAATGAAAAATATATTAGAGTTAATATTCTGATTTGGTCACATCGAGTTGAGTAATATTTGATCAGTGCTTAACACGAGCACCTACGTAATTTAGGTAGAAGGATTCCTCCTGAATGTCACCTCATAAGGGGTTGAGTGTACTTTTAGCATATTGCTCATATTAATGTGTGCACTGTTCAGCCACTATCTTAGTGCTTCATATGTGCCTAATTGACACACATGTACAATCGTGCTTGATCCGTGCCTAACTTGCACATAACGTGCCAAATTGCTATATAAAATGTGTTTTTTGATTGAGTTTTGGTCATTTTGAACTAGCCCTTGAGAAATGAGAGAGATAGGGACTAGGATAAGAGAGAACAGAAGAGACAGAAGTAAGAGAAGTGGAAATTTAATGTGAAATTAAGTAATCTTTAGATAAAATTAAAATAAGATAAGTATATCTAAATCCCCTTTTTTATGGCTAATTTTATATACTTTTTTGAATATTTTTTTATTTTAAATACTCATATATATATATTTTCACAATTAAAAAATTTATACTTTGTGTGCATTTAATTCTACTCCCATTCTATGATATTTTAAAGAAATTTATGCCCTTATTTTATATACATTATACTTCAAAGCTAATTTTCTACAACATTTGTTTAAATATTATTGCATGTTCTTGAATCATATATATATATATATGTTTTTACACATCTTATAGTTTGGAATAAAATAAAGAAACTAAATTAATTATGCTGATTTTCTATAAATCCTATGGCAATTTTTTCTTGCGCGTCTTGAACCTTTAAGAATAAAATTTTCTATATTTTAAATTTTCATATAACAGGTCTAGCACATTCATGAAATGGTTACAGTTATTTTTGCATATCCGTATTCTTCTACATGATATTAATTTGAAGGAATGAAGAAGAAAACTCTACAATTTGTGAAATATAAGGATATTTTCTTCGACATAAGAAAATTTAAAAAGTTATTTGTATTTGTGTAAGGTTCTCCATTCATCATGTATGGATTTTTATAAAAATTAGTAGTGATATATTATAACATATTTTAGTATATTATAGTAATAATTAAAATTTGAACCTATCTTCCACTGGTTGAAAATGACGATCAACCCCATTTATAGGGTTATATGTATGATACTCACTTACGGGTCTTAAATAGTAGCGCAAAACTTTTGGTTGTATAAAAATATATATAATTTGAGTTTTGATTATTTGTTTCTTTGTTGGTGAGGTCTACTGATACTTTATATATATATAATTATATGATTTGAGCATATTTTTAATGATACATTGTTAGAGGAAAAAACTAAATTACTAACTTGAAAATTTGTACATCAATGTTATGAAAATTACATGACTTTAAATTTAATTTTTATCATATTCCTTCTAAAATAGTTTTGATATAAATTATATATTTAATTATAAAAATTTATATACCTTATTGAATAATTAGCTCAATTTTACTTTTATTTTTATTGACTTCTTTCAGATTAGTAGGCTTGAATTGCTTGTAGAAGTTTGGGATCAAGAGTATTGTTGGTGGAGAGCTAGATTAGGATTTTTAGTTCAATTTATGTATTATTATTCAGCAAAAATAATGGTTTTTATTGTTAGTTTTTATATTCGGATAATTTTTGTTGTAATTTTTGGAGTTGGTAATATATAGTGTCAATATCGAAGTGATTTTGGTTCACTTTTAAGTAGTTCGATTGTGTTGTGATATCTTACTACGTTGATATTGATAATATACTTATTTTTATAAATTTTTCGATATCAGGATTTTTGTCAGCTTTTAGAGCCACTTGTTGGTATGATATTTTGGGTTCTCTGTAATGATTGATTAATTTATTTTGGATCCGTTGTTAATTTTTAACTTACAATTTATGTCTAATATTTATTTAAGATTTTAAAAATCTTCTCGGCATATTCTTCATATTTTTAGATTTGAAATGAATTAAGACAATAATTTGATTCCTGTAAAATGAATTAAACTTTTGCAATCAGGGATGTGACTATTTCTCCTCCCTGCTCGTGCTTGATTTTGTTCCACTTCTTCCAATTGACCTTTTCGAGCCTATTATAAGACAATTTAACCAATTCGAATACTTAAATCAAATATTATACTTTCCTTACAACTTTCATTGATATCATCTAGTTGGGTGCTGCCCTTTTTTCTCTTCATTTGCATGAGTTGCAATTAGAGAGAGATGTGATGATTCTTCTACTGCTAATAATAATCGTCACTCTGTTATCTTTCCTTTCTTACAAGTTTATTGGTTGAGTGTTTTCAAGTTGAACTGTCATTTGTGCATGTCTGCTACTAAGAATGAATCAAAAGCTTCAACCTTTTTATTTTTTGTGTTTAGATCATTACCATTAATATGTTCTTTGTATATTTAAACTCGTGTATATCCATATAAAATTATAAAGTCACAAAAAAAAAAAATGATAAATCAACAAATCTAGATGAAAATATTCTAATTCTTGAATTTAAGGCTTGAAAAAGATCACAGGTTAACCAACAACTAATTTTTAATTAAGGCAAAATCTAACAACTTGACTTTTGAAAAATTGGGGCCCTTAGGCAAACCAAACAAAATATTTAAGGTCATATTTGGTTGCTAGAATAAGGTGGGAATAGAATTTCTATTCCCAGGAAATAGATAATCCTCAATTTGATTAGAAATTTAATTGAGAATAAATATTTTTAAAAAATATTTATTCCTATATTTGTAAAAATATCTATTCCCACTATTATTATTATTATTATTATTATTATTATTGTTCTAGTTTGTAATTATTATTATTATTATTATTACTATTATTATTATTATTACATTTTGTAATTATTATTATTATTATATTATTATTTATAATAATAATAATTATAATTATTATTTTATATTATTATTATATTTAATTATTATTATGTTTTATTATTATTATTATGTTTTATAATAATAATAATTATTATTATTATTTGTAATTATTATTATTATTATGTTTTGTAATTATTATTATTTGTAATTATTATTATTATTACTATTATTATTATCATTATCATTATTATTATTATTACTATTTCCATCTTATTCCACATACTATTCTACAAACCAATAATATTAATTTTTACTTTATTCTATTCTAACAACCAAATATAAAAATAATAATTCTAACTATATTCTCATCCTATTCTATTCCCACCTTATTTCATTCCAATAACCAAACGTACTATAGGAATTTTAACATGTTTGCCATTTGGATTTTGATTTTGTTAGACTCAAATAACTTGTTGGACAATAATTAGGGGGATGCCACTATCATGATGCCTCATGTGACTTAAAAGATATGTTGATAGCATATTTAATACTGCATCAAATTGTATTCTTATTTTCGACACGCGTGGCATGACCACTTGGTATTCCCTTTATTCGGTTATTAATACATAATGTTTTATTCATTTTAAATGATGTGGTGAACACTGCCTTAATGTGAAAGATTTTAGGAAAAGATACATCGTTTGAATCAACATTTCTCTTTAAACACATCATTTCTAAACATTTATGAACACCTTTTTTAATGCTTCTTTGGCATTAGCCTTGTTTCAGTTTAAATTCAAGTCAACTTTTATTCTTGTTTCTATGTGTAGCGTATCAGTTTCCGAATATCATAATTACGAGTAATTAAGGTTATATAATCAAAATTAGATTTAATATATGTGAAAAAAAATTAGGTTTCTGGAATGTAGGTTGAGGTGGTGGAGAAAGAGCACCAGGCGCCCAAGGCAATGCCGTGGCACTGGATCCAGTGGATCCACGCCTGCCGGGTGCTTGAGCATCATGCTAAGATTTAAAACCCACGACGGTTTTATTTTGGGTAAATTTTTAGTTTTCCAACGTGAAAGTGAGAGAGAGAAAGGGAGAAAAGAAAGAGAGAGAAAAGATCAAGGCTCTCGGATTTGAATCTGACTTGAATCTAATAGGAGAAGTGATAGATCAGGTCAAGATAAGTGCATCCATACCCACCTCTTACGCTCTTTATACTTTTTATTTCATTTTCTTCGACTAATATTTTTCTGATACCCGAATAAATTTAAATTTTGTATTACCCTTGACTTGAACATGTATATATGTTGATTTCACATCTGATTTTTTAGTTTTGATCGGTTTTCGAATGTGGAACCCTAACCCCGCACCCCAACTGATTTTACCCATTATTTTTGAGATTTTTTAACAAGTTGACTCTAGAAAATCATTACTCATGCCTCGAATATATTAATTTATCGATTGGGAGTCCGATTTCGTAGTTTTGTACAGTATTATGTTCAGCGAGACCTCAACCAGCGCTCCCTTTGATTTTACCCAAATTAATTATAATTTATACATGATTTGGTTTTAAAAATTTATAACCCCAATTTTATAGACACCGGTACTTCGTATATTTGGTATTATGAACATAGACTTTATATATGTCGATTTTATATATTTCAAAAATATTATCGGACGTGAATAATAATATTTAACTGCATGTATATTAATTATGTTATCTTGTATATATTCTAAAAATTATGTTGTATGCGTTTATGAAGGGATTTGTTATTTGGAAGTTCTAAAATCATGTTTGGCTCAATGTGGTAAAAATTTTAATTTTTTTCATATTTTATGATGGTCATGCATATTATTTATGTCATGTGAAGACGTAAATTCATAAGAATTATATATATTATGAGAAGTATAAGAAAAAAATTTTATGATAAGTGATGTTTGACGAACCGTTCTTCCAAAGTGAAAACAATGTTTTATGAATAAGTGCAAAATTTCCTAAGAATAAGTAATTATGGAATTGGATTAAGGATTTGTATTTTAGAAGGCAGTATTCCCTGGCATACTTTAGAATATTATCGGACGTGAATAATGATATTTAACTACATGTATATTAATTATGGTATCTTGTATATATTCCGAAAATTATATTGTATGCATTTATGAATGGATTTGTTATCTAAAAGTTCTAAAATCATGTTTGGCTCAACGTGGTAAAATTTTTTATTTTTTTCATGTTTTATGATGGTTATGCATATAATTTATATCATGTGAAGACGTAAATTCATAAGAATTATACATATTATGAGAAGTATAAGAAGGAAATTTTATGATAAGTGATGTTTGACGAACTGTTCTCTCGGAGTGAAAACAATATTTTATGAATAAGTGTAAAGTTTTCTAAGAATAAGTAATTATGAAATTGGATTAAGGATTTGTATTTTAGAGGGTAGTATTCCCTGACATACTTTAGAATATTATTATGAAAGTACGAGGACTATCTTTGGGCCACGGGGGATATGATGGCATATGTGTTATGGCATGTATATCGTGTTAAAGGTATACCATTCATCACAGGGTGTTGAATTGTTTAGGTCTGTACTTTAGAATTTGTAGAAATAAACACATTTATTTCATCGTTCGACCGTACTGTTAGTTGGTAATACCTACTAGTCTTAGTCCGCAAAGACAATGAAATTTCTGCATGTTTTAGAATTTAAAAAAAGAATAAGTAAAACGAAAAAGATAAATAAATTTTAAAAATATATTTGTTCATATTTTATATTCATGCATCCTCATTATACTCTTATATCCTTCCTCTACTTTATTTTGCGTATATTGTTTACTTTCTTTGATTATATTTCACTTGCTGTGCTTTTAACTCAATCTCTTGGTGTTGGGGCAATTCAGGTAACTCCTTAGAAATTACATTCTCGAAATCACAAACGATTAGGATGTCTTTAGCCGACACACTATGACTCCTAGTGGTATAGGTATATGCCAAGTAAGCTGTATATTCACTTTTCATCAAATGCTTGGCATGCAAAGTAGAAATCAATACAGACATCTCCTTCTTCCCAATGCCTTGGAAGAAAAAGGACTCCATCTCAGGAATATCAAAACAAACCCTCTTCAAAAAATAATCAATACTGGCGTGGTATTTAACCAGCCAGTTCATCCCCAAAATCACATCAAAATCACCTATATTTAACAATACCAAATCCATAACCAAACATTTTTCATTCACCTCCACCACATATCCAGGATAAATAATATCTGTAATTACAGAGGATCCAGTGGAGGTACACACAGACAATTCATAATCTAATATACATGGGGCAGTTATAACATAACATGCAAACCGTGAAGAAATAAAGGAGTGGGTAGATCCCGAATCAAATAAGATGCAGGAACTCTACAAATAGAAACAGTACCTTCTACGACATTTGGCGATGCCTTTGAATCCTGAACAGTCACTGCGAAGGCCTTTTGCCGAAATAGCAGGCTTCTTTCCCTCTAGCCTTGGAGGAAACGGACAGCCTTTCACCACGTGGCCCTGCTGTCCACATCAAAAGCATACTCCTGATACCTTATGACATGCTTGCCCTGGATGTTTTCTCACACAGAAAATACAACCTGCGGCCGATACTCTAGACTTTTTTCCTTATCAGCCGTTCTCGCCTTCTTGGACGGTCCTGAAGATCCCACAGCAGATCCAACACTAAATCCTGCCCGACTAGCGGTCCTCTTTGTATAAAATTTTTCTATCTCCACCTCTTTCTCATAAATGACGGCCCTATCTAGAATATTAGCATGTTTCAAGCTTTAGGGTAGACAATTACTTTCTGGTGTCATCCCGAAGTCCTTGTTAAAACTTCTTTGCCTTTGTGAATTCATCTTCCACATAAAAAGGCACAAATCAGGATAATTTAATAAATTTAGCATCATATTCTATCACAGTCATATTTTCATACCTTAATCTCATAAATTCTAGTTCCTTTTGATCTCGAAGATTGGACGGGAAGTATTTCTCCAAAAAAACTTTCTCAAACATATCCCAAGTAATCTCTTCGTCTAACACTCCTAGTGCTCTCTTCTTCATATCCCACCAGCTGTCTGCCTCGCCCTCCAACTTATGCACAATGAAGGTGACCTTTTCTTGATCTGTACACCGAATCACTGTAAATATTTTTTTCATCATCTTTAGCCATATATCTGCTTCCGCTGGATCAGGCTTTCCTAGGAAGCCCAGTACTCGCTCCACAGTAAACCTATCATAAGTCATAGGAAAAAGAAGTGTCACGACTCGGGAATACAATATTCGCAGGTCAAAATAAAATCAATAATATATATTCTATTAACCATAATAACCCAATCTGGACGTGATAATCCAAACACATACAGGACCTAACATGATAAATCCCGCACAAGATCTCATCGGATATAAATCCGGACAAACACAATATACGACCTGCTAACCATGATCGCAAGGAAAGTATCCAAATTTACAACAACTCATCCACATAATACAATAACTTTAATACTTTACATACAATGATCAAGGCAAATCATTCGGCCATAAATAATAACCATAACATATCCTCGAGATCAGAAATATACCAAATATAACATCTCCACTCGCCAAAAGGAATATCCGAGCCTGATCACGTCCGAGCTCCTACAAGCGTATCCATGCCACTAGTCTGAAGAGATAAAACATAAAAACGTGAGCCTAGAGTTCAACAAGTATCATCGTATAAAAATAGTACTCATAAATCAGGAACAGGGATATCGCATAACAATCACGTAAAATAAAACACAATGTCCGTGAAATCCCTCAAAACCGAGGAGATATTTCGTACTAAATCGTCGTCCGTATTAACTCGTCCCCCTAGGACAAAATCATATAAATCACGATTCGGTAAAATCTCGTAGACGATATCATATCATATGATCCGATGTCACATTACATAATCGCGACCGTCACTACATTCGCGTGGGACACATACCGTCGTCCGGATCTAAAACTCATAATGCAGAAATCAAGAAAAAATCGCCGGAACTAAAACATAAATCAAAACACGTTCCGGGTTTATCACGTATTTATACGTACGAGACATTCCTATTGCCCATCCGTGGGCCAAACCAAGTAACTCAAATCACAGTACACTTAAATACGTGCAGAAATACAAAGCATGCACGAAATCGAGAACCAAAGATCAATGATACCCAACTTGAGGAAGGGTTACCTGTCAAGTAACACGGCTATATCGGTTGCAATTTAAGCCAAAGACTCAAGGCTCGCTACGATTTAGGCAAGAGGGTCAAGGTCATCCATGTACTCTGTCTTCCATAGATTAGGAACTTGCTCACTATGTTTTTCCACCCTGCCATTTGGGTGCAATTTGAAGTTTTAGTTATATATTGTAGGTCCAATATATTAGTTTTTCCGTCAATTTCTTACGATGGTTCTCAATTAAACACACAGTGGGGCAGGTCAGCTACAAAATGTCTCAACCTTCCTTTCGGCGGAAGCAGCCTATCATAAACGTCCCCGTCAGGACTGAGCCTCCCCGTCGGGAGCGGTACCAAATGTCTTGTGCCTCGGATCACATAAACAACCCCTCGGGTCTCAGACCGTCATGGTCCCATAGTGATCCCACCCCCGGCAGTATGTATGGTTAGTGTAAGGCCTAGTTCATGGTTTCACAATATACGGATACACAAACATACACATAGATCGTCCGGGTGTCCAAAATCCCTCCAAATCATAAATACCAATACAAAACTATCGCACAACCGATAAAATATACATGCATGTACACAATTGATAAATTAGGGGTATATAAAAATGCATGCATGTTAGTAAAATCTCCCACAGTAGTCAAAATACATCAAAAATTAAATCAGACCAAGAATAGGCTAGAGGATACTTGCCTTAACATTATACTCCGCAGATCTGAAGAAAGGATGTCCCGAAGCACTCGAATCGAGCCTTTCTCTCACCTATACCGCGTCCACTCTCTCTCCTCCACGCGCCGCCTCTGCCAGCCGCTCCGCTGCCGCCGCTCGACCACTGCACCACCTCTCATGGCCGTCGCCGGCCTCCTCGGCACCACCCAGCCGACGTCGGTGGCTAAATCGATGCGCTACCGCCTCTTCTCTCTCCTCGTGCGACTTCGCCGTCGCTCTCTCTCCCTTCGCACCGCTCGCACTACCACTGCACGCCACAACCTCTGCTCACCACCGTGACCACCGATGTCGCCGCTACCACCCCGAACGACCGTCGTCGACTCTTTCGGCACCGATTTTCTCACCCAACGCCGCGCCGCCTCAACCCGCAACTGCCGCAACAATCGTGGCTACACTCACAACCACCATTGACCACCGTTCACCTGCGACGCCACCGCCGTCGCCGTCGCCCTCTTCCTCCTTCTCCCTTCTCCTCTTCCTCCTCCTTCTTCTTCCTCACGCTCAAACCCTAGATCCTTTTTACGCCCCTCTTCTCTCCTCTTCTCCCTCTCTCCCCGATTCTTTTCTCCCTGGTTTCCTTTTTTTCCTTTTTCCTTATTATTATTATTATTATTATTATTATCTTTAATTTTAAATTTCAAATCGGATTCCGAACAACAGCACAGGCGGGCCTCGAGCGCCGCCCCAAAATCCCGATCACTCCTTAAAAGTTTAGAATATTTTAATTTACTTTCACCACATCCGAAATACCCAAAATCATAATTAACATTAAAATAATTCAATCGGGATCCGAAATATTACAAGAAGTGTTGGACCTAGCTCTGGTGCAGAGACTGGAGCCGTATGTCTCTACTCGACAGACTCCACTACGCTAGTCGTCCTCTCCAATAAGTCTACATACACGGCCTCTCGATCATGGGGCGTATTAGCACCACCACGGTTATCTCTTCTACTCCTTCTACTAGCCATCTTATAATCAAGACAACTACAATATTATAACCTCAAGAAATTAGTTAAAGGGTGAGATATTCAATAACTTAATAAAATTTAAATCTAACCTAAGAACCAACCTCTTAAGAGTTCTAGCTGCCTTAACTACCCTGACCTATTCCTACAAGAATTCAGTACAGAGATTTAAGCCTATATTTCCACTTTTCAATCGATCAATTCCTAAGACATCTCATTTTTCTGATACCAATTGTGACAGAACGAAATTTTTTCAGTTAATTTCGTCATTCAGAACAGTAACAGAAGCCCAAATATTATCGAGGACAGTTCCATAAAACACGTATCGGAACCATAAAACAGTTTCAAATTTTATTTGTTCTTCAGAAATTCTAATTCAATATTCTAGGGACCCATCTAATATATTCTACTAGTCGATGGACAAATAATCGAGGAGAGATTGTATTCAATCCATATAATCAAATGCCGATAGTTCGATAGTATATATCTTAATTCGACGGTTCAATAGTCCGATAGTTATCCTCGATTACTATCATAACGTTCTAAAGTATGTCGGAGAATCTTATCTAATTGTACGATAGTTTTAGGTCCGATTTTCTTACCGATTAACTTAATTCAATGCATTTGTTCAAAATTCTATAATCAAAATCATCATATTTTAAGGCTACGTTCAAATTTCATTCAGTCACTCTTTGAGACGATTTTAGAGGTTTCCACAGTTCGATAATGCGATTTCATGAAAAGTTTTCTAATACGAATCGTTCAATAAACTTTATCAAAGTATCAATTTAACATTTACATCTCAAAATTCAAAGTTTCTAACATCAATCTCTAAATTTTAGTGCTAGGGTTTCGGGTGAAGCTTCCGGGTATACATTGTGCGTGAAACATGAGCCTAATCACAAAATCAAAACCATAACTCATAAAACATACATATAACATGGATTAAATCCAAGATTTCATCTCATTTTTGATTTAGGGTTTCGGACAATAATCGGACACCAAATATGTGTACAATCATGAAATCGAAGCCATATGTTGTCATATATACAGGCAAATATGAAATCTATCTGATCACATTAAAGAATCATAGTTTATTTACATAAAATACGTAGAACCATGAATTTAGAGTATAAATACAATGTTTGAGATACTAAAAAGTTGTAAAAATAGTAAATAACGTTCGAAGTACACTGGTCTTAGCCTGATCTATCGTTATTTTTATCCGGATCAGAATGGAATAACTAGATTTCTCCTCTTCTCAGCCCTTTCCCTCTTCTCTCCTATGGCTCCTTTACTGAACAGGCCGAAATGGCCGAAGAAAAATGCACAGCGCGCTTTTATATCAATCGGGGCGAACAAGCGCCCATCGAGCGGTCCTCGAGTACCCATCGAGTGGTCCTTAAGCGGCTCCATTTTCCCTTTTCTGCCTCGGTTGGTGCTCGAACGCCAACCTCGTAGGCTGCCACCGCCCCCACTCTGCTTGAGGCGCCACTCGGGGCGGTGCTTTCATAGAATTATGCCTCCCCCCAGTGCTCGAGCACCGCTCAAACCCCAATCCCATTTTCTTCCTATTTGCTTATTTTTGCCTCGGTATCACATTTCTTCTTGTTTTTAAACCTAATCATGATTATCTTCAATTTAATTACTCCATATTCATCATATTTTGGGATCAAGATCTTACAGTAATTGATGGATGTATGTTGCTTCTGCAGGTTATGATGGTTTGTTTTAGGTACCTAGAGATATCTTATCTGAGCCAACGTCATACCCGGCGTTATGATATTGATGCCATGTGTTTGGGTGGCTCTTTTGATCATGTGTTGTGATGTGTGGTTATATATTGTGTTGTATAAGAATTTTTGTACAGGTTGTATTAGTTTGGCGACCATTTTATCACCAAAACTTTGCTGGATTTCGATGTGCTAAATGTGGTCTGTCACACTACGCTTCTTGAGGCAAATATTTTGAAACTCTAAAACTTTCAGAGCTCCACAATCTTGTTTCTTACAATTATTGATGGCTTCACATAGAACTGGAGGCTCTTACCTTTGAAGTGTTTCTGAATATTACTTCATTTTGTTACTTAACATATGCAGTTCCTTTCGTTGTTTCTTTGCCAGAAGATAGGGAGGCGTCTCCACGTGATGGTTTCAACGCCATCTATGACACCCATCTAAAAAATGATATCTATATCTTGATAGTTAGGAAATTAGCAAAAATTCTAACGCCTTTCGGATTTCAATTACACGGCTTTATCCTATAGCCATCCGGTACTTGATGGCTTTATGCATTTTCTTTCAGCGTTAAGAGCTTAGGATGGATGTTAAGATACTCAAGATCATTTTTTGATTTTATTAGGAAAATGATCAGATCTCGTTGACTTGTTAAAATGAGTTCAAAATAAGTAGACGAAACTCCAATACCATATAGAATTAGAAATAGTGGTTATTTTATATAAAAGTTTCAGCTGCTTGGGTGATATTAAATAATTGGACTGGCATGAACTCAGCCTACTTTGATCGTTTAGTATGAGTGAGCCTTTTTGCCCCAAGTCTTGTGTGGACCTTATAAAACATGATGTAGACATGCTAAATGAGACTGGCAGCTTCCTCACAACCATTGTTCTGAATGAAGTGAAATGGTATATGATTGTTATGGGCAATGCAGTTGTCGTTCTGCCTCCTCACCCCTAAAAAAAAGGAAGGAAATGTTTTGGAGACATCCCATGGGCTCCACGCTAGCATGGGCCATTCCAGTAACTGCCCCATAACTTCTCTAACTGCTTCTATCGCTAGTGAAAAATTAAAGAAAATTTTATGATGACTTTGCTAAGTGTGAAGTTGAGGTAAGAACTGAGGAGGCCACCTAGTCTTCGACTATAGTTTTTGCCTTAGGTGTAGATTAGCGAAACGATATCTCTGGCTATAAATATTGCTTCTTACCAGAGAAAAAAGGAAGAGGTAAAAAAAAAAGAACAACTCAATCGGTCGAGAATACAAAAAGAGTTTAACCGTTAAAACATACACTCATTCCCATCTTCATTCATTTGCTACATTTTCTTCCTTAATATTTTTCTAAATTTAGTAAAAAGATAACTAATTTTAGTGTTAAATAATATAGCAGAGAACGAGTCCCGTAAACCACTTGCCTTCAATTTATTTTGTCGTGGTGTGTAGGATTCTAATTTATAGTTTTGAAGATCGGACGCGTTTGTATTTGGATATTCAAACGAAATTGTTGGCTCTTTAATTTAATTTCTATGACAATTTAAATTTTTAAAACACATTAATTTTATTTATTTGTTTAGTTTTATATTAATTTATTCATATAAATAAATAAATAAATATGAGAATATATATTATCAGGATATTCAAAATTCTGTGAAAGAATAAACACAAAAGAACGGTTGATTTAATAGACGAAGAGATTTTATATTTTAAAATTAACATGTATATATATATATATATACACCCACCATCTTATACATACGGACGTCTTCGTTACACACGTACTTACAACGCAGCAGAAAAATACGGCTTCCATCCTTCAGATCCTGCACTAAGGGTCTCTGCGACGCCTTTTCAAAAACAGAATTTAAAATTTTTAAAATTTTAATTGTGGTCACTTGTATTTAAAAAAAAAATAAAAGGTTGGACAAATGTCAGCCGTTAGATTATGGATTCAAGCATAATCCAAAGGCTGAGGCATTGCAACCTTTATTAACATATATGTGGGGCTTATTTGGCCTCTCTCCACTTATTTTGGCTGTTGCTTCGAGAGGCTCAGCGTGGCGGCGATGAGGCTGAGGAGCTAACGGCCGACTACTGAAGACTTTACAACGGTACATTGTGGCAGATTCTGGCGGAGATTAAGAAGCAGCTGAGAATAGAGGCGATGAGAGCTAAGAGCGGTTTCGTCAAGCTGAAGGAGAGGCTGAGCACAGCAGCAGCGAGGGCGAGAACGGTTGGCTGAGTGTAGTTTCGTCGAGTTGAACGAGAAACTAAGAACGGCGGTGACGTCGCAGAGGAGGAGCTGCTAATTCCAACAGAGGTACTGAATTTTTCCTTTAAAATTAAAATTTTGGTTTTTCACTGTAAATTCGTTGAGGTTTTTCTGGGGTTTTAGTTCTTTTTCAAATTACTAAATATAATTTACTGATTCCAACTGATGTATTGATTTTTTTATTTAAATTAAAATTTTGGTTCTTCACTATAAATTTGTTGAGGTTCATTAGGGATTGTAGTTCTGTGTCGAATTCCTAAATATTAAGTATTGAATTCATCTGTTTCCGAAGTACAAAAACAATGCTGGAGGACTAAGATTTATCGAAGAACGACATTTTCTTTTTTTATAAAGTTAAACCCAAATTTGTGAATTTATTGTTGTTCTTCGATTTTGCTCATTTGTTCTTCAATTTTGGAAGAGCGATTTTGGTCAATGATGGACTTTTGGTTCTCTACTCCGGTGAATTGCTTGACTGCGTTGCAAATTTTTTACTTTGTTGCAAAAATTGCTATCCCAGTATCTTATTATGTATTGTTATCGTTGCTTGCAAATAAAAATTTGTCTTTAATACTATTTGTTGAAATGTATCATATATTAAACAGAATATAAGATATCATGTATTAGCTAAATCCATTCATTGGCATGTACTTCTTTAGTGTAGATGATGTTTGGGAGTTCTGGAATAATTATGGACACCTACGCTACGTTTGGTTTGGTTGTTGGAACGAAAGAATATGAGAATAGGATAATTATTCATGGAAAATAGAATATGATGAGAATAAAGTTGAAAATTATTATTCTTATATTTGGTTGTTAGAATAGAATATCTTAAAAATTTATATTCTAATATTTGGTTTCTAAAATGGTACGATGAATAAGTTAAAACTTTATCGTAATGATCTTTTACCCTTATTCAAGTAAAAAGGATATTATTTTATCTTATATATATATATATATATTATTTTTAATTAACATTTAGTATAATATATATTTTTATTATATAAAATATAAATTTAATAAATATTTAAATAATTGTATATAAAAAATATATAATTATATAAAATTTAATTATATATGATACAATATATTTTTTAAATAATTATATATTTAAAAATTATATATATTTGTCATATAATATATACTATGTATGTATATAATATATTTACGTGTACAAAATATCTAAATATATATTTAAAATACTACCAACAACGATTAAGATCTCCACATGTTTTACAGTACAAATTGTTTGATAAAATCCAATCTTTGTCCTGGTGGAAGATTAAACAAGCTCGCCATAAGTATCAGATCACGTATATATTTTGTACACACCACGTTCCTGTCACTTGTAGGTAATTCATAAAGTTAAGACATTTTACCATCCTTTGCTCATGTGTGTTGGCTTTTAAGCTTTTGCCCAACATTTTACTAAGTTTGTTTATATTTGTACTCAATATATCAGCTGCTGGATAATACAATCAGATAATATTGTCACATCTACGCTAACCTTCCGTTTTCTTCTTTTGGACTACCCTGACGCAGTTAAAGTTGTCACATGCGGTGTACTTTGATAACGAAAATTATTAGTGTCGAGTAAGTCTTCAATCCCCATTTTTTGAGTATCATTCACGTTTAATTGTTCGTTATCCGGTTTATTTTTTTGAAACTCTTCAAGGATGTCATCGACAACCTGTGCATCTGTTCCTGTGGCATAGTGTTTGCCATAAATTATTGACAAATCTTCAAAATCTGGACAGAAAATTTTTATCCAAAAAGCAGCTCCCTTGTGACACTGTGTTAATAAAATACAAATCGATTTAAATTTAAATAAAATATAATATAATTTATAGAGAATAATAATTTGGCTGTATACGTAGCAACAAAATTTATACGAAGTAGCAATGAAGTGCATTTGAAAGTAATTTTAACAAATTTAAACAAGAACAACAATTTCAGCATACATAACATCACATCACAACAACAGCTGTCACAACCCAGGAATACAATATTCACAGGTCAAAATAAAATCAATAATAATATTTTCATTAACCATAATAACCCAACCCGGGTGTGACAATCATACACATACAGGACCCAATATAAATAAAATCCGCACAAGATCTCATCGGATAAGAATCTGGACAAATATAATACACGACCTGCTAACCATGATCGCAAGGGAGGTATCCAAATTTACAACAGCTCATCTACATAATACCATAACTTCAATATTTTACATACAATCATCAAGGCTATCATCCGGCCAGAAATAATAATCATAGCATATCCTCGAGACTAGAAATATACCAAATATAACATCTCCACTCGCCAAAAGGAATATCCGAGCCCGATCACGTCCGAGCTCCTGCAAGCGTATCCATGCCACTAGTCTAAAGGAATAAAACATGAAAACGTGAGCCTAGAGCTCAGCAAGCATCATCGTATAAAAACAGTACTCATAAATCAGAAATAGGGATATCGCATAGTAATCACGTAAAACAAAACACCATGTCCGTGAAATTTCTGAAAATCGAGGAGATGTCCCGTACTAAATCATCGTCTGTATTAAACAGTCCATCTAGGACATATTCATAATAAATAACGATCCGGTCAAATCTTATAGACGATATCATATCATATGATCCGAGGTCACATACGTCGCAACCGTCACCACATCCATGTGAGACACAAACCATCATCCGGATCTAAATGTCATAATGCAGAAATCGAGAGAAGACCGCCGGAACTAAAACATAAATCAAAACATATTCCGGGTTTATCACGTATTTATACGTACGAGACATTCCTATTGCCTATCAATGGGCCAAACCACGTAACTCAAATCACAGTACACCCAAATACGTGCAGAAATACAAAGCTTGCACGAAATCAGAGAACCAAAGATCAATGATATCAACTTGAGAAAGGGTTACCCTCGTCCAGTAACCACGGCTATATCAGCTGCGATTTAAGCCAGCAGCTCAAGGCTCGACTACGGTTTAGGTCAGTAGCTCAAGGCCATCCATGTACTCTGTCTCCCATAGATTAGGAACTTGCTCACTATGTTTTACCACCCGCGGCTTTGGATGCAACTTCAAGTTTTAGTTATATATTAGGACGTCCGAATATATTAGTTTTCTGTCAATTCCTTACAATGGTTCTCAATTAAATATATAGTGGGACAGGTCAGCTACAAAAAGTCTCAACCTTCCTTCCGGCGAAAGTAGCCTATTATATACGTCCCCGTTGGGACTAAGCCTCCCCGTCTGGAGCGGCGCCACAAATAGCCAATGCCTTGGATCACAAATCGACCCCTAGGGTCTCGGACCGCCATGGTCCCGTAGTGATCCCGCCCTTGACAGCATGCATGATTAGTACAACGCCCGGTTCATGGTTCCACAATATACGGATACACAAACATACATATATATCATCCGGGTGTCCAAAATCCCTCCAAATCATAAATACCATTACAAAACCACCGCATAACCGATAAAATATACATGCATGTACACAATTGATAAATTAGGGGTATATAAAAATATATGCATGTTAGTAAAATCTCCCACCGTAGTCAAAATGCATCAGAAATTAAATCAAATCAAGAATAGGGCTAGAGGATACTTGCCTTAACATTATACTCTGCAGATCTGAAGAAAGGATGTCCTGAAGCACCCCAATCGAGCCTTTCTCTCTCTTCTACCGCATCCTCTCTCTCTCCTCCGCGCGCCCTTCCTCTCTCCTCCACGCACGGCCTCTATCACCCATTGCATTGCCCGCTCACTCCCGCTGCCGCTGACCACCGCCGCCTCACGTGGCCGTCGTCGGCCTCCTCGGCACCACCCTGCCGGCGCCGACGCCGTTGCCTGCCACTTCCTCTCTCTCCTCGCGCAGCTTCGCCGTCCTCTCTTTCCCCTCGCACCGCTCGCACTGCCACCGCAGGCCACAGCCTTCGCTCACCACCGCTCACCACTGTGACCATCGATGTCGCCGCTACCACCCTGAACGGCCGCCGTCGACTCTTCCGGCACTGATTTCCTCACCCAGCGCCGCCGCCTCAATCCACCACCGCCGGGGCCTCACCCACGACAATCGCAACCTGCCAACAACCACCGCACGTTGCCGATTCTCCACCGATCTCTTGCGTCGCCGCCGCCGCTTCCTCCTTCTCCCTTCTCCTCTTCCTCCTTCTTCTTCTTCGCACCGCACGAAACCCTAGCCGCCCTTTTCCCCTCTCTCTTCTCTCTCCCCGACTCTAGCTTCTGATTTCCCATTCCTTTTTTCCCTTTTTTTCTTTCTTCTTTTTTTTTCTATTATTATTATTATTATTATTATATAAAATCTTTAATTTTAAAATCCAAATCAGATTCCGATCAACAGCGCAGGCGCCCCTCCGGCGCCGCTTCAAAATCCCGATCACTCCTCAAAATTTTAGAATATTTTAATTTACTTTCACCACATCCGAAATACCCAAAATCATAATAAATATTAAAATAATCCAATTGGGATCCGAAATATTATAACAGCAATGAACTAGCAACGTCTGGAAGCAACAATTTCAGCATACTAAAAAGTCCTTCTATCTTTTGTTGATGAACTACACATCATTAGTACTTCCATTTTGTTGATGAACTACACATGAGTTGTTGCTTCAATTATGCACTTCCCTTGTATTTTCATAAAGGGGACTTAGCAGAAACATATCATTCATGCTTACGCGAGTTAAATCATCAAGAATATACATTCATGGGAGATTAGAAGTGGCACATCGATTCACTCTTTGACTAACATAGAAATTGGTTGGTCAAACAAAGCCTTCAGGCAAGCTTAAAGAAACAGACCGAAGAGTAGCATCCATAGCCTTCGGCATAGTACGTTAGTGAAAATAGCACCACTTTGGTCTGCTATCTGTGAGCATTCGAAATATAACGGGCATTTTCCAAAGCAAAATGTATGCTTTATTCTATGTATACCATTCAAATAATTATTTAACAGAATAAATAGCCAAAACTTATCAATATGTATGCATTTCATATATATTATTCTGCGACAACTATTTTTCGTGCATCATCCCACCCAAATTCGGAAGTGTTCATACCTCTTATCATGTCATATATGATGCTCCAATCCCATTTAACGTCTTTATTCTAGATGCTATGTGTGGAGTTACCTTTAAATCCGAATTTGGCAATTTTTGTTGTAAAATTCTCTCCAACTCACGTAAATAATCCGATTTGAAACTATTATTAGCATTATGTGTATCAATATTATATAACTCGATCATACTAGCAATAAGAGAATCATCTTCATGAAGCTCCCATTTTCTTTTGATATCATTATCAGAGTGTGACATACTTAACTACGTTGATTTATCATAATTATGGATAATTAATCCAAGAAACAGATATAAAAAAAGTTAGGCACCAAGTTAAGTATAATCGTCACTAATAATAGAATTGATAATATGGAATAACAAATATATAATTGGCACTACTCAATAGGAAATATGTCAAATGTATCATTTGATTATATCCTCTTTTGCTGAACATAGCATTTGCCAAATTATTCCTAAATATACTCCAACTATCAGTAGGATTTAGTTGTATTATCCTATTCGCATCTTCGTGTAACGAATCTTCCTAATACATGTCATTGTATTCATCCTCAATAGGATCATAATCCATTTCATTTCTTATAAAATTATGCAGCAGATAACAAGTAAAGATAATTCGGTTGTGTGTTTTGATAGGATAAAATGATGGACTTCTAAGGATCCCCAACCACATTTTCAGTAATCAAAAATATCTTTTGATAATATTACAAGTAGCGACATGTTTCATATTGAAGAATTTATTAGCCATTCTTGGCTGATGGCCTTGACACCATTCATTTAAATAGTATCTCTGCCCCCTAAATGGTACAAGAAATCCATTGTAATTTGTATATTCCGTATTAATTAAGTAGTAAGTACCTATACTAAAATATGCAATATTATTACGTAAAATACGCTGATTGCAAACCATTATGATTAATTCGATGATCTAAGATTTTACCGTTTGGAATTTTCAATCCATTCCTTCTATTTAGCGTACCTTGTAAAATTCTAAAATCTACTACAGATCCTTCCCAACTAAGGAGGATATATATAAATTGCATGTCATGGGTACATACTTCGAACATGTTTATAACTATATCTCCTTTACGAGTTCGATATCTAGGTTTGCCTGCAATAGGTACCCATATTTTTATATATGTTCCATCAAAAGCACCTATACAACCCTACAAATACACATCAAATTAGAATGAGTTATCTAGTACATTTACTACGTGATACAACAATAAATATATGAAATAATTATTATACCGGGAACCACTTCCATGGCTTGTATGTGCGGTTCTCAGAAATGAATTCCGACCGTCTAAATAAGCGTTTTGCATATGTATTGTTGTGGCTAATATATTATTAATTATTCTATTCATTGTTTCAACCGACTTCTAAAAATTATGTGCAATCACTATTTTTTACATGATGTGCAAGAATGTGCAAGAACATTGCCACTTGCTCATCAATTAACATGTGTTTTAATGGACAAAATTCTTCAATGTTTGTTAACATCTTTCACATTTTGAGAAACGCAGGCCAACTCATTCTCAAAATGTTAATATAAGTGATATCATTCTCATGTATGATTCGGTTGATGTATTCTCCTTTTTTATAAAAATTAAGTTTGCAAGATTTCATGATTGTACGTTTCGACTGTCCAATAATTGAGTTTGCACCTAAGACGCATAAAAATCACCAAATAGTAACACAAATTTCAATCCATTACATTATAACGGTCACTATCTTCTTTTTCTTCTCATTGGAGAAATTGAAGCGTAATTGATCCACGAACTATAATAATAAATTATAGTAAATACAACTATAAGAAATAGAGCATTTTATTTAACAGCTCAACAAATACAACATATACAGCAGAATTGAAGAATCCGGATGCAGCATATACAACAAATGCACCATAGAAACATATATAAATACAATACATAAAAAGCAAATACAATTGCAGGCAACAGAAATACCAATAGAAATGCAAACAGCAAATACAATATAATGTATTTGCTCCTCCAATTGCAAATATAACATATATAGCAAATACAACACAGAAATAGCAAAATCCCAATGCAGGTAGCAGCAATATAACGTTTTTCAAATGAACTGTGCAGCTACATATACAACATATACATATTTTTATAAAACGAATTGGAAATCTAGAACAAACTGAAAATCTGGAACACCAAAACAGAAACATGAAAAGCAAATACAATTACACTAGAAATAGCTACATACATAACATATACATATTTTCAAATAAACTAAAAATTTGGTACACATAAAAAGCAAATACGATTTTAGGCAGCTACAATGTATGCAGATACAACATATCTGTCTTTACAACAGAAAGACAAATAGCAAAATCTAGATCCAAATATAACGTATACAACATATGCAGCTACATATAATTTTTGGCATTAAAAATATGGAACGAATTGAAAATCTGGAAACAAATATGGAAGTTTGGAAAGGAATATACTGAAGAACCAAACATATGTAAATAGAGGCACTGGAAACAAAGCATAAATTTGGAAACGAATATGCTGAAGGGTCCAATATATGTAAACAAAGGCACTGGAAACAAAATTATAAATCTGGAAATGAACTAGGGTTGGAAACGATTTTTTAGACTAAAAATAGAAATATAAACAGAGGCAATTTGTGTGAACTAGGTTTCGCACAATCCCAGAAAATCGAAGCCCACAAATCGAAATGGGGTTTCACAGATTCCAAATACAAATTTATTGAAAAAATTCTCATAAATCTGTAACCATAGACGGCAAAATCGAACTAGGGTTTGGCTCGTATGGATAGAAGTCAAATTCTCGAACTACAAGAAGTTTTTTACCTTTCACAAATTAGTTAAGAATGGTGGAAGCAAAAGAGATAATGTAGCGAGGGAGAATGGTGGAAGCAGTGAGGGAGAACAGTTGGGGAGAACGAAGATTGTTGAGAGAGAATGAGGCGAAACAGAAGCAAAAGTGCGAATAATAATAAGGGCATTTTCAAGATATTATAAATGTGGTGTGGGAATACTTATTCCAGCGTAATTGGGAATAACTAATACTAATGAAAAGGTGATAATATTTATTCCTTGAAATCTAGAAATATTTATTCCTTATCAAAATATAACCAAAAAAGGGAATAAATATTTCAAGGAATAATGTAGGAATAAAAATTATATTCCCACCAAACAAACGCTGTGATATTCTGGATCCCGATTGGATTATTTTAATATTAATTGTGATTTTTGGGTATTTTGGATGTGGTGAAAATAAATTAAAATATTATAAAATTTTTGGGAATGATCGGAGGTGCGGAGTGGGCCCGGAGTGTGCCCGTAATGTTGTTCGGAGGCCGAGTTGGAATTTAAAATAAAAGAAAGTTATATATATATATATATTATAATAATAATAAGAATAATAATAATAATAATAATAATAATATATAAAAGTAAAAAGAAAAAAAAAGAAAAGGAAAAAAAAAGAAAAAGAAAGGGGGAGAAGGAATCGGGGAGAGAGGAAGAAGAGAAGAGAGAAGGGGGAGATTAGGGTTGCGCGAGGAAGAAGAAGAGGAGGGAGGAGGAAGCGGCGGCGGGCGGCGACGGAGGAGATCAGTGGAGAATCGGCGGCGTGCGGTGGTTGTGGGGAGGTTGTGATTGTCGTGGGTGAGGCCACGGCGGTGGTGGATTGAGGCGGCGAGAAGTTGGGTGAGAAATTGGTGTCGGGTGAGCTGACGGTGGCCGTTCGAGGTGGTAGCGGCGAAATCGATGGTCTCGGTGGTGAGTGGAGGCTGCGGCGCAGGCGACGGTGGTGTGGGCTGAGGCGATTGTGGGTGCGGTGCGGGTTGGACGAGGACGGCGATGGCAAAGTTGCAGCGAGGAGCAGCGACGGCCGTTTAACGGCATCGACGGCGGCTGGGTGAGGCGGAGGAGGCCGACACGGCCACGTGAGGTGGCGAGGTGGTCGATCGGCGGCAATGGAGCGGCCGGCAGTGGTCGGCAGAGGCTGTGCACGGTGGAGAGAGGAAGTGGCGTGCGAGGAGAGAGAGAGGACGCGGGAGGCAGGAGAGAGAAAGGCCCGATTGGAGTGCTTCGGGACATCCTTTCTTCAGATCTGCAGAGTATGATGTTAAGGCAAGTATCCTCTAGCCCTATTCTTGGTCTGATTTAATTTCCGATGTATTTTGACTACTGTGGGAGATTTTACTAACATGCATGTATTTTTAAATACCCTCAATTTATCAATTGTATACATGCATGTATGTTTTATCGGTTGTGCGGTGGTTTTGTACTTGTATTTATGATTTGGAGGGATTTTGGACACCCGGACTATATATATGTATGTTTGGTATCCGTATATTGTGGAACCATGAACCAGGCCTTGCACTAGTCATGCATGCTGCCAGGGTGGGGATTACTACGTGATCCGAGGCATTGGCTACTTCCGCCGTAAGGAAGATGAGGTATTGGCTACTTCCGCCGTAAGGAAGATGAGGTATTGGCTACTTTCGCCGTAAGGAAGATGAGGATTGGCTACTTCCGCCATAAGGAAGATGAGGTATCGCCCCACTGTGTATTTAATTGAGAACCATCGTAAGGAATTGACGGAAAACTAATGTATTCGGACATCCTAATATATAATAAAAACTTGAGGTTGCACCCAAAGCCGCGGGTGGTAAAACATAGTGAGCAAGTTCCTTATCTATGGGAGACAGAGTACATGGATGGCCTTGAGCTATTGGCCTAATTCGTAGCCGATTTATAGCCGTGGTTACCGGACGAGAGTAACCCTTCCTCAAGTTGGTATCATTGATCTTTGGTTCTCCGATTTCGTGCATGCTTTGTATTTCTGCACGTATTTGGGTGTACAATGATTTGAGATACGTGGTTTGGCCCACAGATGGGCGATAGGAATGTCTCGTACGTGCTGACGTGATAAACCCGAAATGTGTTTTGATTTATGTTTTAGTTCCGTGTTTTTCTCTTGATTTACGCATTATGAGTTTTAGATCCGAAGACGGTATGTGTCTCCACGTGGATGCGGTGACGGTTGCGACGTATGTGACCTCGGATCATATGATATGATATCGTCTATGTGGTTTTACCGGATCATGGTTTATATGATTTTGTCCCGGAGGGACAAGTTATTACGGACGACGATTTAGTACGAGACATTTCCTCGGATTTTCAGGATTTCACGGACATGATGTTTTGTTTTACGTGATTGTTATGCGATATCATTGCTTCTGATTTATGTGTACCGTTTTATACGATTCTTGATGCTTGCTGAGCTCTAGGCTCACGTTTTCATGTTTTATCCCTTCAGACTAGTGGCATGGATACGCTTGTAGGAGCTCAGACGTGATCGGGCTCGGATATTTCTTTTGGCGAGTGGAGATATTACATTTGGTATATTTCTGATCTCGATGATATGTTATGGTTATTATTTATGGCCGGATGGTGCCTTGATCATTGTATGAGAAATATTGGAGTTATTGTATTATGTGGATGAGTTGTTGTAGATTGGATACCTCCCTTGCGATTATGGTCAGCAGGTCATGTATTTTGTTTGTCCGGATTCTTATCCGATGAGATCTTGTGCGAGTTTTATTTATTTTGGGTCCTGCATATGTTTGATTGTCACATCCGGGATGGGTTATTATTGTTGATGAAAATCTTATTATTGATTTTATTTTTGACCTGCGTATATGGTGGTCCCGGGTCGTGACAAACGCCATGATGGATTTACGGAGCGAAAATATTTAGTTAAAAAATTTAAAGATGAAGCGGTCATTTCTAAGCATTTTGTTGTTCAAAAGAAGGAACCCGTCAACCTAACAAAAATAGTTTGAAAATTCATAATAACGATAGAATCTCAATGTGGTTCCTTAATTAAAATGGACTGCGTTCTAGTTAGGGAGTGAAAAAATAAATATAAAAAATTTTGTCAAATAACAGAATCACAAATTTAAATACCTCGAAACAAGATAGATACTTAGATCACGAAACAATACTTTAGAATCCCAAAACCATATATTTGATATGGCATATAATGGCGGGTTGAGACCCACGATGTCACGTCCAAGACGCATAATACGCAGGTCAAATAATTAAAAATTTAATAAATTAGCAATTAGGAACAAACCTAATTTGAGCATGACAATTTATACATAAATAGACCCAAATAAGAAATAACCCTCACAGGACCTCATCGGGTAAAGGCTCGGAAGACATAAGACATAACCTGTTATCATTACATCAATATGGGGATAACCAACAAAATAACAACTCATTTTCATAAGACGACAAAGCCATAATCTTTTACTATAACATCCAATAACCCACAAAACGGCCAAAAATGCAATCCAAATACAACCCCCAAAAATCAAAAGCCTAGCTAGCATAAATATCTATGCTCACTAGATAAACTATGCAACTTCAGATCTTGTCCAAACTTCTACAATTGTAGCCAAGCCACTAGTTTGAAGGGACAAAATATGATAATATGAGTCTAGGGTACAGCAAGTATCATATATATATATGTAAAATGGTACATATAAATCAAAGGAAGGGATATCACATAATAAACAAGCAAAACAAAATACAATGTCCGTGAAATCCTGAAAATCGAGGAATAGTCTTGTACTAAATCATCGTATGTATTAAATCGTTAATCCGGGACACAATCATATAAATAGAGATCCAATAAAATCTCATAGATGATATCATATCATATGATTTGAAGTCACATAAGCCGCAACTCTCACCACATTCGTGTGGGACACATACCATCATTCGGATCAAAATCTCAAAATGCAGAAATCAAGAGACAGCTGCCAAAACTAAAATATGAAATCAAAACATATTCCGTGTTTATCACATATTTATACAAACGAGACATTCCTATCGCCCATTCGGGGCCAATCAACGTATTTCAAATCATCATCCACCAGATACATGCATAAATATAAAGTATGTACGAAATCAGAGAACTAAAGATTTATAATACCAACTTGAGGAAGGGTTACCATCGTTCGATAGTCGTGGCTATATCGGCTGCGAATTAAGCCAGTAGTTTAAGGCCATCCATGTACTCTGTCTCCAATGTACTAGGAACTTGCTCATTCCGTTTTACTACCTATGACTTTAAGTACAACATCAAGTTTAATTACATATTAGGACATTTGAATATATTATTCTATCAATTTCTTACAATGGTTCTCATTAAATACACTGTAGGACTGCTCAACTACAACAAAGCTCACTCTCCTGCCGGTAGAAGGAAAATCATATATCACATAAGTGCCCCGTCGAGGCTAAGTCTCCCCATTGGGAGCGATACCAAATATTTTATACCTCGGATCACATATAACAACCCCTCGGGTCTCGGACTTCCATGGTCTCATAATGATCCCGCCCTCGGTAGCATGCATGAGGACTAATGTAAGGCCTAATTTATGATTCCACAACATACTAATACACAAATATACATATATAAAGTTCGGATTTCCGAAAACCCTTCAAAATTATAAATACTTGTAAAAATCCATCGAACAACTAGTAAAACTTACATGCATGTAAACAATAAACAAATAGGGTATATAAAAATTACATGCACATAAACAAAATATCCGAAACATACACAAATATTATTGGACATGAAATTAGACCAAGGATTGGTTTACGAATATTTATCTTAACTTTATACTTTACAGATCGGAAGAAAGGATGCTCTAAAATACCCGAATGGCACGTTTCTCTCTCATGCTGTGCCTTTCTCTCTCTACCTATACGCTTCCTCTCTCCTCCACATTGAGTCGCCTTCCCCGCGACCGTCGCTGTTCACCTGTGAGCCGTCGACACCTTTGTCTCCTCTCGAACAACTAGTAAACAACTAGTAAAACTACATGCATGTAAAACAACTTGTAAATCCACCGAACAACTAGTAAAACTTACATGCATGTAAATAATAAACAAATAGGGTATATAAAAATTTTATACATGTAAACACAATCTCTAAAATATACACAAATATTATTGGACACGAAATTAAACCAAGGATTTGTTTACGGATATTTGTCTTAACTTTATACTCTACAAATCGGAAGAAAAGATGCTTTGAAATACCCGAATGGCACGTTTCTCTCTCATATCATGCTTTTCTCTCTCTACCAGTACGCTTCCTCTCTCCTCCGCGTTGCGCCGCCTTGCCCGCGATCGCCGTTGCTCACCTGTGAGCCGTCGACGCCTTTGTCTCCTCTCGCGGCCGTCGTCCTATCTCGGAGAGCTTTCTCTCTCCTCACTGCGTACACGGCCGCCGCTCCAGCCCCCTTTCTCTACACAACCCTCTACCACCGAGCACCCTGCACTGCCTGCCACCACCGTGCCGATCTGCTACTGCCGCGCCGATCTCTCTCTCCGGTCGATGCAAAGCTTGCGCCACTACACCTCTCTCTCCTGCGCGAACCCTACAATATCCCGAATTTTATTTGGACCAATTTAATATCAATTGTGATTTTGGGTATTTTGAGCGTAACAAAAATTAATTAGATATTATGAAATTTGAATTGACAATTGGATCAGTTGGGATGGTACTGGAGGTGTGCCTACATTATCACTCGAAGATCGATTTGGATTTTGGAATAAAAGAAAACTAAAATGGAATATATATATATATATATATATAATACAATTATATTATATATATAATTGAAATAAAACAAAAAAGAAGAAAAATAAAGATGGATAAGGATTGGAAAAAAAAAAGAGAAAAAAAATTTGCAGAAGAGATAAGATGAAGGGGATCCGGGAGAGAGGGAGCTAGAGGAGAGAGAGGGGGTTTAGGGTTTCGACGGTGGAGGAGAAAGAAGAGAGGAAGAAGAGGGAGGAAGGCGACTGTTCGACGGCAGCCGGTGATGGAGATGAGCGGCGAGGACGGCACTGTCACGAACCGGACCAAGTAGGTCAATTTAAATAATTAATTATAATTTCTAAAATCTAAAATTTTAAATAATTTTAAACAAATAATACTAAGTCCCAAAATCTGGGTGTGACAAACCAAAATATATACTCAATAACATTAAAATTCTCACAGGACCTCATCAAATAACCGTCCGAACAATATAAATATGACATGCTTTATAATCATCGTAAGGGACGTAATAATCCAACCCAAAAATCATAATCAAACATAACATAATATTCAACTATTCCCGAAATATAATAATAAGCTCATAACCAGCCAATTTCATAATCCAAATACATCAAATATCAATATAAACCATAATAAAATTGAAACTCACCAAAACGAACGAATATCTGACCGATCACGTCTTTACTCCTGTACTGCATTCGAACCTTCTACTCTGAAGGGACAAAACAGAAAAATGAGCCTAATGCCCAACAAGTATCATATTTAATAAAAATGAGTCCAACAAATCAGATGAGAGGTCAATGGATGAAAATCCAATCAAATTTTAAAATAAATCCAAATCGCCGATAAGACAAACTTAACGTAAATCCAAGATCCAAGTTTTAAAATCTAATGGTAGTCTCGTATCAAATCAAATATCTATGTCCAAACAAATGTCTAAATTTCAAAAATAGTCCTCGTCGGGACGTATATATATATAGAAATATATATATAAACAAAACAGAGGTGATCCGAACCAATTCCAAAGCCGATATTGATCCGCATCCAAATCCAAGTCTGAGTCCAAATCCAAATCAAAGCCCGATCAGCTTGTGATTTGGGGTAGAATCCGATAGCCGGATGATCTAATAGCGTGTGCAGAGACCGAAGCAGCACCGCGACAGATGTTCCAAAAGTTCGGATCAAAATATATAATTAAAATCATTTGTACGAGACATACCATGCCCAATTATAGGCAAAATCGACGAAACTCAAATCCAAATCCAAAAATCCATATCCAAATCAAAGTCCAATTCTAATCAATACAAAAATATAAATTATGCACCAAATCTGGGTTCCAATTATTTAAAGACTAGCTTGAGGAAGGGTTACACATAATCCTGGTAACCTTAGGCCAAAATCCATGTACGTGTACCCATAGATAAGGTTGCTCACTATGTTTTGCCACCCGCGGCTTTGGGTGCATTTCTCAAGCTTGTCAGATATATTAGGACGTCTGAATATATTCTAAGGTGAAATCAAATTATCCAGGCGGGAAGGGTTACTACTCCAAGCCTTTCCTGCCGACAGAAAGGGATTTCCAAATAAATCTCCCTATCGAGAGCTGGCCAGAGTCTAATAATCCAAATCCAAATATAGGGACCACAACCCGGCACGTGCATGTGACTGCACGACCAATGCAAAGTTTCATGCTCATTTTTTTTATACCAATATATTAATTTAAAAATATACAATGTCCAATAAATTATTCGGACTTTCAGAAAAATATTAAATTCTTCAAAATCATAAAACCTAGTCCAACAACCCCCAAGATATCCAATGAACTACACATGCATGTCCAGAATAAATTAAATGGGTATACAAAAATTCATGCATGTTAGTAAAAATTTCAAATAGTGTAGAGTCCTACATCGGATGGAGAGGGGAACAAAGCGTGCCATATAAATGGCGTGGATACCTCTTCCATTGTGGACGCGTTTTGGGGGCCGCTGGGCCGTCTACCAGGAACAAAACCGTGTGGGCTGCGTGTTGGCTTGGGACGCTGTAAGTTCCCCCAGCCTAAAGCGGACAATATCCATAGTGCGGATGCGCCGGGGACGTTACAAATGGTATCAGAGCCGGGATCCAGTCCGGTGTGCCAGCGGGGACGCTGGGTCCCCAAGGGGGGTGGACTGTAGAGTCCCACATCGGATGGAGAGGGGAACGAAGCGTGCCTTATAAAGGGCGTGGATACCTCTTCCATTGTGGACGCGTTTTGGGGGCGACTGGGCCGTCTGCCAGGAACAAAACCGTGCGGGCTGCGTGTTGGCTTGGGACGCCGTAAGTTCCCCTAGCCTAAAGCGGACAATATCCATAGTGCGGATGCGCCGGGGACGTTACAAATAGTATCCAAAATATATCAGAAATTAAATTAGACCAAAGAGAGGGTTTACAGATATTTGCCTGAACCTCATATTTGTAGATCTGAACAAATGTTGTCCCGAAGTGTCCGAATCACCACTTTCTCTCTCTACTGAACACGGCCATACCCTCTCCTCCCTTTCTCTCTCTTCGTGCCCGTCTTTGCTGCTCTCTCTTCACACTGGCTTCCGTGCTGCTCACCCATGGCATCGGCGGTCACCGGCAGACCACCATTGCCACCACCGAACTCCGCCGTGACAGCACTGCACGCCGCCGTCGCCGCTGCACAGTCGTCCTCTCCGAGTGCCGTTCTCTCTCTCTCACTACACGGCTTCCTCTGCCATTGCTGCCGCTGCTCGACGACGACACCACGCCAAACAACCACCGCTGTGAACGGCCGTCACCGGCCTCTCCGGTGTCACCTCGCCGGCGCCGATGCTACTGATGTTGCCGACAACCATTGTCGGTTTCCTCGACGGTTTTCTCTTCGTGAAACCACCACCGGCCAAATTTCCAACCACCGACGACCACCATCACTGCGCCGATTACGCCGCACGCCACCGTCGCCATCGCCGGCCGCCTCCCTCCTCTCTTCCTCACACGGCTGAAACCCTCTCCCTTCTCCCCCTGCTTCTCTCTCTCCACGAAAACCCCTCATCACTGTTCCTCAATCTTATCCCGTACACTGTTTTTATTTTCTTTATTTTATTTTATTTTATTTTTTCAATTATATATATATAACATAATATTATTATTATATATATATTATATATATATTTCATTTTAGTTTTCTTTTATTCCAAAATCTAAATCTATATACGGGTGACAACAAGGTCGCACCCCGAGCGCCAGTCCAACCGATCCAAATATCCTTCCAAAATTTTTCAATATTTAATTAATTTTGTCACACCCAATTTGCCTAAAATTATAATTAGTATTAAATTAATCCGAATAAAAATCTGGGATATTATAGGCACGATGCCGGCGGTTATTGGAGGTTGGAAATTTGGCCGGTGGTGGTTTCGCGAAGAGAAAACCGTCGAGGAGGCCGACGGCGTTTGTCGGCAGCTTTTTTAACGGCGGCGCGCAGAGGTAGCGCTGCGACGGTGGTCGACGGCAGCTGCTAGTGGACGTCAGCGACCGGTGGTCGCCATGGGTGTTCGGCGAAATGCACAGAAGTTGCGCAACGAGGAGGAGAGAACCGCATGGGTGAGAGGCGCCGCTCGGTGCAGGGCAAAGGAAGGAGCAGCGGTGTTCGGAGGTGGTCAACGGCGGCTAATGGTGGCACGCCGGCAATCGACGGTGGCCGTGGGTGGCCGGTGGTGTGTGCAGAAGCTGCACGACGTGAGGGTAAGGCTCGGTTCGCGAGCAGAGGCGCAGCAGCGCGCACGGCGGAGAGAGAAAGGGTTGATTCGGGCACTTCGGGATATCATTTGTTCAGATATGCAAAGTATGATGTCCAGTCAAGTATCTGTAAACCCCCTCTTTGATCTAATTTAATATCTGATATATTTTGGATACTGTTTGAAATTTTTACTAACATGTATGAATTTTCGTACACCCATTTAATTTATTTTGTACATGCATGTATAGTTCATTGGATGTCTTGGGGGTTGTTGGACTGGGTTTTATGATTTTAGAGAATTTAATATTTTTATGAAAGTTCAAATAATTTATTGGACATTGTGTATTTTTAAATTAATATATTTGTATAGAAAAATGAGTATGAAACTTTACATTGGCCGTACAGTTACATGCACGTGTCGGGTTGTGGTCACTACATTTGGATTTGGATTATTGGACTCTGGCCTGCTTCCGACGAGGAGATTTATTTGGAAATTCCTTTCCATCGGCAGGAAAGGCTTGGAGTAGTAACCCTTCCCGCTTGGATAATTTGATTTGACCTTAGAATATATTCAAGTATCCTAATATATCTGACAAGCTTGAGAAATGCACTCAAAGTCACGAGTGACAAAATATAGTGAGCAACTTTATCTATTGGTACACAGTACATGGATTTTGGCCTAAGGTTACCGGGATTATGTGTAACCCTTCCTCAAGCCAGTCTTTAAATAATGAGAACCTAAATTTGGTGCATAATTTGTATTTTTGTATTAATTGGTATTGGACTTTGATTTGGATATGGATTTTTGGACTTGGATTTGAGATTCACCGATTTTTGCCTATAATTGGGCTTGGTATGTCTCGTACAAATGATTTTGATTATATATTTTGATCCGAACCTTTGAAACATCTGTCGCGGTGCTGCTTTGGTCTCTACGCACGCTATAAGATGATCTGATTATCGGATTCTACCCCAAATTACAAGCTGATTGGGCATTGGATTTGGATTTGGACTCAGACTTGGATTTGGATGCGGATTGATATCGGCTTTGGAATTGGTTCGGATCACTTCTGTTTTGGTTATATATATATATATACGTCCCGACGAGGACTATTTTTAAAATTTGGACATTTGTTTGGATTGGGATATTTGATTTGAGAACAAGACTACCATTGGATTGTGAAATTTAGATCTTAGATTTCGTTTGAATTTGTTTTATCGACGATTCGAATTTATTCTGAAATGTAGTTGGATTTTCATCCATTGACCTCTCATCTGATTTATTGGACTCCTTTTTTCTAAATATGATACTTGTTGGGCATTAAGTTCATTTTTTAGTTTTGTCTCTTCAGAGTAGACGGTTCGGATGTAGTACAGGAGTAAAGACGTGATCGTTCAGGTATTCGTCTGTTTTGGTGAGTTTCAATTTTATTATGGTTTATATTGATATTTGATGTATTTGGATTATGGAATTGGCTGGTTATGAGCATATTATTATATTTTGAGAATAGTTGAATATTATGTTATGTTTGAATATGATTTTTAGATCGGATTATTACCTCCCTTACGATGATTGTAGAGCAAGTCACATTTATGCTGTTCGGACGGTTATTCGATGAGGTTCTGTGAGGATTTTAAATTTTGTTAAGTGTATATTTTGATTTGTCACACTCGAATTTTGGGACTTAGTATTAATTGCTTTAAAATTATTTGGGATTTTAGATTCTAAAAATTATAATTAATTATTTAAATTGACCTGCTTGGTTCGAGTTTGTGACAGAAGTGGTATCAGAGAAAGGTCATAAGGAGAGGTACTTTGGGTTATTTTGGATAAATAATTGGATGAATATTTTGGTACAATAAGTATTACTTTTGGTTAATAATAGAAAAATTGAGTTGTAGCGATTTGGGTTTGAATCAGAAGGTTGAATTGTATGGGTTTGAGTATGATTGGAAGGATGATCATTTGATAATAATGAGTCACACAAGCGACATAATGTATGGTTTGATATAACAATTGAATTAGAAATTTATTTGGTTTCTACAAATATGTAGAGATTTTATTGGAATGTTCAATTATGGAAGAGTAGTGGTCTGAAATTGGAGTTGGTCCGAAATCTCACGGAGTAGAAGGAGATTTTGGTCAGCAGAGAGGTAGGTGATAAAGTTGGTCGACTCAAAATCTCACAGTGTAGAAGGAGATTTTTGGCCGACAGAAAGGTTAATGGTGAAAGCGAAGATGAATAAAGATTCTTCAAGATTGGATGCCCCAGATAAAGATAAAGAAGTTCAAGTCAAATCAACTTGTTTCACCTTACTAGAAGATAGGACAATGAAGTGTAAGTCTGATTTCGTTGGCAGCGATGATGCTGATCGTATAGAAGTCTGAAGTTATAGTTAGAGTAAGAGAAAGACTGAAGATTGTTTATTCCCACTTGTCGCTGTCATCGGGTGGATAGTCCTCCTTGCAAATCTTTCATCGCTGAAGAATCGAAGGACAAAGAGTTTGTGGTTCGATCTCCTAAAGCAATGTTCAGGGAGAGGTTGAAGGATTTGAAAGATTTGTCAAAGCATGATAGTAGCTGAGGACTTCAAGATTCAATCTGAAAGTAGTTGGTGTCATTCAGACGCTAAACTTATGACGAGGAGCTGGATCATACCCTGTTGATCAAGCAGGAGTAGCTTCAGGAGAAACGTTTCCAAAAGAAATCAGAGTATTAGAGTTAAAACTCGAAGGATGGATTTGTTTATTTTTCAAAGAACAAGTTAAAAGAAAATTAGGTGAAACAAAGTCTTCTTCCCGAAGTTCGAGTTTGTAAGGTCAGCTTACGAGTTTAGCGAGAAGAAGTTCGCGAGACGAGTTTCTTCGTCAGAATAAAGTCTGTTTCAATTGCGGCCAGATAGGCCATTTGTCAAGGGATCGTTCGAATTTTTGGCATCCGGATTCCAGACGTCCAAATAGAAGTCAGACTGTTTCAGCAGGGCATTTTGCATATACAGCCTATGAAGTTAGAGCTGGATCCTCAATTGTAGAAGACTATTTTGGCAAGTCTGTCCCATTCTGCATTCAGGATATAAGTTTTCTGAGCTCCAAGGAAGAATCAGTAAGAAGGTTCCAGAGTTAATTTTGGTGTAACAAGTTATCTGTTGAGAGATGGGTGTTGAGTTCATCTAGTATATATGGTCACATTTGGGAGTCATTCTGTGATCATTGAAGATATTTTGATCATCTATGAACTTGAAGATGTTCTTCAAGAGAATTCGACTAGATTGTTCCTAGATTAGAAGATCAAGTTTGTTATCGATGTTGTGCATGGATTTAAATCTATTCGAAGGCTCCGTATGGGGTAGTCTTGTCCGAGTTGAAGAAATTGGGACATCAACTGTAAAATCTGTTGAGAAGGGTTTTGTTTGGCCAAGTGTTTTGGCATAGAGTGCTTCAATGTTTTCAGATGAAGTAATTTGGATTGATGGATTTATCTTGAATTATTTGGGAATTGGATATGTATCAGTTTTCATGGATCGAGGATTTATTGGATCCATTTAAAGAAATTGGGTTTTCTCTTAGATCAAATTATGTTTGAGGTATCCTTAATTGAAGAATAGATTATTATCGGTGTTAGTTTTGTCGATTCCTGATAAATCAGAAGGATTAGTAGCGCTCAGTGATGCTTCTGAGAAGGATTTAGATACGTTTGGATTCTGTATGGTCGGGTGCTTTATTCAAAGAAAAGTCCAGGATGCGATACCATTTGGAGGATTTTTGTGTGAAGTGCTCTGGCAAAGATGCCAGTGGCAAGACTTGGTTAGAAGAATTTTCTCTTTGCTGCTAGGATTGGATTCTGAATGAAATTTCTATCTATGGGAGAAGCTTTTGAGAAGATCAGAAATGGAACCCTTTTGGATGAGCTACATTAAAGTTGAAAGCGATTGAGCAGGCAATCTCGGGCATTCTGTACCGGTGCTTTCCATTTGCACGTTTGAGAGGAGGCATGTTCGCAAGAATTCTCTCATTTGAGTATCATTGATTGGATGGAAGTTCAGAAGCAAATGAAGTTGTTAGCAGCTATATTGAGTTTGGATTTGTCTAAGTTTGATGGGAACGTCGAAGATTTTCCACTTTGCAGAGTGGAGAGAGAATTTGATGGCAAGTTGATTATGTGTCGAGGTTTGTAGGCAAAATATAAAGTGTGAGGTTGTGGCCTGTGTGGCAAGGTATATCCATGCCTAAAGATGAAGTCGAGTAGAAGAAGAAGCCTTGAGATTTGTGTTTCAGGTCTGCCTCAAATGACTAGATGATTGGTGGCAATTTGGAGGATGATGGATGACTTGATTGAGTCAGCTCTTTTCTTACCGATCAAGATGTCGTTCCTGAGATTCGCTGTTGGTATGTTGTTGAGATGAGAAGATTGTAAGATATTCTGATTCTGAAACTTCTACTTTTGATTAGAGGCAGATAATCAATCAGAGTAGCGCGGCGGAAGTGTGTAAACTTTTAGCTATTTGTCACAAGATATGATTTGAGGCTTCAAGTAGGAGATTTGATTTGCAGTCCGATTTGAAGTTCAATGTGGATGGTCAGATGTTTATGAAAACACCTTGAAGAGAAGAATTTTTGAGTTGAAGGTCATCGGGTAATTTGAAGATAAGATTCGTTGGAATCTTCCAAGTGTTCGGTAGGTCGGAGAGGCAGTCTACATATTGGCCTTATCTCTGAATTTGATGTGTGGACATAATATGCCATATGTGATTTGTACGATAAATATGTGAATGATCATTCGATTGTGCTTGGATCGGAATCGTCATCCATTGACGAGAATTTGTGTTGTGTTAAAGTTTCAATTCGAATTTTGGAATAGAAAGGATCTACCTTTGAGGATCAGATTTTGGATGAATCACTCAATCGAGGAAGTTGTCTAAGAGGAGCAAAGATGAAATTGAAAGAATATCTCATTATATGATATTTGAGGTTAAGATTGATATGCGTAAATTTTGAGGCCGAAATTTTTATAATGATAGGAGAATGTAATATCCCGAATTTTATTTGGACCAATTTAATATCAATTGTGATTTTGGGTATTTTGGGTGTAACAAAAATTAATTAGATATTATGAAATTTGAATTGATATTTGAATTAGTTGGGATGGCACTTGAGGTGCCCCTGCATTATCACCCGAATATCAATTTGGATTTTGGAATAAAAGAAAACGAAAATTGAATATATATATATATATATATATATATATATATACAAAAAAAAAAAAGAAAAATGAAGATGGATAAGGATTGGAAAAAAAAAAAGAGAAAAAAAAATTTGCAGAAGAGATAAGATGAAGGGGGTCGGGGAGAGAGGGAGATAGAGGAGAGAGAGGGGGTTTAGGGTTTCGATGGTGGAGGAGAAAGAAGAGAGGGAGAAGAGGGAGGAAGGCGGCCGTTCGATGGCAGCCGGCGATGGTGATGAGCGGCGAGGACGGCATGATGCCTGCGGTTGTCGGCGGTTGGAAATTTGGCCGGTGGTGGTTTCACGAAGAGAAAACTATCGAGGAGGCCGACGGCGTTTGTTGGCAGCGTTTTTAACGGCGGCGCGCAGAGGTAGCGCTACGACGGTAGTCGACGGCAGTTGCTGGTGGACGTCGGCGATCGGTGGTCGCCATGGGTGTTCGGCGAAGTGAGCAGAAGTTGCGCGACGAGGAGGAGAGAGCACACGGGTGAGAGGCCCCGCTTGGTGCAGGGCAGAGGAAGGAGCGACGGTGTTCGGAGGTGGTCAACGGCGGCCGATGGTGGTACGCCGGCAATCGACGGTGGCCGACTGTGTGTGCAGAAGCTGCACGGCGTGAGGGTAAGGATCGGATCGCGAGCAGAGGCGCGGCAGCGCGCACGACGGAGAGAGAAAGGGATGATTCGGGCACTTCAGGATATCATTTGTTCAGATCTGCAAAGTATGAGATCCAGGCAAGTATCTGTAAACCCCCTCTTTGGTCTAATTTAATATCTGATATATTTTGGATACTGTTTAAAATTTTTATTAACATGCATGAATTTTTGTACACTCATTTAATTTATTTTGGACATGCATGTGTAGTTCATTGGATGTCTTGGGGGTTGTTGGACTGGGTTTTATGATTTTAGATAATTTAATATTTTTATGAAAGTTCGAATAATTTACTGGACATTGTGTATTTTTAAATTAATATATTTGTATAGAAAAATGAGTATGAAACTTTACATTGGCCGTACAGTTACATGCACGTGTCGGGTTGTGGTCATTACATTTGGATTTGGATTATTGGACTCTGGCCAGCTCCCGACGGGGAGATTTATTTGAAAATCTCTTTCCACCAGCAGGAAAGGCTTAGAGTAGCGACCCTTCCCGCTTGGATAATTTGATTTGACCTTAGAATATATTCGGACGTCCTAATATATCTGACAAGCTTGAGCAATGCACCCAAAGCCACAAATGGCAAAACATAGTGATCAACCTTATCTATGGGTACACAGTACATGGATTTTGGCCTAAGGTTACCGGTATTATGTGTAACCATTTCTCAAGCTTGTCTTTAAATAATGAGAACTCAAATTTGGTGCATAATTTGTATTTTTGTATTAATTGGTATTGGACTTTGATTTGGATATGGATTTTTGGACTTTGATTTGAGATTCGCCGATTTTTACATATAATTGGGCTTGGTATGTCTCGTACAAATGATTTTGATTATATATTTTGATCCGAACCTTTGGAACTTCTGTCGTGGTGCTGCTTTGGTCTCTACACACGCTATTGGATTATCCGATTATCGGATTCTACCCCAAATTACAAGCTGATCGGGCATTGGATTTGGATTTGGATGCGGATTGATATCGGCTTTGGAATTGGTTCGGATCACATCTATTTTGGTTATATATATATATATATGTACACGTCCCGACGATGACTATTTTTGAAATTTGGACATTTATTTGAATTTGGATATTTGATTTGAGTACGTAACTACTATTGGATTTTGAAATTTGGATCTTAGATTTCGATTGAATTTGTCTAATCGGCGATTTGGATTTATTCTGAAATTTGGTTAGATTTTCATCTATTTACCTCTCATCTGATCTATTGGACTCCTTTTGATTAAATATGATACTTGTTAGGCATTAGGCTCATTTTTCTGTTTTGTCCTTTCAGAGTAGAAGGTTCAGATGCAGTACAGGAGTAACGACGTGATCGGTCAGATATTCGTCCGTTTTGGTGAGTTTCTATTTTATTATGGTTTATATTGATATTTGATGTATTTGGATTATGGAATTGGCTGGTTATGAGCTTATTATTATATTTCTGGAATAGTTGAATATTATGTTATGTTTGAATACGATTTTTGGGTCGGATTATTACCTCCATTACGATAATTATAGAGTAGGTCACATTTATATTGTTCGAACGGTTATTCGATGAGGTCTTGTAAGGATTTTAATTTTGTTAAGTGTATATTTTGGTTTGTCACACTTGAATTTTGGGACTTAGTATTATTGGCTTTAAAATTAATTGGGACTTTAGATTCTAAAAATTATAATTAATTATTTAAATTGACCTGCTTGGTTCGAGTTCGTGACAAACCCATCTCGCCGCCTACCACAATCACTGCCGACCACTTGCGCACCGCTTCTTTTGCACGCAGGTTAAATGGCCACCGACTCCATCTCTTTCCTCCTGTTCCTTCTCCTCCTTCTTCCATATTTTTCTTCTCCTTCTTCTGCGCGCCAAAACACTTTTCTGCCTTTTTCTTTTCTTTTTGTTTTCTTCTCCTGCTTTCTTATACCACCGCTAGACTCTCCTCTTTCCGTTTTAATTTCCCCTCTTTCCTGAAACCAGCCGTGGGTTTTAGCCCACGGTTTCTCTTTTTCTTTGTTTTCTTTTAAATTTGTTATTATTGTTATTATAATATATAATTTTTACATATACACACGCACGCACGCACACACACATATATTTTTAAAATACCATAAATTAATCCAAAATTATAATAATTATTAAAATAATGAAAATAAGAATTTGGGCCTTATACACAAACTCGTTGTAAAGGCTGGGGGCAATAGTAATGTTAGATATGCAGTTAAAGACCAAAAGTCATATTTCCGTGTGAGAAGACAACAAGGTATGAAGTATGGTGAAACATAGGTAATAATGTCTTATTTTCAAAATAGAAGATTAAATAATTACACATTTTCTAACAACGTGCAACTAGATAACAAATACTATTTGACTAATATTTTTTGGATAGATGTGAAATTGGATAATAAATACAATTTGACTAATAATGTGATGATCAGGATTTAAATTATCTGACTCGATCAGGATTAACCACCCAAATACCTAGATAATAAATAATCATTATAACTATATCATTAAATATGATATCTATAGTAAATTCTTTGAATCAAAATAATAATAAATATCCACAAAATAAATATATTGGAAACGTAGTCCAGATAGCATTTCTAAAATAAAATTACAATTAATAAGACAGCCTTTAAAACTTCTCATCATGAACTCATAGTTTCGAGATCGTTTCTATCTAAAATCTCTTCAACAAATAAGCGATTTTCTTTAAACTGTTATTGATCATATACTCTGGAGCCAATAAAATATAAGTGTGAGTTAATATCAACAAGTAAATAATCAATAATAATTGAATGCAATACAACATTTCGGATAATAATATCAAAATAAATAAATTATTAAAATAAGATAAATTAATAATTATTCGAGATTCAAAAGTTAAAAAACAAAATATTAGAATTGCAATATAGATTTCACCGATTCTAAATATCAATAATAGTATAAGTTTTATTGAATATATATCAATAGCGGTTTCAATTGTAAGAGATGTCACACAATCTTATTTGATATTATTATATGTGTTTATAAATTAATAACTATGTACCTGTATCTATTGGTGGGATAAATTTATGAAGTACTAGTATTTATAATTATTTATAGAATTGTAATGTTCGAGCATTATAATTAAGGTTAATTCAACTGTTGAGATTAGACAACTTTTTTTTTTTTTAATGTTAAGTGGCAGAGGTTGAATTGCTCTTGTCCCTTCGAACCTCTTCAGCGTTCTACGCTCTTCTCAAGTTCTACAGTATGCCTGTCTGTTTTCTAGCATAAATACAATCTTCACAAGTACAAGAGAGAGAGAGAGAGAGACGCGAGACAGAGAGTAGAGAAATGGCAGTGGTAGGCGAAGAAGTGAGCAACAAGCAAGTAGTACTCAAGGACTACGTGCCCGGCTTCCCAAAAGAGTCGGACCTGGAGGTTAGGACTATCACGATACGTTTGAAGATTCCAGAAGGTTCCAAAGCCGTCCTCGTTAAGAACCTCTACTTATCCTGCGATCCTTACTTGTCCATGCGTATGCAGAAACCAGAACCTGATCGTCCCTCCTTTGTTGAACCCTACAAGCTTGGTTCCGTGAGCATTTTTTTCGCTCTCTTCCACTCTTATTTTTTTAGTTTGATTTTGTGTGCTCGAATGCATTATTCTCCCTCTTCCGTTGTGTATTCATTTTACGTGCCCTAGATATATTTCTGTGAGACTGGAGCATTTGCTGCCTGAAGTCGATTTTGCGGAAGAAGGCGCGTGAATATGTCGCAACAAATGTTTCTCGACGGTTGTCAATGTGAAATTATTAATTACTAATTTATTCTGCTTAACGCTTGAAAATTCAAACCCTGGCCGTGAAATTTAATTTGTTTTTTTGGCAGCGATTAATTTATTGTTGACTAACTAATTTGTTAATTTACGTTCTTTTGGGGCAGCGGTAGGGCCTACAGTCATCGGAGTTATTGATGCTGGGACTGTTCGAGGGTTTTGCTCTGGGTCTTAAATCTGTCAAATCTTCGTTAAACATGATAAATTATAGATGGAAAATGAGGGTTTTGCCAGTTTTCTGAGGTTTTCGCGATTGAATTGAAAATTTCTTTTTCCTTTTATTATTATTATTTGCACGGGACCATTTCAGCTTGAAATGTGCATTGAAGGCCTCAAGATAAAAAACTGTCATAGGGGTGATCTTATGCGTGGGGCCCACCCATGGAAAATAAAATAAAGGAAATGATTATTTATTATTGTTGGTTAAGCAAAAAATTAAGCTGATCTGTACCTGTTGACCCGATCCGTGGATGGAATAGAGAGTCCAGATTATTGAGCATGGCCCCACCAAGGACAGATTCAAAAGAAGGTGGCCTAGGAAGGAACCTAATAAACATGCCCCCACAATAGTCCGGATGATGTGAAATGGTTGGCTGGGATACTGAGTGATTAAAAACTTTGGTGTTGAAACATGATCCCTGAGGCAGCTAAGGCCAATCTAAAGGAGCAAGTTGAAGGAGTTCGTTGCTCCATTAAGTAGCTGAATCTCCACACTTAGCCAAAAATATGAGTCATCAGCCGATAACCCATTGAAACACACAATTAGCACATTCCAATATGAGGAACTCTGATCATGATCTATGACCCAAGGCGTGCGGGGTGGTAATTGACCTGAATGGCCATCAACCCTTTGGCTTCTAGATCATGGCCTGTAACCCCACTACTTGGGGAGGGTTGCTTATATAACGGTTTCATGCTTCCATAAATATTAAGCCCTTTAGCATAATAAAGAGATCTAAGAATCTGATGATGCAGATATTAAAGTGTCTCACATCCTTAAAATTAAAGAAATCATTAGAGTATCTGTCACTAGTTGGTCACGACGGTTCCCAAGGTCCATTACGCAGCACTCAGTCTGGATAAAAAGAGGTTTGGAGCTTGTCTTTCAGCTTATGTCGTCCCCACAAAATTTTCCTTTGGAGCATGATCCTCCATTTCTTTCTCTCTCTAACACCTTCGTAAGAAGCCCTTCACTAAGTCGAGCGTCAAAAGATAATTAGGGCGGCCAATCTTTGAAGCTTTAATTCTGGTTTGTGATTTGCAGGGCCCAAGTTGAAAGGTTTAAAGTCTGCTCTAGAATTTATTGGGCCAAAATCCAGATATTAGGTATGCATCAGTTGCATTTTATTCAGTCATGGATCTTATGTGAGGAATTGCCATTTCTCATGCTATAAAAGACAAAAAAAGGAGCAACTAAGAAACTTCAAACTCGAGCTTTTAAAATTGGTACACCGTTTTATATGCATATGCTATTTTTTTGTGTGATTTGCATAAATCTAAGATGTGAGAGTAACATTGTGTGATATGTCGGAATAAAGGGTTTGCATATACTTAGTTGGTTAAAAAATTTAAGTTAGTCTTAGCTCACTTAGAGGTTGATTGACTAGTGCTCGTTTGAGCTCAACCTAGAAATTTAACTGGAAGAGTATGAGCTTACTTTTGGGCTCTATCTTAAGCATGACTCTATAAGATATAGCCCTTCATAATAAGATAGGTAGTGTGACCTCAATTTGTTATAGCTCAGATAGAAGCTTAGCTCATGAATTTGGTGAGCAAAGTGGAGCTATTTTTTGATTAGTTAGTAATGAAAGTACTCATACACCATGGAAGCACATTAAGGATATGATTGTGAAGATGGAAAAGAAAATCTGAATTTTTTCTATTCAAGTGTATTCAACTCCATAATTTTTCATGATGTTAGGACTCCATTAATGTAACATTAAATTGGAGCTTTTCAAATTTTAAATTCAAATTGCAATACGTAAATTCAATTGAAACTTATAGGGACAAGACAATAAAACACATTCAATATACTTAATTAAATTTCAAATTTTGAATGTCCTAATTAATTGGGATTAATTTTCAACATCCCCCCTTATGCCCGATTAATCTAGAGTCTTCCTCCTTAACCAATCTCCTCATCCATGGCTTTTCTTCACTTCTCTTCTTGGACGTGTTCTGCAAAATTGAATTGATAGAAACAAAATAAGTTTAGGTTATTATCGTCAATCTCGGCAGTGTTATAAATTTCTTGTGAACACCTTGTCTTCCACGGCCGAGCCTCCAATGATGAGGAGGATGAATGAGCACTTTGTTGAGTATATGATTATACTAATCGAAAAGGAGCTACACTCCTTTGGAACACAGGAGAACCGGGTGGAGGATTTAGATACTTTGCGGCTTCATTTGCTCCCACCGATTCTTCTTCTTCAAGATCAAGATTTATACTTTTATCCCGTAATTTCTCGCTCCAAATTTCACTTATCACTTCAAAAACTACATCTCTACCCATGATAAGTTGTTTAGTGATAGGATTATACAACTTATAACCCATGGTTCCATCACTGTAACTGAGAAAAATACGTGTCTCACCGTTGTCATCAAGTTTTGCCCTTCTAACCTCCGAGATCTTTGCATAGGCAACGCATTTGAACTCTCTTAGGTGTCCAATCCTAGGTTTGGAAAAACTCCATGACTCTTCGGGATTGATCATTGGAGCACTCCTTGTTGTGCAGTGGTTTAGTAAATAAATCGCACAAGCGACTGCTTTGGCTAAAAACTCTATAAGCGACCCTTTGCCTTTCAACATACTTCGAACCATAGTGAGAATGGTCTTATTTTTTCTTTCAAAAACTTCATTCAATTGAAGTGTCTAGAATCGTGTAACATGTTGTACATGTCACGCCTCGGAACTTAATAGGTTTAATTAATTATTACTACGAAATTAAAAATCCCAAATAATTTCAATAATAAACTGAAAGTCCCAAAATTTGGGTGTGATAAATCAAAATAAAGGACTTGATAAAAATCAAACCTACTCATGATCTTATTGGACAATCGTCCAGACAATATAAACATGACGTGCTCTGAATTATCGTATGGTTAAAATACTCACCAAGAAAATGCGATGCCGCGCCGAATCTTGTCCAGCTTCTACAGTCAATCCAAGCCTTCTATTTTGAAGGGGAGAAAATAGAAAACGTGAGCTGAAGGATCAATAAGTATCATCAGCATAAATAACACAACGTATATAAATTAGAGGGAGAGCTCATATAAAATCCGAGAAACTTTGTCACATATACTGAAACCACCGCACACCTACAGCAAATGTAAATCAAAATCTAATGTGCATGGCAGCTCTAGGCCATGACATATTATTGTTGGCTACAGTTTTGGCCTTTAGCTCTTGGCCATCTATTCATCATTATCGGTTACAGTTTCGGCTTGCAATTCTTCGCCATCTTTCATCATTATCAGTTACAGTTTCGGCTTATAGCCCTCGGCCATCTTTTATTATTATCGGCTATAGTTTCGGTTTGCAGCTCTTAGTCATCTTTCATCATTATCGGTTACGGTTTCGGTTTGCAGCTCTTAGCCATCTTTCATCATTATCGGCTACAGTTTCAGTTTGCAGCTCTTAGCTATATTTCATCATTATTGGCTATTCGGCATACAACTCTCGACTATCTTTCATCATTATTGGTTACAGTTTTGGCATGTAATTGTCGACCATCTTTCATTGGCTCTATTAGTCCGGCTATTTTTTAGGTCTACAGCTCTCGACTATTACATATTTACCAATTAGCGTCTCGGACCGCTATGGTCCCACACATACATCGACCTTCTAGGTCTTGGACTCCGTTCATTTCCATACAAATATACTGATATAAAATATATATGCAAAATTTATTAGATATTGAAATAAATTAGAGATAGGGCGAGGGGATATTTGCCTCGGCCTCATACCAAGTGGGTTTGACAGAAGGATGCTCCGAAGTACTCAAACCGAGATTTTCTCTCCCCTCTTCAGGTGCGCCCTTTCTTTCTCTTCCTGTGCGGCTTCTCTATCCTGCCGCGAGCCTCCTCCCTATGCGTCACCTCCTCTATTTTCTTCTCTTTCCTTTTCTTTTCTTTCTTCTTCCTTCCTTTCCTTCCTCGTGTGAATTCTCTTCCCTTGTGCGCTAGAGCCGTGGCTCGGTTTTTGCCCGATACCCATTTTTCCACGATTATGACCGATTTTCTTAAAATTGATACATGCAAGCACAGAATCGGTATGAACAAAGAGAAAGGAAGGATTTGCTTGCCTCAATTTCTTGCTTCTCCTTCGCGATGACGGTGGCTCCCTCCTTCGGCTCGCGATTTCCTTCATCCACTCGTGAGTGGCCGCTGCGCCTTCCTCTCTCTTTTCTCCTTCTTTCCTTTTTCTTTCTCTCTCTTTTTTTTCTTCTTTTCCTTTCCTCCTTTTTCTTTTCCCCTGTTGCCTGTGGCTCCCCCCTTCATATATATTATTATCATTATCGTTTTCTTTTCTTTTATAATCCAATTAGCTTTCGGGCGCTAGCCCAGCTGATCCCCATTATTATAATTAATCCAAAACAATAATTTTACCCAAAATAAATCAAATAAATTCGGGATATTACAGTGCAATTCCAAACTCTTTGCAAAATTTTATGAAAGTATTGATTGGACTATAACATCCTGACGTAGTTGCCACTTTGCTTCTCTACTACATTTTTAAACTCTTTGAACACATCAAATGCTTTGGATTTTTTCTTTATGAAATAAATCCAACTCTTTTGGCTATAATCATCAATAAGGTACCTATTCTGTTCATTTGGCATTAAATTCAATGGACCGCAGATATCGATGTGAACAAACTCAAGCGGTTGTGATGCTCTACACTTCAGTTCCTTAGAGAAGTTGGATCGATGATACTTTTCAAGAATACATTCTCCCCATATCTCATTTGGATTGTTGATTAGGGCCATGCCTTTTATTATGTCATTGCTTGAAAGTATTTGTATCCTACTAAAATTGAGGTGGCTGAACCTCAAGTGCCATAACCATGCTTCATCTTTCAAGTTTACATTCAAGCACTTCATTGTATCATGTTTGATATCCAAAGAGAACATCCTATTGTTTTACATCTTTACACTTGAATCAAATTGTTAGAGGTATCTTTGATGGTAAGAAAAAGATTCTTCATAATAATATTGTAACTCTTTTCCGAAAATTGTCCTAACTCAAGATATTATTTGTCATGCAAGGTACATAATAGCATCGAATATAAAATCATGATTACCACTCTTCAGTTCGATAAGAATTTTGCCTTTGCCTTTCACTAGAGTTTTGGAGGAGTCACTAGAAGTGACTTGCCCATGGGATACCTTGTCAAGATCAACAAACATCTCCTTACTGCACGTGATTGCTTATACCAATTTCTAGGAACCACGTGTTACTTTTGTCTCTATCAACTCTACTGTGGGCTAGTGACAAGGCACGGCTAGCTTCATAGTTGTTTTTCTCTGAAAAATTAGCATACTTATTGTTTTCATCAATGCCATTTAATCTACATTCATAGCTATAATGCCGACAATTTAATAGCTATAGCACTTCACGTCTTTTTTTCTATGCCAGTGTCCACCATAACCACCACCATAGCTGGCATCTCTTCCTCTATCTCTTCATCTTCTTCTTCCTCTAGAAATAAAAGGATTTTCACCATGTCTACCTTCATATCTTCTTCTTTTTATCGCGCCATTGTCCACCATAGCTGCCACCATAGCTGGCATCTCTTCCCCTTCCTCTTGATCTTCCTTTTCCTCTAGAAATAAAGGAATTTTCACAATGTCCACCTCCTTATCTACCTTTTCCACCATTGTTCCTTCTTTGGCCTCTATAGCCTTGGCCTCTACTTCTTTGAAAATCCCCCCCTTTGATCTTTGCCTTCTTTGAAAGAAAGCTTAGATTGGAGGACATGCTCAAGTGAAGTCAAAGATTTCTTGTTGATTTGTTGCTCATGGATTTCAAGTGTGGCTTTCAAATCATCAATATTCAAAGTTGTAAGATCCTTTGACTCTTCAATTGCAATAATAATATGCTTAAACTTGGAATTGAGTGTAAAGTTTTCTCTACCACATTTCAAGTTTCTCGCCATGTCTCCAGATTTGGTTCACAATCGTCATCGTTTTTGTAAAAGAATCGGTAACAAATTCATCATCATGGATGTTCAACATCTCAAGTTCGCTTTGTAGAATTTATAGTTGCAGCCTCACCATTTTAGGAATCCTATGAAACAAACTTTTTAGAATGTTTTACACTTGCTTTGAAGTAGTAGTGGCAAAAATCTTTTCAAAGCTCGGTTCATCTACGCATTCACAGATAAAATACAATGCCTTTTTTTTTGTCTTTCTTCCATGTCTACTTCAATTGATTTCATTGATCCTCTGGCGAGTTCTCATTTTGTGCTTGGGAGTTGGGCTTCTCATGCTCTCTGTGAACAACCCATATGCCTTGGAATCCCAAAAGCATCTTCGTTTGGATACTTCAATTCTAATAGTATTCTTTTCCTAAAATAGAAAATTTCAGTTGGAAGACATTGTTCATGGCTACAACTCCTTGGATTCTGGTTTTGGGTTAATTGTGTTGAGAGGCTAAGTTTTTAGTGGCTCCAATAACAATTTGATGAGTTATTAGTGGAGTAGCTCTTATATCATGGAAGAAAAATAAGAATCGGATGGTAAAGATGGGGAAGAAAATGAGAATTTTTTTTTATTTAAGTGTATTCAACTCCATAATTTTCCATGGTAAAAGGCTCCATTCATATAGCACTAAATTGGAGCTTTTCAAATTTTAAATTTAAATTGCTATACATAAATGCAGTTGAAATTCCTAGGGACAAGTCAATAAAACACATTTCATCTACCTAATCAAAATTTAAAACTCCTGATTAATTGGGATTAATATTTTACAATTATCAATTTGTTATATTAGCGAGACAAGCTTAAGCAAAGTTATATTCTATTCTACCCATTGAAGGATCTCTACTCCACGTTGCAAGAGCTTTGGCTATTGCTACCTGATACAATTCAAGAGGGGCAAAAAGGAAGAATAGTCATGAAAGGTGAAAGCTATTTATTGGACAATTTTCTTTATTTTGCTCTCCAAGGAAGCTAAGTTGATTGCAATGTGTAGAACATGATTACTCATGTCCACCTAATTACAATCTATAAGATTGTGGCAGCTTTTTGCTATTGCTTCAATATTTTAACTTGAACACATATGATTGCTTAGCTTTACAGCAACCACAACTACTATACTATGTCTATGTCAGGAAGTTTTCACTTTTCTTCTTGCTTGTATTTCTGCTTTGCTGCTAAATTTACGAGATTCTGTGACTATGGATTGATACTTCTGGTGTATTATGGATTCTTCTCTTTCCCTTTCTTGCAATTGATCAGAATAGGAAAGGCATTCATTCTGAAGGCTCAGCAAACTTATTTGTTCTGTAATCAAGAATGAGTACTACTGCTAACCTTTTGTGCGGAATATGTGCAGCCTATTATAGGATTTGGTGTGGCCAAAGTTCTGGATTCTGGGCATCCAAATTTCAAAAAGGGTGATCTGGTGTGGGGAACAACTGAATGGGAAGAATATAGTCTTATCACATCTCCAGAGGATCTTTTCAAAATTGAACATACAGATGTCCCTCTTTCCTATTACACAGGGATTCTTGGTAAGCTGCTGCCAGTCTGTGTTAATTGTAGTATGCTTAGAAATTTTAATACTATTGGGATGCAGACTAAGTTGTGGAATCTGGACAACAGGGTTCTCGGGCTTGCGATGCCATGCACCCCGCTTGCATGAAATGAAATATCGGCACATATAGATCAATATTGGGCTCCTCAATGTTGATATTTTTCGATACTACTACAAAATTGTATGATATGCTAAAACTTTAATGTGCATGATATAAGCATAAGCAGAATCATGCACAATGAAGTTGAGAGTTGTTTGTCTGGAATAGTATATGGAAACTTAACCCAAGGATATAAGCATTGCATAATTTTTTCAAGACTTACGTATGGATTGTGTCTTTGTTTAGGGCTTTTAACATCTATGGAAGCTTTATATGTTCCATTAATTGGCACAAACATCCCTGACAAATTAAGTGTTTAGATCTTCGTGCACATGGATAAGTGCTGCTTGTTCTTGAAAATGATGGTTGTAAGTGCGCCTAGGCACAAGGCACACAGATGCTGTAGCCTGTGCTTGACTCGAAGGTTATTTGATCTTCATCTTGTGCAGGCCTACCCATGTGCCTCTTTTAGGTATGTGAGGTGCACTAAAGTAATAGTGCTACATATAGTTCTCGGGGAGGTGTTTGTATGAAAGAAAATGACATCAACACATGGAAGCCTATGAGTGTGCCTTTTATGTGATCTTTGCTTTCAGTCATTACGTCTTGTTTGCAGACTGTAGCTACTATCAAGGAACTGACCGTGCCTAACATTTTAAATTGCGTGGTATAGGTTCAATAATGACTTTATACTTTTAACATGTCCCCTAACAGAAATTTGCTTTTGACTTGAAGTCCCTGTTTAAGAACAAACTGACTCCATACCTAGTGCAGAAATGTTGTAGTGAAAATGGGGCTTATGAGGAATTTGAATTCTGACCACTTGGTTATAAATTCTTTTTCATTATATCGGTGAACTGACTTAATAAACAACATAATTTTCAGGTGGTGGCACAAGAATTGTTTTACACTCAATAGGTATCCTTTATTCCTCAATGTGCCTACGAGAATTTGAAAATTATGCTCCTTGGATTACAGGATGGAGTAAAGCTAGCTACTGTTGGTTCCCTATTTGATTAGTGCATTTCATGCTGAGTAGATGTGCATTACTGGTTATTCTTGTGTTGTATGACAGACAAGGTAGCCTTCCAGTGGATGGATTTGGTGATGGGAAATTATTTCCCTAAGCAGCATGCATATTGTTTCTCAGATATCTTCTAAATTTCGCGTTGTTGGGTATGGGGATACAAAACTTCACAAACAAACCGAGAGCAATCTCTACGTGGATCAAAAACCGAGCCCATTGGTTAAAAAGGCAAAGAGACAAAATGACAATTTGCACAATTATAACCACCACAATTACAACTTGCAAGAGGAAGGCACACCAAATTTCTTGCAAGAACCCCATCAACGTTGGGTAAAATTACGAAACCATAGATTCGTATAATTTCGCTATAAACAATGAGTATAATTACACCGACCACAAACATATCATTTTGGTTTCATCACACGTTGGTAAACCAAGGGTAATACAGCAAAAGATAAAATACTAAAGGGGATCACTGGTAAAATGTCCTAAATAACAAATAGAATAATATATCCAAGGATGGTGAAGATCGAATAAGAACTAGAGCCCAAGCGGATGGCGAATATCTTCTCCTTCTCCTCAAACTTTCTTTCTCTCGCTGGTTGCCAAAAAATATGTATTGTGTAATGAATAACCTAAATCCAAAAGAAGCTATTTATACCGGTGCATGCCACTTAAGCATCTGGCTCGTTTTTATCTATTAGATGGCTACCAGAAATACACTCTAGACTGGCCCTCAAACTACTGACTCGTGGAAGCCGTGCAGAGCAACATCCATCATTTTCACTCAAATGAACGTCATGCAGCAGGTCACTGTTCTAGAAAAATCAAGCAAATGAAATGCTAGTATTTATCATGGGTATGAGACCTATAATGGAATAACTCATTTCAACGAACTTTCCCTCACGACTTTGTAGGGACTATTACTATTTTGGCGATATCTCGCTATACTTTAAGCTTTTTTCTTTGCTCCGTCTTTGTCAATATGTCTGAACCATTATATTTCATCTTGACTTTGCCTAGCGTCGATTACTCCAAATCAAAAATATTTGACAGCCAATGACATTTCACAACAATGTGCTTATATCAAGAATGAAATGATGATTTTTGCAAAGATAAATTGCACTTTGACTATTGCAAAGTAACACATATTAATCTTAATTGAAGTTGATCTTGTTGATGAATTTCTTCATCCGAATTATCTCCTTGCTTTGGTTACCGAGATAAACTCGGTCTCAACACACTTTTACAAAATTGATTGCCATGACACCGCTCTACCAATGAACGTGATCAAATGCCCCGAAGTAGACTTTGTAGAGTCAATATTACCCGCAATGTTAGCATATGAAAACCTGACCAAAATGAGTTTGCCCTTCCAAAAGCACAAGCATTCTCTAGAAATGCTTTGGAGGTATTGAGAATCCATTTTACTTGTAGACTAATGTTCCTTCCCTGGATCGAAAAGGAATTGACTAACTACTTCCACTGTGTGAGCTATATCTAGTCCGTACACATCATTGCATAAATCAAACTACCAACCACCAAAGTATAAGAAACCTTTCTCATTTCAACCGTTTCCTCCTCTATAGAAGGATTTTGTCGGACATAGTAAAGTCCCTTCCAACTTAAAGTTCTCCAAATTGAAGCAATTTGTTTATGTAATTCTCTTGACACATCCATAGCTGCTTCCCCTTCTGATAATGAAAAATTATCATGCCGATAATTTGCTCCATTGGTCCTAAGTCTTTCATTGTGAAAGACTTCATTAGTTGCGTCTTCAACTCGTTGGATCGGGATGCGTTGCTCCAACAATGAGCATGCCATTTACGTAGAGTAAGAGGATTACAAAATCCTCTTTTGAGAACATTTGGACAAAAAACACAATGTTCCGAAATAGTCTTCCGGTAGCCTTACTCTACTGTGACGGATTTAAACTTCTTGTGGCATTATCTCAAGGCCTATTTGAGGCCGTAGAGGCTCTTCTTCAATTGGCACACCATGTGCTACTTTTCCTCAACCACAAATCCCTTTGGTTACTCAATGTAGATCTTCTCTTCCAAGTTGCTATGGAGGAATGTTGTCCATATATTAAGTTGTTTTGCCTCTATATTAAGACATGCTGCCAAACCGAGCACAACATGAATGGAAGACATATTCACCACAGGAGAGGATCTCCTTGAAATTAGTGCACCTCCATTGATTGAAATTTTAACAGCCAACTTTGCTTTGTACCTCGATTGTGGGTTGTTGTCTTCATGCTTCAATTGGTACACCCACTTGTTCTTGAGCGTCGCTTGCCTTTCAACAACTTTATCACCTCAAACTTGTGATTCTTGTGCAAAGATGCCATCTCATCTTTCATAGCAGCCATTTATTCCTTTTTGTGCTTATCCTCCATCACTTAATCAAAGCATTTGGGCTGTCCTTCATCGGTAAGTAATACACACTCATTAATTGACCGATCTCCTACAGATTGTCGAAGTAGAATAATCGGTATTAACTCAAAGATATTAGCATGAGTATCATCATGAGTGTCACCATGCTCATCTTCTACCGCCTCATTGGTAGGGACATCATTTGTATCTACTCTGTTTTCAGTCTCAATAGACAGTGGGGTGTCAGTGTTAATACAATGTCACATAGGCAATTTTTGTTGTGAGAAACAAACTTTCTGGCCTTGTCAGTGTCTTTAATGGTTTCATCCTCCACGAATAAAGCATCCCTTAATCTCACAAGCTTCTTCTCTACCGGATCATAAAGCTAGTAGCCAAACTCGTCTTTCCTATAACCAAGGAAGATGCACTCCTTTGTCTTGGCATGGCATCAAGCTTGGTCATCTCATTCTTTGGAACATGAACGTAGGCTTTGCATCCAAATACCCTCATGTGATTATGAGTGGCTTTCTTCCCGAATTACACCTTGTTGGTAACATCCCTTTTGAACGGAACGCTAAGCAAAAGATTAATAATTTGAGCCATGACATTTAAAGCTTTCCCTAAAAGGTATCAGGTAGCTTGGCCTCCTAACCATGCTCCCTTAATCAATGTTTGGCTTATCGTCTCAGCCACTCCATCTAATTGCGATGTCTTGGTCGAAGTCTTTTGGTGTTGGATACCTTATGGAGCAACAATATGCATCAAAGGGGCTCAAGGTCTCTCCTTTGTTGTCAGTTTGATGTACTTCAACTTCTTTCTTGTTTGCCTTTTGATCAACGCATGAAATTGCTTAACGACTTCAAAAGTTTGGTCCTTTGATTTTAAGGGATACACTTACAATTTTCTCAAACAATCATCAATGAAGGTAATAAAGTAGAGTGTACCATCAAAAGTTTTTACCATCAATGAGCCTCATATATATGTGTGTGGAAGCTCAAGAGGACCCTCATTTGTGGGTGAGTTTTCATCAAAGGAAACTCTCATTTACTTCCCTGTCATGCAATGAGGACAATTATTTAATTTCTTTTCTTTCACTTTCGAAAGAAGGCTCTTATTCGCAAGACAATTTAACCCTTTCTTGCTCATGTGGCTTAGTCGCTTGTGCTACAACTTGGGGAATTCATCTTCGTTAGCCACATTCATGTCACCATTTGTAACTGAAGCTTGCAATACATATAAACTCAACAATTTCTTCTCGTGTGCCGTCACTAAGAGGCTCTTTAGTGAGTTTTTAAGGGCCCTCATAGAAGGTGTTGCAATAATCTTCAGTGTCAAGTTTTCTAATCGATATAAAATTGAACCAATTGTCTAAAACATGTGAAACGTCCCTCAAAGTTGAGCTCCTTCCAGAGCTAGTGGTCAAACACGCGTTGCCATGACCTATGATCTGTGACAAATCATCATTGCCCATGTTCAATGTCGCAAAGTCACTAAGCGTGTAAGGCGTGATGAACTCTCTTTGCAATGTCATTAAACTGATGAATCATTGTTAATCACCCAACTTGTCTCATGGTTGGTGATGTTGAAAACCTCTTCCACACAAACAACTAGAAGATTGGATTTGGTCACGATGGAAGCTCTCTTTTTGTCTGAAGATTTCTTGTTCTTTCTTTCGCTGCTATCTCCATTATCTTGTTTTTATTTTTTGCAATGTTTCTTTATATGATCCTTTTTTCACAATGATGGCACTCCTGATTTCGATACTTCAATCTTAATTTGCTTTGGCTTTTCTCATGGGACATGGGACCTCTCCCCTTGCCCCTACATTGTGGCTTTGAGACAAGCATTTTGGAATATAAGGACGTGGAGCCTTGTGACCTCCTCCTCATATCTTTGTTAAGGACTGCACCCTTGGCTATCTCCAATGTCACTTTATTGTTTGGTGCAGCGTTGGCAATAGTATTCCCGATGGTCTCCTATAAATCCGATAGTATGGTCAACAACTAAAAACCTTGCAACTCATTATTGAACTTTATGTCCATAACACTCAATTGATTAATGTACCTCGAAACTCGTTGAGATGATCGGCTATAGAATGCCCTCCGCGATACTTCACTTGTATCAACTTTATCAAGTGATACAATTTGTTGTTGCTGGTTTTTGAACCATAGAGCACTTTGAACTTCTCCTATAGTACCATTGCATGCTTCTTGTTTTGGATGTAAATGTAGATTTTATTATCTACGAATCATTGAATGTAACTGCAAACTTATTTATGTTTAAAAGCTCAATACTTGTTGGATTTAAACTCTAGCTTTTGTGTAGCGAATACTGGAAAATACAAATTCTTTACAAATAAAAAATCCTTCATCTTGCTCCTCCACATTTCAAAGTTCCTCCAATTCAAACAAATCATTTTGTTGACATCCTTCATCAATTCAACCAACAATTAACACAAATAACCTAATTCTCTGATACCACTTGTTGGGCCCTGAGAGCACAAAGACTCACAAATAAGCCAAGAACAAATTTTTACGCGGATTGAAAACCGAGCCTGTTGGTTGTAAGAGTAGAGAGACGAAATGACAATTCGCACGATCACAACAACCACAATAATAATTAGCAAGAACAAGACATACCAAATTTATCTTAAGAACCCTCCTAATGTAGGATAAATCACAAAACCTTAGGTATGTGTAACTTTACTATAAACAATGAGTATGAATACAAACACGTTTTTTTGGTTTCACCGTAAAGTTGGTAAAACAAGTCTAGTACAACAAGAGATGAATCACTAAAGATGGCCACCAACTAAATGTCCAGGGTAACAAATGGATCAACTTGCCAAGGATAGTGATGATTGGAACAAGAATTGGTGCCCAAGCCAATGGCAAATGTCTTCTTCTTCTCATCTAACTTTCTCTGGCTGCCAAAAAATGTATTGTGTGTAATAAATGACCTAAATCCGAAACAAGATATTTATACCCCGCCCAGGCTGCTAAAGCAGCTTGCTTGAGGCCAACTAGTGAATGGTTACTGGAGGCCGCTCAGGCTACTGGCTTGCAGAAGTTGCACACAGCAGCATCCATCATTTCTGCTCGAGCAGATGTTGTGTGGCAGTCCACTGTTGCAAAAAATAGGGAAATGAAATATTGAGTATTTATAATTGGCATGTGACTTACGAAGGAGTGACCCATTCCAACAGTTTTACCAGCATGTTGACAAGTTTGTTTAAAGATGATTTTATTTGATGGGGATATATCCAATTCTCAGAAATTAGCAGGCCGTTGCAATTTGGATACATATCTTGAATCAGATCCTCAAATGGTGTTGGTGCATAGGTAATTGTCTTTTACTGTGCACTCCACCTTCACTTGAGATAATTATGGTCCATTAAGATCTGATGGCCTGGATGCACAAACCTTTTGATCGATGGCTTTGCTGCATCTTATACCATCCTATCATACATATGGTCATTTGGATGGTCTCTCAATTACGTCCTGTTTCCTTTAACTGGAGTCTTCAATAATGAGCACCTCCAAATGTTTGTTTGGAAGCTTCTTTCTGAATTGCAGCGTGTTTTATAGGCATGCCTGGTTTGACGGCCTATGTTGGCTTTCATCATATTTGTTCTCCTAGAAAGGGTGATCGTGTCTTTGTTTCTGCGGCATCTGGGGCTGTTGGCCAGCTTGTTGGGCAGTTTGCCAAGTTGATGGATTGCTATGTTGTTGGAAGCGCAGGAAGCAAAGAAAAGGTAATTTGCTCTCATCTTTGAGATTTTTACAGATTGCCTAATTTTTCCTTTTCACTTCTGTTTATGATGCTTTTTGCAAAATATAGCTAGATTCTAGTGTTATTACTATGAAGAAACAACCATTTCTCTTTGAAAAATTTAGTCCACGAGGTTTCCTCATATTTTGGTAATGATAAGATGTACACATTCTTATGTCAATCCTGTGTTACGGAGTAATATTAGCATTGCAGTATGACTCACTCTTAATATTCCTGACCACTCATAAAATCGTGACTTAGTAGCTTCTTCTAAGGCCATTGCTATGGATTTCTCATGAGATTTTTCATGCAACTTAAACGGCAGCATCTACCATGTTTGAATTTTTTTTATGTATTTGGCTGATTTGTGCCCTCTTTGATGATTGCTTCAACACAAGGTTGATCTACTGCTGACCAAGTTTGGGTTTGATGAGGCTTTCAACTATAAGGAAGAGCAAGACTTGAACATGGCCCTTAAGAGGTACGAATACATACAAATTCAACACGTGTGTGCTCGCGCGCGCGCGCACACTCACACATATATAATATTTTGGTGAAAGTGAAAATTTGACAAAATTTTGGTTTCACTCAATTCTTCCTCCCCTACGCCCCCTCCCCCCACAAAAAAAGAATTGTATAAGAAAAGATGTATATTTCTGGTTTGACGTTTTTGTCTGCCACTTTTTTTTTTCTTTTTAACTTCTGGCCCTCCTTTGGCAGCCTCTAACGTAGGCTTTGCTCCATTTAGTTTAGCATTCGCTGTGGATGTGCCACAGTAAACAGCCTTCTCTTTCATTAATTTCCATTCTTGGTGGCATGCATTCTCATACGTACACACATAGTTATCTATGCATGTGTACATGCATATATGCCCACTGTATTTATGGTATCATCACAAAATGGGTATCAAATCCTGTTTTATCCGAACCTATCGACTGAATGTGTTGCCCATGCCTGCATGCTTTTGCTAGGTACTTCCCGGAGGGCATTGACATTTACTTCGAGAATGTTGGTGGAAAGATGCTCGACTCAGTCCTGCTTAACATGAGAATCCATGGTCAAATTTCCGTGTGCGGGATGATTTCACAGTACGCTCTTGAGCAGCCTGAAGGTGTTCACAATCTGCTCTGCATCCTTGTGAAACGGATTCATATGGAAGGATTTATAGTTTTGGATCACTTTGATCAATATCCTAAGTTCTTGGACACGGTACTTCCCCTCATTAGAGAGGGAAAGATTACCTATGTTGAAGACATTGCTGAGGGCCTTGAGAGCGCCTCCGCTGCCCTGAGCGGCATCTTTGCTGGCCGCAACATTGGCAAGCAAGTGGTGGTGGTTTCTCGTGAATGAACTTGTTTTAGTATGTGTGTACATAATGCGGCGGCGGAGATAGCCGGCAAGAGTTACCTTCGTCTTGCTTTAGTATGTATGTATATAATGCGGCGGCGGAGATAGCCGGCAAGAGTTACCTTCGTCTTGCTTTAGTATGTATGTATATAATGCGGCGGTGGAGATAGCCGGCAAGAGTTACCTTCGTCGCAAGACGAAACTCCCGGTTTGTGAAGAGAGTTTAATCATTGACAGTGTTAAAAATTAATGTTTAATATGTATTTTGATTTATGTGATCCATATTGATTATTCTAAAAAATGCAGTGGAATAAATAATAATACATGTTAATCCTTTTTGAAAAAAAAGAAAACTACATGCCCTCATTAAGAGGTGAGGTCACTTATATTTTTCTTATGAATTCTATTTTTTAAAAGACTAATGGCTATGTCTTTTTAATATGGAAAGATATTTTTTGTAAAGAGTCCGGTAGATTTATAGATATATCCTTTTAGAGATAGTTATGTAATTTTATTTCCCCCCATCAAAATAATAAATTAAATATTTTTTAAATTTAAAATAATTAATATAAATTAAAATTTTAAATATTATTATTAGAATGGTTTATATATGGAGATTAAATAAAAATTATTTTATTATTCTTTCACTTGAATCATATTAACAAAGAAAACTTCATCCTAATAATAATGTTAGTAAATATATAATATTTAAAATTTTAAAAATTATGTGCCGTTGATTTATCAAGACATGCTTATGCGTAACTTAATAATAGTAAGTTTAATTACTTAATAATGATAATATAAATTATAATAAAAATATTATCTAAATTTGGTAAAAAACCTTTTATAAATATAATATCATTACTTTTTCATAATTAAATTAAATTTTATGAATATATTTCTCATCAAATTCATTAATTAGTAAAAAATTTATCATATCTAAAATCTTAGAAATATGATTTACAAGTAAATGTGATACGATAACTATATAAAGATGTTTACAAAATGTGTACAATATGCACATCGCTAATTAACCTTTAACAAATCATATGATCTATATAATCTTTGTATAATTTTGGGAATAAAATTTAAATCAAATAGTCTACAATTATTAGCATAGCATTGTTGTATTCAAACAATATGTTATGTTTATCACATTTTCTTAGATGATAAAGTACTTTACTTTTATTTGCTTATTTTTATTAAATATCTTATTATTATTTATTAAAAAATTGCTATTGAGTTATTACAAATATTCTTATAAGTCTAATTGAGCCAGTGACATTCAATCCTATAATAAAGTTTCTCAATCAAACTATATATTTAACAACCTTATAGGATGTGATCAACTGGGCCTCTATAATAAAAATTATCGTTAAACTCAGTTTCATACTCTTCTAAGAGATCGCACCTCCACCAAATAGAAATATATATTATGTTATTGACTTTCTATTATCTAGACATCTAACAAAATCGAAATTTATACATCCAACTTTTCTAATGAATAGAATATAGTCGATGTAAGCATATAATCTTATATTTCTTATAGATACCGAAATATTTTTTTCGTAACTCTCCAATGATTTAAATGAAATTAGTCTAAAATCTTTGTAAGACATACGCTATATTTCATCTTGTGTAGATTCGAGTATGCATTAGTATCCTAATAAGAGAAATATGAGGATATGATTTCATTTGTTCCCTTATTGGACTTGTGTTTGGTTATCGAGGTCTACTTATCCGGTTACCCTTATGTATAAGTGCAAGGCTAGGTTTTAAATTCTTCTTACCATATTTCTCTAATATTTTCTTAATTTAGGTTTTTTAAGACCAAAATTTTTTTTTGTTAAATTCTCTATCTCTATAAAATTTTATACCAATAAAATACGAGGTTTTTCCATGTCTTTCATATCAAAATGATTCAAAAGAAAACGCTTAGTATCCTTAAGCAATGCAAAATTACCACTAATAATTAAAATGTCATCCATATAAATGACAAATAAAATAAACCAACATCCACTTACTTTACAATGCATACAATGACTAAAAATATTTTCTACAAAATAATATATTGAACATGTATCATTGAATTTAAGATACCACTAACTAGAAGGCTGTTTGAGCTATTATATAGATTTATTTAGCTTACAAACCAAGCAACTTTTTCCACTTGAAATGAAATCCTCTAATTGCTTTATATACATTTTCTTTTCTAAATCATCATAAAAAAATTGTTCTCATATTTATTTGATAAATCTCTAGAAATAAGTCATAGTGCCATGATTATTATTGGAGAATCATTTTCTAATATAGGAGAGAATATCTCATGGTAATTAATACCTACTGTAATATTTCGGATTCCGTTTGAATTATTTTAATATTTACTATGATTTTAAATATTTCAAATTTGGTAAAAATAAATTAAAATATTATAAAAATTTGAGAAATGATCAGAATTGTGGAGTGGCGCTCGAGGTGCGCTTGTATTATTATCCGAGTACCGATTAAATTTTAGAATATAATAAAAGGATATATAATAATAATAATAATAATAATAATAATAATAATAATAACAATAATAATAATAATAATAATAATAATAATAATAACAACAACAAAATAAAAAAAAGAAGGAAAAGAATGGAGAAGCAGAGAAGAGAAGGGAGTCGGGGAGAGATAGAGAAAGAAGAGAGAGAGTGTGAGAGGAGGGTTAGGGTTTGCAGAGAAGGAGGAGGATAGAGGGAGAGGAGATCGGCGGTGATGGTGGCTTTCGGGTGAGCCCGTGACGGTCGCAGGCTAAGGCGCCGGCGGTGCGATGTGATGTGGGCAGCGGCGCGAGGAGAGAGAAGCAGTGCAGCAACGTGAGCTGCGCGAAGAGAGAGGCGGCAGACCAACGACGATAGTGCCGACAAGTTGATGCCGGGAAGGCTCGTGACAGCTATTCAAGGCAGTGGCAGCAGCGTGGAAGGCCGTGTGCATGAGGCAGGAGAGAGGAAGGTAAGATTCGGATGTTTCGGGATATCGTTTCTTTAGATTTGTGAAGTATAAATTCGAAGCAAGTATCCTCTAACCTTATTTTTAATCTGATTTAATTTCTAATGTGTTTTAACTACTATTAGATATTTTATTAATATACACGTATTTTTATATACACCAAATTTATTAATTATGTACATGCATGTATGTTTTACTAGTCATGCGGTAATTTTATATGAGTATTTATAATTTGGAGAGTCTTTGGACACTCGAACAATATATATGTATATTTGTGTATCTGTATATTGTGGAATCATGAACCAAGCTGTGCATTGGTCTATATGCATACTGCCGGAGGTGAGGCCACTATGGGATCATAGCAGTCTGAGACTCGATGAGTCGTTATATGTCATTCGAGGCACGAGATATTGGTACCGCTCCCGATGGGGGGCTTAGTCCCAACGGGAATATATGTGGTATATTGTCTCACTTCCGTCAGTAGGAAGATTGAGACATTTAATAGTTGACCTACCCTACTGTGTATTTAAATGAGAACTATCGTAAGGAATTGTCGAAAAAATATATTCAAATATCCTAATATGTAACTAAAATTTGAGATTGCATCCAAAGTCACAGGTGATAAAATATAGTGAGCAAGTTTTTAGTCTATGGGAGATAGAGTATATAGATGGCCTTGAGCTATTGGCTTAAATTGTAGTCGAGTTTTGAGCTGTTATCTTAAATCGTAGCAGATATAGTTGTGGTTATTGGATGAGGGTAACCCTTTCTCAAGTTGATATTATTGATCTATAGTTCTCTAATTTCGTGTATAATTTGTATTTCTGCATGTATTCAGGTAGACTATTATTCGAGATACGTGACTTGGTCCAAAGATGGGAGATAAGAATATCTCGTACGTATTGATGTGTTAAGCCCCAAAACATGTTTTATATTTATATGTTTTGGTTTCGGTATTTTCTTTGATTTCAATATACGATATATAAGATTTAGATTCAGACGATAGTATGTGTCCTACACAGATGTAGTGACAGTTGCGATTATGTAATGAGATATCGGATCATATGATATGATATCGTCTATGAGATTTGACAGGATCATTATTTATTATAATTATATTTCGAATGGACTCTTTGATACGGACGTTAATTTAGTATGAGGCATCTCCTTGGTTTTCAGGAATTTTACGGACCTTGTGTTTTATTTTTACATGGTTGTGATTGTTATTCCTATCATCTGATTTATATGTACCATTTACATATATACGATACTTCTTGAGCCATACGCTTACGTTTTCATATTTTATCCCTTCAGACTAGTGGCATAGATATATTTATAGGAGTTCAAACGTGATCTGGCTCGGATATCTCTATCGGTGAATGGAGATGTTATGTTGGGTATATTTCTGATCTCGAGAATTTTTTATTGTTATTGTTTATGGTTGGATGAGTGCCTTGACATATGTATGAGAAATATTAAAGTTGTATATTTGAATATCTTCCTTGTAATTTTTGGATAGTAGGTCATGTATTATGTTTGTTCGGATATATATCCGATAAAATGTTGTACGGATTTTATTATATTAGGTCCTGTATGTGTTCAAATTGTCACGGCCGGGTTGAATTTTTATGGTTAATAGAATATATTTTAGATTTTACTTTGACTTGCATATATTATATTCTTGGGTCGTGACACTTACTTTTTGAGTAAATTTTTTAATAACAAGCCAAACATTATATTGTTCTATATTATGTTTAGAATCTCTTTTGATCTTATATACACATTTACAACTAACAGTTATAATCTATGAGGTAATTCAGCTAAATCACATGTATGATTTTTCTCCATTTAGTTAATATAATGCTTCATAGCATCATACTATTTGAAAAAATTTAAATTATTTATAACTTATAAGAAAGTTATCTAATCATTCTTTTATCAAATATCAAACTTAGATTTTTTATGAAAGACGTAATAATTAAAAGTAATAGGTAATATCCTATTTCTTATTTATCGTCTTAAAGGTACTTTTTGATACACTGTTGGCATATGCTCAACAGTATTTTCAGTAACAACTACCTTAATAATTGGTAACTTAGTTATAGTTGGTTTCTAGTGAACTCATAATCCTCATTAAAATTGTTAATAGAGATTAATAGAATCATCATCCATTTAACTAAATCTTACAAAGTTTTAAAAAAATGATTTTCCTCCAAAATAATTTCTCAAGACTTTATACTTGAACTAATTTGATCATATTTAAGAATATTGGTATTTATTGTTTCCACAATTCTTAAAAGACGAAACTCGCAGCTTCCTCACGCCATTACTTTGAAGGTAGTAAAATGGTATATGGTTGTTACAGGTGATGCAGCTGCTGATCTGCCTCCTCACCCTTAAGAAAAAGGAAGAAAATGTTTTGGAGACATCCTATGGGGTCTACCCTAGCATGGGCCATTCAAGCAACTACCCCATAACTTCTCTTTATGCTTCTACCGCTAGTGAAGAATTAATGAAAATTTTATGTTAACTTTGCTAAGTGTGCGGTCGAGGTAGGAATTGAGGACGCCACCTAGTCTTGGACTGTAGTTTTTGTCATAGGTGTTAATTAACCAAATGATATCTCTGGTTATAAATAACGCTTTTTACCAGAGAAAAAAGGAAAAGAGAAAAAGAAGAGCTACTCAATCAGTCGAGTAAATAAAAGGAGTTTAACTCTCAAAACATATACTCATCCCCGTCTTTATTCATTTGCTACATTTTCTTCCTCAATATTTTTCTAAATCTATTAGAAAGATTAATAATTTGAGTGTCTAATGATATACCAGGGAACGAGTTATGAAGATCGTGGTATGCAAGATTTATTTTATCGTGGTATGCAAGATTTTGATTTATAGTTATGAAGATCGAACCCGTTTACATTTGGATATTCAATCGAAACAGTTGCCTTCCTAATTTGTACGACAATTTAAATTTTTAAGACACATTAATTTTATTTATTTAGTTTATATTAATTTATTAATATAAATAAATAAATTAATACGTCATGGATCCAAATTTCAAATAAGTTTGGATCAAATCAATTATTGAATTTGGCTCCGTTCACCGAGTTTGGATCCTGCACACCACTACAACAAATGAGAGGTCAGATGTCAGTGGAATATTGTTCCACCAAAAACATTTCGATCCTCAAGTCAATAAATAAATTTTCGAGAATTGAGAAGGTTAAGGAAAAAACAAAATAATGAGAAAATACTGAGAATGTTTGTGATGGGTGTTACGCTTTTAAACCGTAAGGCTTTCTGTGGCTGGAAAAGAGTGCTGGTCTTCAACATTGTGTTCGTGAGGAACGTAGTAACAGGGAGAGAGAGAGGGGCGTTCTGTAAGCGTGGGAGCTCGTAAGAACGTAGATTAAATCCAAGAGCGCCTTTAAGAGAGTTAGAGCTTTGGTGAGTGATTCTCAACAGAAAGAGTACGTCTGTTAGTGGAATTAAGACCGTATCCTGGAGTGAGGACTTCATGGTTTTTTGTAGCTAAGATGCTAAGCATCCTTCCTTTGACAAGAACGCTTGATTCATGCACTTTGCTAGACAGGCTTCCTTTCTTGGTGTGGGGCTTTAATGGTGGTAATGGTTTTTTGAGAGGATGGCTTTTCTTTTGTATTTCATAACAGCTAAGGTTTGCTGTAGACAAAGGAGATGATTTGGCGCTTTCCTCGTGTGAGGTGCATTGAAGCTGCTAGTGACAGTTGCCATGGAGATTATCTTTTGGGGGAGCACAAAATTAGGAGAGAAGTTCGTTACTGGTTATGGATAGACGCGTGGGCCAAGTTGGACTTAGGCCGTGTTAAGCTTGATTTTTAAGTAGTCAAAATTTCGCTCAATAGAAGTGTTGACCGTCTTAGAAGTTGGCCACCAAAATTGTTCGTCCTGATTTCTCCGTCCTCTTTGGCTTTTAACAGGTCAACGTGGGGTGTTGACCGTTCTGACACGAATAGGCCATAGCAATTCTGAGCCATTACTACTTTTTCGGGCAACTGATTATTGACGTATCCATTATAAATAAATATAAGAATATAGTTTATTAGAAGATTCAAAATTCTGTGAAGTAATAAATACAAAAGAACGGTTGATTTAATGAAGAGATTTTATATTTTAAAATTAATATATATATATATATATACACCCAACATCTTATACACGGAGGTCTTCGTCGCACACGTAGTTGCAACGCAGCGGAAAAATACGGCTTCAGATCCTGCGCTACGGGTCTCTGCGACGCCTTTTCGAGAACAGAATTTAAATTTTTTAAAATTTTAATAGTGGTCACTTGTATTTAAAAAAAAATAAAAGGTTGGACAGATGTCAGCCGTTAGATTATGGATTCATGCGTAATCCAAAGGCTGAGGCAATGCAACCTTTATTAACATTTATATGGGGCTTCTCCTCTTATTTTGGCTGTTGCTTCGAGTGGCTCAGTGTGGCGGCGATGAGGCTGAGGAGCTAACGGCCGACTACTGAAGACTTTACAACGGTACATTGTGGCAGATTCTGGCGGAGATTAAGAAGCAGCTGAGAATAGAGGCGATGAGAGCTAAGAGCGGTTTCGTCAAGCTGAAGGAGAGGATGAGCACAGCAGCAACGAGGGTGAGAACGGTTGGCTGAGTGTAGTTTCGTCGAGTTGAACGAGAAACTAAGAACGGCGGTGACGTCGCAGAGGCGGAGCTGCTAATTCCAACAGAGGTACTGAATTTTTCTTTTAAAATTAAAATTTTGGTTTTTCACTATAAATTCGTTGAGGTTTTTCTGGGGTTTTAGTTCTTTTTCAAATTACTAAATATAATTTACTGATTCCAACTGATGTATTGATTTTTTTTATTTAAATTAAAATTTTGGTTCTCCACTATAAATTTGTTGAGGTTCATTGGGGATTGTAGTTCTATGTCGAATTCCTAAATATTAAGTTTTGAATTCATCTGTTTCCAAAGTACAAAAACAATGCTGGAGGACTAAGATTTATCGAAGAACCCAAATTTGTGAATTTATTGTTGTTCTTCGATTTTGGATATTGGGTTCGATTTTGTTCGTTTGTTCTTAAATTTTGGAAGAGCGATTTTGGTCAATGATGGACTTTTGGTTCTCTACTCCAGTGAACTGGTTGACTGCGTTGCAAATTTTTTACTTTGTTGCAAAAATTGCTATTCCAGTATGTTATTATGTATTGTTATCGTTGCTTGCAAATAAAAATTTGTCTTTAATACTATTTGTTGAAATGTATCATATATTAAACAGAATCTAATATATCATGTATTAGCTAAATCCATCCATTGGCATGTACTTCTGTAGTGTGGATGATGTTTGGGTGTTTAGGAAGAATTATAGACGCCTAATGGATTTACGGTGTGAAATTATTTAGTTAAAAAATTTAAAGATGAAGCGGTCATTTCTAAGCATTTTATTGTTCAAAAGAAGAAACACGTCAACCTGACAAAAATAGTTTGAAAATTCACAATAACGATAGAAACTCAATGTGGCCCATTAATTAAAATGGACTGCCTTCTAGTTAGGGAGTGAGAAAATAAATATAAAAATAACACAATCACGAACTTAAACATTTCAAAACGAGACAAATGCTTAGATCACAAAAGAATGTTTCAAAATCCCAAAACTATATATTTGAGATGGCACATGATGGCGGGTTGAGACCATTTGAGGCCCCCGAACTCATTGTAAAGTCTAGGGGTAATAGTAATGTTAGATATATAGTTAAAAGACGAAAAATCATATCTCCGTGTAAGGGGACAACGGGGTGTGGAGTATGGTGAAACATTGGTAATGATGTCTTACTTTCAAAATAGAAGATTAAATAATTGCACATTTTTTAACAGCATGCAACTAGATAACAAATACTATTTGACAAATATTTTTTGGATAGATCTGGTACTGGATAATAAATACAATTTGACTAATGATGTGATGACTTGAATTTGAATTGTCTGACCTGATGAGGATTAACCACGCGGAAACCTAGGTCATAAATACTTTTCATAACTGTATCATTAAATATGATATCTATAGTAAATTATTTGAATCAAAATAATAATAAATATCTACAAAATAAATATTTTGGGAATGTAGTCCCGATAACATTTTTAAAATAAAATTACACTTAATAATGCAGTTTCTAAAACTTCTCATTACGAACTCCCAATTTCAAGATCATTTTTATCCGTAATCTCTTCAACAAATACGTGATTTTCTCTAACTTGCTATTGATCCTCTACTATGAAGCCAATAAAATATAAGTGTGAGTTAAATATCAACAAGTAAATAATCAAAAATAATTGAATGCAATACAGCATTTGTGGCGTACGAGCTTCCAAGATATGGTAATTAGGAGTAATTAAATTAATATAAGTGAATTGAGGTCCAAGGACACAGACGAATTTGGATCGAGAGGCCAAAGGCCCGGAATTGGTGGATTTGGGAACCGGTGTTACAATCTCGAAATATTAATTTGTAAATAGGATTTTGGTTCTAATTTATGATAACCACAATGTATTAAATTAATATAATTGAAATTAGGCTTATGATACGCGGGAATCTTCAAGCCGGAGGCGGGACCGGGCTGCCGCCTGCCGGGCTCTCAAACGCTGCCGCAGCGCCGATTCTAGGGGCCCAGCACCCGCCGAGTGCCGGATCTAGGGCTAGCGTGCCCAAAGCGCGCCGACTACCAGCTCGAGCGTCGGTCTGCATTATTAAAACCTGAGCGGGTTTCTTTCGGGTCTTCTGCGGCTTTTTACCACGGGTAGAGAGAGAGAGATAGATGAAAAAGAGAGAGAAGTGGAGAACGAAGCTCTCTAGGTCCGATTCTGAGCTTGAGTTTGTTAGAGAAATGGTAGATCGGGTCGAGACAAGTGCACCCATACCATCCTTTTTTTTTCTTGCTCTTTTGTTTCGTTTTTATCGGGTATCATCGTTCTGATACCCGATTAAGTTTATATTTCATATTACTAATGATGTATGCATATTTATATATTAATTTTATGTCCGATTTCAAAACTTTCGTCCAATTTTCTACCCAAACCCTAACCCCACGCCCGGAAGCCCTCACCCTCCGATTTATGGGGCTTTTGCCTAAATCGGCTTTAAGATATCCTTACTCATATCTTATATAAGTTAATTCCCCGATTTGATATCCAATTTGATGGTTTTATGTGAAAACTTGTTCGCCGGAACCCTAACCGGATCACGCTTGATTAATTATTTCAAGTTTAATGCATGATTTAGCTTTAATTATGAGTTACCCATGTCTTGAATATGAACATTTATCGGTTGGGTGATCGAATTTCAAGGTTTGACTCGTTTGGTGCGTCCGGAAGCCTTAACCGGCATCATGGCACTGTTCGAGGTAATTGGGAATTGTTGCAAGATGTCACTTTGTTTAATTGTTAATTATGTTATATGTATTTGTATATGTTCAAATGTTTATTCCGAAAATGTTAATGTGAACCTTTGTGAAGAAATTATCATTCGGAAGTTTCAAAGTTACGTTTGGCCGATGTGGTAAGAATTCCTAGTTGTTCTAAAGCATTATATTGAATCATACACATGTGTAAAGCTATATGAAGACGTGAACCCATAAGAAATGATAATCCGTATCTGTGTATAAGAATTAAGCATGATATGTAAGAATACATAGGGAATGTCACAATCTATTTTGTGTATGATCCATTCTTCCCGTGTAAGAACTATGTGAAAGAAGTTTGGCGAAACTTTCCTCAAAAATTAAGAAACCATGAAACTAAGACGATGGATTTATATTTAGAGGGTAGTATCCCCTGGCATGCTATTAATATTGCAGTGGAGACTCAAGGATTACCCTGACCGCTTATTGGAGCGGGTAATATCCTTGGCACGCCTTAGGATATTATTGTGGAAGAACGAGAATTGCCTTAGGGCCCCAAGGGATATAGGGGCATATGTGTATGGCCCGTCTACATGCATGATATGTAGATGACCCGCTTTTGGGTTGATAATAGGAGCTTATACTCTTCGGTTATGTGGATGATATAACCCTTTTATCATTTTTCCGCATCTTTAACTAGTAAGGTTTACTGGCCCTAATTTGTAAATATAAAAGGAATTTATGCATAATATAAATGCTCCAGGAAAAGAAAGATAAAATATGAAAAGTTGGCCTAGTGTGGGAATGCAATTACTCACATTTCATGTTGTATGTTCTATATCATGCTCCTACTTTTTTCCCTGCCCTATTTGTTTATATTACACTTTATTTTTATTTATATTGTACTTGTTAAACTTTTAGCTCACCATTGCTACTTCCTTTATTTTCAGATGAGCACGAGCTTGTGCCCGATAGGGCGGGGTAAAAGACTAGAAGTCGGCTAGGCGTGAAGATGTTAGAAGATAGCACGAGGACTTAGTTTCTGTGGTCTTTGCACACTTGCGTAGTACTTTTGTGTACTTAGTGGAAGAATTGATTATTGATGTAGTTGTATATATATATGATGATGATGATATTGTTATATAGTTTAGCTTCTATTGTATTTGATAGATATAGTTACTTCTGCAGGTTTATACAATTTAATTATATACTTAGTGGCATCTTGTTCTAGTCGACGTCATATTCGGAGTTATGACGTCGGTGTCACATGTTGAAAATTGTGGTTTTTATCCTGTGTAGTTTGTTGTGGTTTTCTGGATGTGTCGGAGTTGATTTAGATGGATTTTTGTTGTTATATCAGATATTTTACAGGTTTTGTATTTTTTTTTGCTGCCTTTTTTTGCGGGAATTCGGTTGGATTTTCGATAGGAAACGTGATCCGTTACAGCATTTCAGATAATAATATCAAAATAAATAAATTATTAAAATGATAAAAATTAATAATTATTTGAGATTCAAAGACATATAGTATCTATGACTCAAAAGTTACATAATAAAATATTAGGATTGTAATTTAGATTCCACCGAATCTAAAAATCAATAACAGAGTAAGTTTTATTGAATACATCTCAATAGAAATCTTAATTATAGTAAATGTCATATAATTTTTTTGGATCTTATATGTTATTATGAATTAATAATTACATGTCTGTTATTAATGATTGGATAAATTTAGGAGGTATTAATATTTATAATTATTTATAGAATTATAATTTTTTTTTCAAATGACACGAATCTTACAAATGCCAGCGTTATAGACTTATAATGTTCGAACATTATAATTAAGGTTAATTCAACTGTTGAGATTTGACAACTTTTTTTTTTTTAATATTAAGTGGCAGAGGTTGAATTGCCCTTATCCCTTTGATCCTCTTCAGCGTTCTACGCTCTTCTAAAGTTCTACAGTATGCCTGTCTTTTTTCCACGATAAATACAATCTTCACAGGTAAGAGAGAGAGAGAGAGAGAGAGAGACGCGAGACAGAGTAGAGAAATGGCAGTGGTAGGCGAAGAAGTGAGCAACAAGCAAGTAGTACTCAAAGACTACGGGACCGGCTTCCCAAAAGAGTCGGACCTGGAGGTCAGGACTATCACGATACGTTTGAAGATTCCAGAAGGTTCCAAAGCCGTTCTCGTTAAGAACCTCTACTTATCCTGCGATCCTTACTTGTGCTTGCGCATGCTGAAACCAGAACCTGATCGTCCCTCCTTTGTTGAACCCTACAAGCTTGGTTCCGTGAGCATTTTTTTCGCCCTCTTCCACTTTTATTTTTTCAGTTTGATTTTGTGTGTTCGAATGCATTATTCTCCCTCTTCCGTTGTGTATTCATTTTACATGCCCTAGATTTTTCTGTGAGACTGGAGAATTTGCCGCCCGAAGTCGATTTTGCGGAAGAAAGCGGGTGAATATGTCGCAACAAATGTTTCTCGACGGTTGTCAATGTGAAATTATTAATTACTAATTTATTCTGTCTAACGCTTGAGAATTCAAACCCTGGCCGTGAAATTTGATTTGTTTTTTTTTGCAGTGTTTAATTTATTGTTGACTAACCAATTTGTTAGTTCACTTTCTTTTGGGGCAGCGGTAGGGCCTATAGGCATCGGAGTTATTGATGCTGGGACTGTTCGAGGGTTTTGCTCTGGGTCTTAAATCTGTCAAACCTTCGTTAAACATGATAAATTATCGACGGAAAATGAGGGTTCCGCCAGTTTTCTGAGGTTTTCGCGATTGAATTGAAAATTTCTTTTTCTTTTTCTTATTATTTTTTGCACGGGACCATTTCAGCTTGAAATGTGCATTGAAGGCCTCAAGATAAAAAACTTTCATAGTATAACGATCGAGATTTCATTATTTATATTTCGATAAACTATGTTAATTTATGTAAAATTAAGATTAATGAATAGTAAAAATTTATAAGTCAGTAACTCACATTAAAATGCGATAAAAATTTATTTGATGAAACTGATTTCAATTTCGGTTAATAAAAGATAGAACCAATGATTCGGAAATAATTCAGTTAATAAATTTTCAATCGATTAATAGTCAAATTAATTTCGATTTATGACAAGATAACTCGGTAACCGAAATTACACCCGATTAATAATCAAACTCAGCCCGATTGATTAAATATAGCTCAAATCAAATAAGAATTAAATCGTTTGACTTTGTTTGTAATCGAACAAGTTTTGACTGATTAAATTAGTAGTTCCGCGGACCCGAAAGCAGCCAGGAAGTTGCCGAATTTTTCAAACAACAATCGAACTAAAATTTATGATTGAAATTGATATTTAGAAGGACCTGAAAGCCGCTATATAAAATTTTATATGCTTAAATAAATTTAGGAGTATAAATTAAGGGGTTAACTAATACTGTAATAAATTAAGTTAATTTTAATACACTCATAACAATAATATTTTAATTGAAATTGAGAAACACAAGCCATTTTTTCATGATCCTATATTTAGTAAAATTTTGAAGGAAGGAAAGGAAGGGGAGGGGGTGCCACAGCTCACGCCTCACACACACACACACACACACACACACACACACATGCACTTGTATATAAAAAAAAAAAAGAAGAAAAGAGAAACAATTTTGCATGAAAAATTTAGTGGGACACTTGGCACATTAAGGGGCTTAACATGTTACTATATTACCCCAATTAGGATCTAACAAGTGGCTCATGGAGAATTTAACAACTTACCCCATGCAAAGGGTGAGTAATTTTTTAGTAGCCAAGGAATTACCACTTCATAGGGCACGTGGCAACTCCTAAAAATTTAATAAATAATTTATTAATTTAGGAAACTAATAAAGCTAGAATTTCATCAAAAGAAAGAAGAAAAAAACGGAGAGAAGAAAAGGAGAAAAGAGGGAAAGAAAACCGGGTGGAGACTTAGCCGAGTAAGGAGCTAGCTGTTAGGTTAGGGAGCTTCAAGAATTTTTATAAATTCAGGCAAGAACTCCTCTTCTTCTTTGATTTGTTGTTAAATTTTTGATCTTATCTTAAAGTATTGTCGGTCCAATACTTAAAATCCTTACCGAATTTATGCTAGAATTAGTAAAGTTTAGCAACATATCAAATTGGATTCTGTTGCTGAACTTTATTGCACCATGTTGATGTCCGAATTTTTACATGCTTTATTTGGTCAATTCATGCCATGAAATTTTTACTGAATATATTTTAAGATATTAGTTAAATCGTCATATTTTTGTTCTGGAATAATCCTTGTCGTTACTATGTTAGAATAGCCAAAATTCGGAAATATGCATCATGAAATTGGTTCTATAACCTGCTGTTATACTTGCTGATATGCTAATTTTTACATACTGTTAATGGCCTATTTATCCCATGAAAATTGTAGTGAATAAACTTTAATATGTTAGCTAAATTATCATATTTTTATTTTGGAATAATTCTCATGAATTAGGCCGGTTCGAGGAGTTTAATGTTGATTGGCAATTTAAATCGAGAAAGTTAGGGGCTTGCTGTCAGTGCTGATTTTCTTCACATTTTTGGTTGGTTAAAACTCTGTAAAAATTAGTATATAAATTTTAATGAACCCTCTAAAATGTCATGAAATTGGAGTAAAAATATCTCTTAAAAATCTAACTAGTTCAGCATTAGAAAAATTGAATATCATTGAACCGGCTAGATTTCATCAGAATGCTGAATTTGGCACTAAAATCGGAATGTAACTTTGAATTGGGTAAGAAAAAGATTGAAAAATTTATATGAACCGGTCCCAAATTATGTGCTGATTCTGAAATCTATAGAAAGTAAATTTTCATAGTGATTTAATCACTGAACTTGACCCAAAATAACAGCTAAACTAACACTTGTATACTGATGCTGAAAACTTGAAAAATCAGACTGAACCGGCCTCCATCCAATCATCACATCGGCTCAAAATTGGTTACCAATTAGTTAAGACCTTTGTTAAGATTGTGTAAAATCGGCTCATGAAAATGGGCTGAAGGGACCATTGAATCGGATCCCCAAATGAGCAGCAAAACCCGCCCTGGCATCCTTGCTGATGCTGATGCAAATCTGGCAATCCCCTTTGGTGGACTGAATCGGCCATGAATCGGTTGAACCAGTTGTCGACCCGGACAAGTCAACTAGTATTATGTATGAACTATCATCATGTAAAACGGTTTTCGAAGATACCTCTATTGGTTGCTGTATCGGCCCCAGAATAGAAATTGCCATTGAATCGGCTGATTTGCACTTAATTGCCTATTTTGCTAAATTAGTGTGAACTGGTTAGGAAATAACTAATAAACCGGCCATATATGGTATGTTAAATTGGTAATCAAGTTATATATCAAGTAAATCGGTTGGCCATTTTAAGAACCAGATGTTAAAGATATTTAATGAACCGATTTCTAATGAACCGGCTAAATTGTAAGTGAACCGGTTTTTATCTATACTCATTTAAAATGATGAACTGGCCACTAATTATATGGATAATGGTGAACCGACTCACATGATATAACCGGAAAAATATTATGAAAAGTTGAACCGATCCATAAACCGGATTTTTGATCAAACCGGTTAAAGAGATGAAATGGAACTGAACCGGTTAGTAAACTGGTGAAATTAGAAGGTTAATGGACCATAAGCCACTTAATATGTCAGCTAAAAATTTAAGTCTAACACATGTTAAAATTTATATGAACTTATTTTTATGTTATGCACTAATATGATTTTACTTTGGATATATATGATGTGTTTTATCGTGATTTCGTTACAAATATATAAGTTGTGTTTATACATGAGTGGAAGCCAATATAACACTATGAAAATATGAATTTTTTCTGAGATGAGAAAATTAAGAAGAAGAAGCAAGATTAAAAATAAGGGATTTCACTACGAAATTTTAAGAGGTGAGAAAATTAAACTAAGAATTTTTATTTCAGCAAATAATATGCCCTAACATGCCTTAGGATATTATAGTGTAGATCGTTATCTAAATAAGTATTGTTGTGCGATTTTAGCCCCGTCTACCAGGAGATAATAAGTAGTACCATCCTGTCTTCGGGATTTAAATAAGAAAATAAAGCCTTTGATTTGTGTGGATTGAACACAATCTATCCTATCTTCGAGATGTAAATAAGGAACAAAGTATCGCTATGTTGTGCGATTTTGGCCTTAGATTGTTTGATTGTGTGGATTAACAAAATCAAAATATTGATCAAATACTCTGTTAGTTGGTAAGGCCTGTTAGCCCTGATTCCTTAAGATATGTAAGGTAAGAATGTGTTGGCAAGTAATAAGAATTAAGTATAAGGAAAAAAAAAAAAATTCAATTGCATTATGGAAATGTTCTGAATGTATATATGTATTTTTACATGTATCATTATCCCTATTTCTTCTTATGAATTATTTTGAAGATAAATATGTATGTCCTTGATTATTATGTTCTTGTTGAGTATTTGGCTCATTCTCTTACTATTTTCTTTCCCTTCAAATGTTTCGCAAGAGTTCAAGCTTGCTAAATAAAAATAAAGAACTATTAAGTATGCGATAATCAGTAATAATATAATGAGTTTAGTTTAAATGATAATTATGAACTTGTAAATTTATAAGCATATTAGAAATGTAAATTTTAGTATTAGTAGTTTAGAAATATGTTTGCAAATCTCTTATGGTTATCTTGTAAGTTTTGGTGTAATTCTTATAAAATAAATATTGGGATGTTAGTTGGCATCTTTCCTTATCACAAGCTGCATTCACATTATTGTTGAATGAATGTTAGAGCCATTGATGATTGGCCTTGTTTTGCATCATGTGTATTATAGTTTATTGTGATTTATTGATTGTTAAGGTAAGCACGCGTTCTCTATGATTAAAATTGATATAAGAATACTGGACGTGACACATAGGGGTGATCTTATGCACGGGGCCCACCCATGGAAAATAAAATAAAGGAAATGATTATTTATCATCGTTAGTTAAGCAAAAAATTAAGCTAATCCGTACCTGTTGACCTGATTCGTGGATGGAATAGAGAGTCTAGATTATTGAGCATGGGCCCACCAAGGACAGATTCAAAAGAAGGCGGCCTAAGAAGGAACCTCATAAACATGCTCCAACAATAGTTTGGATGATGTGAAATGGTCAGCTGGGATATTGAGTGATTAAAAACTTTGGTGTCAAAACTTGATCCCCAAGGTAGCTAAGGCCAATCTAGTGGAGCAAGTTGAAGGAGTTCGTTGCTCTATTAAGTAGCTGACTCTCCACACTTAGCCAAAAATATGAGTCATCAGCCGATAATCCATTTGAAACACACGATCAGCACATTCCAATATGAGGAACTCTAATCATGATCTACGACCTAAGACGTGCGGGGTGGTAATTGACCTGAATGGCGATCAACCCTTTGGGTTTTGGATCATGGCTTGTAACCCCACTACCCGGGCAGGGTTGCTTATATAACGGTTTCATGCTTCCATAAATATTAAGCCCTTTAGCACAATAAAGAGATCTAAGAATATGATGATAGAGATATCAAAGCCTCTCGCATCCTTACAATTAAAGAAATCATTAGAATATCTGGTCGCTAGTTGGTCACGATTCCTAAGGTCCATTAAGCAGTACTCAGTATGGATAAAAATAGGTTTGGAGCTTGTCTTTCAGCCTACGTCGTTGTCCCCACAAAATTTTCCTTCGGAGCATGATCCTCCTTTTTTCTCTCTCTAACACCTTCGTAAGAAGCCCTTCGCTATGTTGAGCGTCAAAAAGATAATTAGGGCAGCCAATCTTTGAAGCTCTAATTCTAGTTTGTGATTTGCAGGGCCCAAGTTGAAAGGTTTAAAATCTGCTCTAGAATTTATTGGGTCAAAATCCATATATTAGGTATGCATCAGTTGCATTTTATTCAGTTACGGATCTTATGTGTGGAACTGTCATTTCTCATGTTATAAAAGACAAAAAGGAGCAACTAAGAAACTTCAAACTCTAGCTTTTAAAATTGGTACACCGTTTTATATGCATATGCTATTTTTTGTGTGATCTGCGTAAACCTAAGACGTGAGAGTAACATTGTGTGATACGTCGCAATAAAGGGTTTGCATATACTTAGTCGGTTAAACAATTTAAGTTAGTCTTAGCTCACTTGGAGGTTGATCGACTAGAGCTCATTTGCGCTCAACCTAGAAATTTAACAGGAAGAGTATGAGCTTACTTTTGAGCTCCATCTTAAGCATGACACTATAAGATATAGCCCTTCATAATAAGCTAGGTGGTTTGCCCTCAATTTGTTATAGCTCGGAGCTCATGAATTTAGTGAGCAAAGTGGAGCTATTTTTTGATGAGTTAGTAATGGAAAAACTCATACACCGTGGAAGAAAATTAAGGATATGATGGTGAAGATGGAGAAGAAAATCTGAATTTTTTCTATTCGAGTGTATTCAACTCCATAATTTTTCATGATGTAAGGACTCCATTAATGTAACATTAAATTGGAGCTTTTCAAATTTTAAATTCAAATTGCAATACATAAATTCAATTGAAACTCACAGGGACAAGACAATAAAACACATTCAATATACCTAATTAAATTTCAAATTATTGAATGTCCTAATTAATTGGGATTAATTTTCAACATCCCCCCTTATACCCGATTAATCTGGAGTCTTCCTCCTTAACCAATCTCCTCATCCATGGCTTTTCTTCACTTATCTTCTTGGACGTGTTTTGCAAAATTGAATGGATCATATTGTGTGAAGAAACAAAATAAGTTAAGGTTATCATTGTCAATGTTGGTAGTGTCATAAATTTCTTGCTAACACCTTGTCTTCCACGACTGAGCCTCCAATGATGAAGAGGATGATTGAGCACTTTGTTGAGTATATGATTATCCTAATTGAAAAGGAGCAACACTCCTTTGGAACACAGGAGAACTGGGTGGAGGATTCAGATACCTTGCGGCTTCATTTGCTCCCGCTGATTCTTCTTCTTTAAGATCAAGATTTATACTTTTGTCCCGTAATTTCTCGCTCCAAATTTCACTTATCAGTTCAAAAACCACTTCTCTGCACATGATAAGTTGTTTAGTGATAGGATTATACAACTTACAACCCATGGTTCCATCACTATAATTGAGAAAAATACGTGTCTTACCTTTGTCATCAAATGTTGTCCTTCTAACCTTCGAGTTCTTTGCATAGGCAACACATTTGAACTCTCCTAGGTGTCCAACCCTAAGCTTGGAAAAACTCCATGACTCTTCGGGATTGTTCATTGGAACACTCCTTGTTGTGCACCGGTTTAGTAAATAAATCGCACAAGCGACTACTTTTGTTGAGAACTCTATAAGTGATTCTTTGCCTTTCAACATACTTTGAACCATATCAAGAATGGTCCTATTTTTTCTTTTGAAAACTTCATTCAATTGAAGTGTGTAGAATCGTGTAACACGTTGTACTTGTCACGTTTTGGAACTTAGCAGGTCTAATTAATTATTACTATGAGATTAAAAATCCCAAATAATTTTAATAATAAATCAAAAGTCCCAAAATTCGGGTGTGACAAACTAAAATAAAAGACCCGATAAAAATCAAACCCGCTCAGGATCTTATCGGACAATCGTTCGGATATTATAAATATGACCTACTCTAAAATATCGTAAGGATAAAATACTCACCAAGAAAATGCGATATCATGCCGAATCTTATCCAGTTTTTACAGTTGATGCAAGCCTTCTACTTTGAAGGGAGAAAACAGAAAACGTGATTCGAAGGCTCAGCAAGTATCGTCATTTGCATAAATAAGACAACGTAAATAAATTAGAAGGAGAGCTCATATAAAATCCGATAAACTCCGTCACATATACTGAAACCATCAGACACTTACAGCAGATGCAAATCAAAATCTAATATGCACAATAGCTCTCAGCCATGACATATCATTATTGGCTATAGTTTCGGCCTTTAGCTCTTAGCCATCTTTCGTATACAGCGCTTGGCCATCTTTCATTATTATTGGCTACAATTTCGGCCTACAGCTCTTGACTATCTTTTATTATTATCAGCTATAGTTTCGGTTTGCAGCACTTAGCCATCTTTCATCATTATCAGTTATAGCTTCGGCCTGCAGTTCTCGGCCATGTTTTATTATTATCGGCTGTAGTTTCAGCCTACAACTCTCGACCATCTTTCATCATTATCGGTTACAGTTTCGACCTGCAGCTCTCGACCATTTTTTATGGGCTTCATTAGCCCGACTATATTTTAGGCTTGCAACTTTCGTCCATCACATACCAACCCATTAGGGCCTTGAACCGCCATGGTCCCACACATATATTGACCCACTGGGTCTCAGACTTTGCTCATTTCCATACAAACATATTGATATAAAGTGTACATGCAAAACTTGTCAGATATTGAAATAAATTAGAGATAAGGTGAGGGAATATTTGTCTCGGCCTTATACCAAGCGGGTCTAACAGAGGGATGCTTTGAACTACTCGAACCGAGCTTTTCTCTCTCCTCTTCACGCACGCCCTCTCTCTCTCTTCCCGTGCGGCTTCTCTTTCCTGCCGCAAGCCTCTTCCGTGCACGTCACCTCTATTTCCTTCTCCTTCCATTCTTCTCTTTCTTCTTCCTTCCTCTCCTTCCTCATGCGAACCCTCTTCCCCTGCGCGCCAGAGCCGTGGCTCAGTTTTGGCCTGATACCCATTTTTCCACGATTACGGCCGGATTTTCTCAAAAATGATATATGCAAGCATAGAATCGGTATCTATAAAGAGAAATGAAAGATTTGTTTGTCTCAATTTCTTGCTTCTCTTCCAACAACGACGGCTGCTCCGTCCTTCGGCTTGCAATTTTGTTCATCTACTCACACCACTGCAATTTCTTGATGGCGATGGCGGCGACACTAGCTTCTACTCATCACTACACTCTCACGCCGCCTTCCTCTTCGTCAATGACCGGCCACCACACCCTCCTCTCTCTCTCCTCCTCCTTTCCTTTCTCTTCCTCTCTTTTTTTTTCTTTTCCTTTCCTTCCTTTTCTCTTCCCCTGCTGCTTGCGGCTCCCCCCTTCATATATTCCTTTCTTTTATAATCAATCGGCTTTCGGCGCCTGCCCAACCTGTTCCCCATTATTGTAATTAATCCAAAATAATAATTTTACCCAAAATAAATCAAATAAATTCGGGATATTACAGTATAATATCAAACTCTTTGCAAAATTTTATAAAAGTATTGATTGGACTATAACATCTTGACGTAGTTGCCACTTTGCTTCTCTACTACACTTTTAAACTCTTTCAACACATCAAATACTTCGGATTTTTTCTTTATGAAATAAATCCAACTCTTTTGTCCATAATCATCAATAAGGTACCTATTCTGTTCATTTGGCATTAAATTCAATGGGCTGCAAACATCGATATGAACAAACTCAAGCGATTGTGATGCTCTACACTTCAGTTCCTTAGAGAAGTTAGATTGATGATACTTTTCGAGAATACATCCTTCCCATATCTCATTCGGATTGTCGATTAGGGTCATGCCTTCTATTATGTCATTTCTTGAAAGTATTTTTATCCTACCAAAATTGAGGTAGCTGAACCTCAAGTGCCATAACCATGCTTCGTCTTTCAAGATCACATTCAAGCACGTCGTTGTATCATGTTAGATGTCCAAAGGGAACATGCTATTGTTTTACATCTTTACACTTGAATCAAATTGCTAGAAGTATCTTGGATTGTAAGAAAAAAATTCTTCATAATAATATTGTAACCCTTTTCCAAAAATTGTCCTAAATTCAAGATATTATTTGTCATGCGAGGTACATAATAGCATCGAATATAAAGTCGTGATTACCATTCTTGAGTTTGATAAAAATTTTGCCTTTGCCTTTCACTGAAGTTTTGGAGGAGTCGCGAGAAGTGACTTGCCCATGGGATGCCTTGTCAAGATCAACAAATATCTTCTTCTTACTGCACATGATTGCTTGTACCAATTCCTAGGAACCGTGTGTTCCTTTTGTCTCTATCAACCCCATCGTGGGCTAGTGACAAGGCATGGCCAGCTTCATAGTTGTTTTTCTGTGAAAAATTAGCATACTCATTGTTTTCATCATTGCCATTTAATCTACATTCATAGCTATAATGCCTAAAATGTTAACAGCTATAGCACTTCACATCTTTTTTTCTATGGCATTGTCCACATAACCACCACCATAGCCAGCATCTCTTCTTCTTTCTCTTCATCTTCCTCTTCCTCTAGAAATAAAAGGATTTTCACCATGTCTACCTTCGTATCTTCTTTTTATTGCGCCATTGTCCACCATATCCACCACCATAGCTGGCATCTCTTCTCCTTCCCCTTGATCTTCCTTTTCCTCTAGAAATAAAGGAATTTTCACCATGTCCACCTCCTTATCTACCTTTTCCATCGTTGTTCCTTCTTCAGCCTCTATAGCCTTGGCCTCTACTTCTTTGAAAATCCCCCCTTTGATCTTTGCCTTCTTTGAAAGAAAGCTTAGATTGGCGGACATGCTCAAGTGAAGTCAAAGATTTCTTGTTGATTTGTTGCTCATGGATTTCAAGTGTGGCTTTCAAATCATTGATATTCAAAGTAGTAAGATCCTTTGACTCTTCAATTGCAATAATAACATGCTTAAGCTTGAATTGAGTGTAAAGTTTTTTCTACCACATTTTAAGTTTCTCGCCATATCTCAATATTTGGTTCACAATCGTCATTGTTCTTGTAAAATAACTGGTAATGAATTCATCATCATGTTTGTTCATCATCTCAAGTTCGCTTCGCAGAATTTATAGTTGCAGCCTCACCATCTTAGGAATTCTATGAAACAAACTTTTTAGAATGTCTTATGCTTGCTCCGAAGTAGTATTTGCTAAAATCTTTTCAGAGCTCGCTTCATCTACGCATTCACAAATAAAATACAATGCCTTTTTATGTATTTCTTCCATGTCTACTTCAATTGATTTCATTGATTCTCTGGCGAGTTCTCAATATGTGCTTGGGAGTTGGGCTTCTCATGCTCTCTGTGAACAATCCATATGTCTTGGAATCCCAAAAGCATCCTCATTTGGGTACTTCAATTCTAATAGTATTCTTTTCCTAAAATAGAAAATTTCAGTTGGAAGACATTGTTCATGGCTCTTGCTCCTTGGATTTTGGTTTTGGGTTAATTGTGTTTAGAGGTTACGTGTTTAGTGGCTCCAATACCAATTTGATGAGTTAGTAGTGGAGTAGCTCATATATCATGGAAGAAAAATAAAAATAGGATGGTAAAGATGGAGAAGAAAATGAATTTTTTTTTTTTAATTTAAGTGTATTCAACTCTATAATTTTCCATGGTACAAGGACTCCATTCATATATCACTAAATTGGAGCTTTTCAAATTTTAAATTTAAATTGCAAGACATAAATGCAGTTGAAACTCCTAGGGACAAGACAATATGCACATTTGATATACTTAATCAAATTTTAAAACTCCAAATTAATTGGGATTAATATTTAACAATTATCAATTTATTATATTATCGAGACAAGCTTAAGCAAAGTTATATTCTATTCTACCCATTGAAGGATCTCTACTTCACGTTTCAAGATTTTTGTCTATTGCTACCTGATACAATTCAAGAGGGGCAAAAAGGAAGAGTAGTCATGAAAAGTGAAAGCTATTTATTGGACAATTTTCTTTATTTTACTCTCCAACGAAGCTAAGTTGATTGCAATGGTGTAGAACATGATTACTCATGTCCACCTTATTACAGTCTATAAGATTGTGGCAGTTTTTTGCTATTGCTTCAATATTTTAACTTGAACACACATGATTGCTTAGCTTTACAGCAACCACAACTACTATACTATGGCTATGTCATGAAGTTTTCACTTTTCTTCTTGCTTGTATTTCTGCTTTGCTGTTAAATTTACGAGATTCTGTGACTATGGATTGATACTTCTGGTGTATTATGGATTCTTCTCTTTTCCTTTCTTGCAATTGATCAGCATAGGAAAGGCATTCACTCTGAAGGCTTAGCAAACTTATTTGTTCTGTAATCAAGAATGAGTACTACTGCTAAACTTTTGTGCGGAATATGTGCAGCCTATTATAGGATTTGGAGTGGCCAAAGTTCTGGAATCTGGGCATCCAAATTTCAAAAAGGGTGATCTGGTGTGGGGAACAACTGAATGGGAAGAATATAGTCTTATCACATCTCCAGAGGGTCTTTTCAAAATTGAACATACAGATGTTCCTCTTTCCTATTACACAGGGATTCTTGGTAAGCTGCTGCTAGTCTGTGTTAATTTTACTATGCTTAGAAATTTTAATACTGTTGGGATGCAGACTAATTTATGGAATCTGGACAACAGGGTTCTCGGGCTTGTGAAGCCATGCACCCTGCTTGCATGAAATGAAATATCGGCACATATAGATCAGTATTGGGCCCCTCAATATTGATATTTTTCAATACTACTACAGAATTATATGATATGCTAAAACTTTAATGTGCATGATATAAGCATAAGCAGAATCATGCACAGTGAAGTTGGTAGTTGTTTGTTTGGACTAGTATATGGAAACTTTACCCTAGGATATAAGCGTTGCATAATTTTTTCAAGACTTACGTATGGATTGTGTCTTTGTTTAGGGCTCTTAACATCTATGGAAGCTTTATATGTTCCATTAATTGGCACAAACATCCCTAACAAATTAAGTGTTTAGAACATTGTGCACATGGATAAGTGCTGCTTGTTCTTGAAAATGATGGTTGTAAGTGTGCCTAGGCACAAGGCACACAGATGCTGTGGCCTGTGCTTGACTCCAAGGTTATTTGATCTTCATCTTGTGCAGGCCTACCTGTGTGCCTCTTTTGGGTATGCGGGGTTCACTAAAGTAATAGTGCTACATATAGTTCTTGGGGAGGTGTTTGTATGAAAGAAAATGAAATCAACACATGGAAGCCTATGCGTGTGCCTTTCAAGTTATCGTTGCTTTCAGTCATTACATCTTGTTTGCAGACTGTAGGTACTATCAAGGAACTGACCTTCCCTAACAATTTAAATTGCGAGGTATAGGTTCAATAATGACTTTATACTCTTAACATGTCCCCTAACAGAAATTTGTTTTTGACTTGAAGTCCCAGATTAAGAACAAACTGACTCCATACCTAGTGCAGAAATGTTGTAGTGAAAATGGGGCTTATGAGGAATTTGAATTCTGACCACTTGGTTATAAATTCTTTATCATTATATCAGTGAACCAACTTAATAAATAACATAATTTTCAGGTGTTGGCACAAGAATTGTTTTACACTCAATAGGTATCTTTTATTCCTCAATGTGCCTTTGAGAATTTGAAAAATATGCTCCTTGGATTCCTGGATGGAGTAAAGCTACTTGCTGTTGGTTCCCTATTTGATTAGTGCATTTCATGCTGAGTAGATGTGCATTACTGGTTATTCTTGTGTTGTTTAACAGACAAGGTAGCCTTCCAGTGGATGGATTTGGTTATGGGAAATTATTACCCTAAGCAGCATGTATATTGTTTCTCTCATATCTTCAAAATTTCCCGTTGTTGGGTGTGGGGATACAAAACTTCACAAACAAACCGAGAGCAATCTCTACGTGATCAAAAACCGAGCCCATTGGTTAAAAATGCAAGGATACAAAATGACAATTTGCACAATTATAACCACCACAATTACAACTTGCAAGAGTAAGGCACACCAAATTTCTTGCAGGAATCCCTTCAACATACGATAAAATTATGAAACCATAGATCCCTATAATTTCACTATAAATGATGAGTATAAATACACCGACCACAAATATATCATTTTGGTTTCATCACACGTTGGTATACCAAGGTGAATACAACAAAAGATGAAAACACTAAAGAGGATCATTGGTAAAATGTCCTAAATAACAAATGGAACAATATATCCAAGGATGGTGAAGATCGGAATAAGAACTAGAGCCCAAACGGATGTCAAATATCTTCTCCTTCTCCTCAAACTTTCTTTCTCTTGTTGGTTGCCATAAAATGTACTGTGTAATGAATGACCTAAATCCAAAAGAAGCTATTTATACCGACACTTGCCACTTAAGCATCTGGCTCATGTTCATCTATTAGATAGCTACCGAAAATACACTCTAGACCGGTAGGTCACTATTCTAGAAAAATCAGGCAAATGAAATAGCAAGTATTTGTAATGGGTATGAGACTTGTAAATGAATAACTCATCTCAACAAACTTTCCCTCATGACTTTGTGGGAACTATCACTATTTTGGTGATCTCTCGCCATATTTTAAGCTTTTTTTTGGCACCGTCTTTGTCGACATGTCTGAATCATTATAGTTCATCTTGACTTTGCCTAACGTCAATAACTCTAAATGTTCCTTCCTTGGATCGGAAAGGAATTGACTGACTACTTCCACTGTGTGAGCTATATCTAGTCCGTGCACATCATGGCATAAATCAAACTACCAACCACCAAAGTATAAGAAACCTTTCTCATTTCAACCTTTTCCTCCTCTGTAGAATGATTTTGTCAGACAGAGAATTTAAAGTGATTGCTGAATAAAGTCCCTTCCAACTTGGAGTTCTCCAAATTGAAACTTTGAAGCAATTTTTCTATGTAATTCCCTTGAAACATCCATAGCTTCTTCCCCTTCCGATCATGAAAAACTATCATGGCAATAATTTGCTCCACTGGTGCTAAGTTTTTCATTGTGAAAGACTTGTTTTGTTGCTTCTTTAACTCGTTGAATCGGGGTGCGTTGCTTCAGCAATGAGCATATCATCTATATAGAGGAAGAGAAATACGAAATCCTCTTTTGAGAACATTTGGACAAAAAACGCAATGGCCTGAAGTAGTCTTCCAGTAGTCTTGCTCTATTGTGACGGATTTAAACCTTTTGTGCCATTATCTCAAGGCCTATTTGAGGCCGTAGAGGCTCTTCTTCAAATGGCACACCATGTGCTACTTTTCCTCAACCATAAATCCCTCTGGTTACTCAATGTAGATCTTTTCTTCCAAGTTGCTATGGAGGAACGTTGTCCATACGTTAAGTTGTTCTGCCTCTATTTAAGATGCCACCAAACAAAGCACAATATGAATGGAGGACATATTCACCACAAGAGAGGACCTCCTTAAAATTAGTGTCCCTCCATTGATTAAAAATCTTAACAACCAACTTTGCTTTGTACCTTGATTGTGGGTTGTCATTTTCATGCTTCAATTGGTACACCCACTTGTTCTTGAGCGTCGCTTGCCCTTCGACAATTTTATCACCTCAAACTTGTGATTCTCGTGCAAAGATGCCATCTCATCTTTCATAGCAGCCATTTATTCCTTTTTGTGCTTATTCTCCATCACTTAATCAAAGCATTTGGGCTCTCCTTTATCGATAAGTAACACATACTCATTAACTGATCGATCTCTCACAGATCGTTGAAGTAGAATGATTAGTATTAACTCGGAGATATTAGCATGAGTATCATCATGAGCGTCACCAAGCTCATCTTCTACCGCCTCATTGGTAGGGACATCACCTGTATCTCCTCTGCTTCCAGTCTCAATAGGTAGTGGGGTTGTCAGTGTCAATACAATGTCGCATAGGCAATTGTTGTCGTGAGAAACAAACTTCTTGGCCTTGCTGATGTCTTTTATGGTCTCATCCTCCACGAATACAACATCTCTTGATCTCACAAGCTTCTTCTTTACCGGATCGTAAAGCTAGTAGCCAAACTCGTCTTTCCTATAACCAAGGAAGATGCACTCCTTTGTCTTGGCATAGCATCAAGCTTGGTCATCTCATTCCTTGGAGCATGAACGTAAGCTTTGTATGCAAACACCCGCAAGTGATTATGAGTTACTTTCTTCCCAAATCACACCTTGTTGGGAACATCCCTTTGAACGGAATGCTAAGCCAGAAGATTAATAATGTGAGCCACGACATTTAAAGCTTTCCCTAAAAGGTATTGGGTAGCTTGGCCTCCTAACCATACTCCCTTAATCAATGTTTGGTTCATCCTCTCTGCCACTCTGTTTAATTGCGATGTCTTGGTCGAAGTCTTTTGGTGCTAGATGCCTTATGGAGCAACATTATGCATCAAAGGGGCTCGAGGTCTCTCCTTAGTTGTCACTCTGACATACTTCAAGTTCTTTCTTGCTTGCCTTTTGATCAACACATGAAATTGCTTAACGACTTCAAAAGTTTGGTCCTTCTATTTTAAGGGATGCACCTTCAATTTTCTCAAATAATCACCAATGGAGGTAATGAAGTAGAGTGTACCATCAAGAGTTTTTACCATCAATGAGCTGCATATGTATGTGTGTAGAAGCTCAAGAGGACCGTCATTTGTAGGTGAGTTTTCATGGAAGGAAAGTCTCATTTACTTCTCTGTCATGCAGTGAGGACAATTATATAATTTC